>CM024758.1:69770367-69821380 GCA_014218235.1 Colocasia esculenta
TGACATTAAGACAAAAAAAATAAATGGTCAATTGTTATGCCATGGAATATTAAGTAACACCTTAAAATTACACAACAAATTAATAATTAAACACCATGAGACTGTGGGGAGGGGGGGGGACTGTGGGGAGGAGGGAATTAATAATGGTCAATTGTCTTCTGGAAAGCGACAGAGCCTTTGTTGGCTCAGCATGTGGCCATGCAATGTGTCTGATATCCATGCACGGGCATCAAAATAATGTACGGTTTGAAACGCCGGACTCTTGACTCAGAGAGATACAAGATGATGATGAAGAGGATTGACTTTGACCAGGAAGAACTCACCAGGGCGATGAACTGATGAAGAGGATGTCAGGATCGGAGAAAGCCAGCTTGACGATGATGAGCCAACATGGGGGCATCAATGATATGACAAGGAATTTAGCTCAACTTATGGGTCAGAAATGGGTGTCTACACTTGCGAGCTTCAGAAGAAGAGCCCTGAGCTTCACTCCCTAGCTTGTTGTAGCTCTTGCTCTCCGTTTTTCATTGTTTTTAGCCTTTGGAGAGCTAGTGTGTTTTGAGAGATTTTCTTATTGTAGATCTATCTCTCTCAGTCACTGCCTCAGATCGAGCATTTGTTGTAAGCTTGGTCTAGGGGCATTTTGCGTTTATTCACACTTGTGGTGAAGTTCCTCTTCGGGCTGTGAAGAGAAGACCTGTTGTGAACTGGTGGTTTGTATTCTCTTCGGTAAGGAAGGAAGACCTGTGTATCAGGGTGTTTGTATTCCTCTTCGGGGTTAGAGAGAAGGCCAGCTGCGGCTAGATGTGTAGGGTCCTTAAGGTGGACAATACCCTTGGTAGTGAAAGCTCAGTTGTTGCTTGGGGACTGGACGTAGGACTCTTTGGTATAGGAGGGCCGAACCAGGATAAAAATCTCATGTTGCATGTGTGATTGCTTTTGTGCGTTTGTTTGTCTTCATTCATGTAACACTAACTACTCTCCTTAGTGGTTTCTGTTAAGCATTTTTGTTAATAGGTTTTAATCGAAAAGAATTTTTTAGAATCCCATTCACCCCCCCTCTGGGCTTGCTAGCTGGGCAACATCTTGTAGCCATCGGGATTGACGGGGTCTTGTGCTGCCTTGTATCTTAACATTTGATTGATCTATGTCTTCATTTCTATTTCTTATTTCGTTTTATCGAATTGGGTGCCCTTACGGGTTTTCACCCAATTTGACCCCCTCTTGCTTTTGCCTACACGTCTCTTTGGGTTTTCGTGCAGCAGGGTACCCTATTTTTCTTACGGCGCCCTTTGCGGGATTTCACCGTAACCGGGTTTCAAGTCCTTTTTACCCTTATTCGGTGGAACATTCTAAATAAGTCTAACGAAGCACCTCAATTTTGAGCCCCTTACATTTATTCATTTTTTTTTGTAACAGGGACATTGCCATCTACTTAAGCTCGTCGACGGCTCTTTGTCCCATGACCGTATTGTTGATCTGGCCTTGTGTTGCAGTGGCACGACTGCCGACGAGACTTTACTGTTGAACGACGTTGATCTATTAGGTTCATCGCCATTGCCAACTTTCATCGTGACTTTGACGTATTGATATTGACAATGATGTCGATCACCCAGACCTGTTGACACCAGCTTAATGTCAGGGTACAAAAATCTCATTTGACTTTTTTTCTTTTGTGTTTAGGGAAAAAACATTAAATTATTGGTCCTTTAAAATATCTTTTCAAATGGTGAAAGGTACAAAAATCTAAACAGTTTCCATACGCCCTGAGAAAAGTGATGTGCTCGCTTAAATGAGGGAACTATTTTCATTGTCCTCCTCTTGAAATCAGCAAAAACCACGAGAATTTCATAAATTTTGTTGGGACATTTGTCACCTCAGAGCCATGGTTCGTCTAGCAATATGGTTGCCCCTTCTTTCTTTTTCCTGTCATGCTTTTGCATGCCCCTTTTTTTGCATTATATTTTTTTGGCTCTTCGTTATCAGTGACCAACGTCTCGGGGGTTTAAGGGTTTAATGTTTTAACATTTTGTCTATTTCTTGCTTGTTTTCTCTTAAACGGGGGAATACTGAGTGTAGAGACTCCCTGTCGTTGCAACTGCAACATTTATTGATAGCCAAGCTCTTCACTCGTCGAGTACATCGCTCCGGTCTAGTTCTTGTTCATTCTCTTGTTGCTCATGATGTTGGCCACCGAAGTGTGGATGACATGCATGGTACAGCTTCAAATGTCTTCCATTGAGGGGTGGAAATTGTACTTCACCTCGATGATCAACTATGACATATGCACCGCCTTCGTAGACCCTCTGCACCACGTACGGGCTAGTCCAGTTCTCATTCAGATTCCCTTTGGGTTGTTGGCCATGACTTCTCTTCTCTTGACCATCACAAGGTCTCCCTTTTTGAATTCACGGCCCTTGACTAGCTTGTCAAAGGCACGTGCTATGCGGGCCTGGTAAACTTGAATGTTCTGTTGAGCTTGCAGTCATTTTCCCTCCAAGTCAGAGAGTTCTTCAAGTCTTCTTTCAACATTGGTTTGATTTTCTGGAGCTAGCCCATGTTGAATGGCTACTCTAAGAGATGGTACCTCGAGCTCTATCGGAACCACTGCTTCGGAACCGTACACCAAAGAGAAAGGTGAGTAGTTCTGTGGTGTCTTATAGATGGTCCGGTAAGCCATAAGGCCTCATACATTCAATCCTCCTAATCTCTTTGTTGGCACTGGCAGTCTTGGACAGCAAGGTGTACAGTGTCTTGTTAAGGGCTTCTGCTAGGCCGTTGGCTTGTGGATTATAAGGAGTGGAAGTTCTCCAGTCTATTTTGTACATGGCGGCCATTTTGAAAATCTTTTGATTCTTTAAGTGTGTTCCATTATCTGATATGATCTGGTCCGGACTCCAGAATCTGAAGATGATGTTTCGTTGGATGAAGCGAGTCACCAGCTCTCCTGTTACTTCTCTTAATGCCACGCCCATCTTGAAAAGTAGTCAGTGATTGCTAAGATGTATGCACCCTGAAGAGGAAGGTGGCAAAGGGCCCACAACATCCGTACCCCATTGTGCAAACGACCAACTCAAAATGGTCAGATGCAAGTGTATAGGAGGTCTTCTTAGTATCACCCCATTCTTGGCATTTTTGACATGTCTTAGCAGATTTTCCATAGTCTCGAACATAGTCGGTCAATAATAATCAAGCCTTTCAATTTCTATTTTATATTTGGCCCGACCTGGTGGGCACCAGCAATTTTGGCGTGCACTTCTTTCATGACCCTTCAGGCCTCTTCAGGTGATAAACACCTTAGCAAGATCTTTTTCTTGGCATCTGCCATAATTTGAAAAGAACTCCACCTCTGAGTTCATATGAGTCTTTTACTCTAACCAGTTTAATCCTTTCTTCTCGTTGTTTCGGCAATTGCTGGTGTTCGAACCATTGCATCAAGGGCTCTCTCAGTCTTCTTGCCTGATCTCTTCTGCCACGGACACTTTCTCCTGGATGTTCTCTTCATCTTCATGCTCACTTTCTCATGCTGGCAAATTGTCGTCGATTCATGATGGTGATTTCAGCTTCTCATCTGGTGGCACTGCCAAGAGCTGGCCAACTTTGGCAGTGCATCTGCTTGTTCATTTCTGCTCCTGCTGATGTGCTCTATGTCTATTCAATAGAATTTTGACAGCAGTCTTTTGACCTTCCGGTGGTATGGTAGTAACTCTGGCTTTTTGACGTCAAACTCCCCTTGCACTTGTTGACAATCAGCATCGAGTCACCAAACACTTGCAGCACCCTAATGTTCATGAAAAGGGCCACTTGTAGGCCAATGATTAGGGCCTCATATTCCGATTCATTGTTTGTATATGGTTTGTTAATAGAGTAGGAGGTGTGTGTGACTTCTCCTTCGGGTGATCTTAGGACGATGCCTGCCCTTGCTCAGACTCTTGCACTCCCATGTGTAGTTGCTTCTATTCTTGAAGCCCCGTCAAAGTACAACTGCCAGATAGCCATCTGCAGCTGGTTCACTTCAAAGGTCTCATCTTCTGGTAGCTCTATAATGAGCGGGGAATCTTCTGGCACAGGGTGAGCTGCAAAGAAGTCTATCACCACCTGCCCTTTGATTGCTTTCTGGGGGATATACATGATGTCAAATTCCATCATTATAATAGCCCATTTGCCAATCCTTCCCCTTAGCGCCGGTTGAGAGTGTATGTTTTTATGGGATCAGCTGATCTGGATATCAACCTGACCTCAGGTGACAACATGTAATGCCTCATCTTCTTGGCTGCGAATACCAAGGCTAGACAGACCTTTTCAATTGGATAATATCTATCTTCTGCCTGACTAGTCTTCAGCTGAGATAGTAGAGAGCTCATTCTTTTCCTTCCTCATCTCCTACGCCAACATGGCTCCCAAGGAGTGTTATGGTTGCTATATACAAGATTAGAGGGCGACCCTCTATTGGAGCTCCCAGAACTAGCGGAGTGTTTAAATGTCTTCAGGCGGTCCAGGGCATTTTGGCACTTCTGGTTCCATTGAAAAGGGACATCCTTCCACATTAACTTATGGAAAGGCTGACATCACCCAGACAAATTTGAGACAAACCTACGGATGCAGGCCAGTCGCCCTCGCAATTATCTAAGCTCAGTCAGATTCTTTGGCGGCAACATCTCTTGGATAGCTTTGATTTTGACAGGGTCAATTTCGATTCCCTTGTATCGGACAATGAAGCCCAAGAATTTTCCACTGGATACCCCAAATGCACTTTTCATCGGGTTCACTTTGAGCTCGTATCGTCTCAGCCTTTCAAATACGACTCTGAGATCAGCCAGGTGATATTCTCATTTTCTGGTTTTGACCACTACATCGTCAATGTAGCATTCCACCTTCTTATAGAGCAGTTCATCGAAGATTTTGGTCATAGCCCTCTAGTATGTTGCCTCAGCATTTCTAAGACCGAAGGGCATCCTTTTGTAGCAGAAAAACTTTAGGCGACCTGAAAGCTGTGTGTACTCTATCTTGTTCTGCTATCCAGATCTGGTTGTAACCGGATGACCCGTCCATAAATGACATTGCTTCATGTAGGTAGTCACATCATCATCACCTCGGTGAATGGCACCGGGAAATCATCTTTTGAACAGGCTTTTTTCAGATCTCAAAAATCCACCACAGATTCTGATCTGCTCATTCTTCTTTTTCACCGGGACAATATTTGCCAACCAGGTAGTGTACTAATTTTCTTCGACGAAATCCACATCTATGGCTTGTCAACTTCTGTACATACTAGGGTCAACCGCCAAGAAGTGTTGTACAACCTGAGGACTGAGTCTCGACATCTCTTGTATTCCCAGGCGAAACAATCCCGAAACTCCTTTAACAACTGGATATATTGTTGTTTCACTATTTCTGGAATGAGGGCACTAAGGAAGGTTGGCCTATATTCATCTTTTGTGCCAAGATTTACCTCTACTAGCTCATCAACAGTGGATTGACCACCATCTTCAAGCTCTTCAAGTGCTGGCTACAGATCTATAAGACCCTCATCATCATTCTCTGCCTCTAGCACCTTCAAATATTCATTTTGCTGGTTTTCAATTGGTGTGCCTCTTTCAAACACTTTTGTTTGTTAGATCTCTTGGTTGGGTCCTGTGAGCTGTCTGTTATAAGTGTATGGTCTCTTATCTCCTCTGGATCAAAATAGCTAACTGGGCAGCTTCATCATTTTTAGATTCCTCTGCTGCCTGCAGCACTTGGGTGATAGGGGACTCCGAGGAGGTGTGAGTTGGAGACCTCATCACCTCTAGAGGAGATTCTTCATTTGCAATTGCATTTACTTCAGCTTCAGTTCTTTCTTCCAGATAGTCATCATACACCACCCTTGATGACTTTCCTCTGTTTGATTGGCAATGCTGATCATGCCAACGGTGTAGTGCCCTCCAGTGAGAAGTCGATTCCTGGGCATGGTGTAATCTTTAGTAGATCTCTGTCCACATTCGAAGGGTACCACAGCTTCCTGAACATCTCCCTTTGACTGAGACGCTGACAAGAGGGGATCTGTTGTCTCTTAGCCAACCGGATGACCATGTGGGACATGTCAGAGAGTCCCATAATTGGTACCAGGGGGTCTCCAATCTTTTCGGGAATCCGGCAATCATCATCCTTTCTCATTAGAGGCTCTTCGGCTGCATAGAAGACTGTGAAGTGACCACATGGGTGAGATATCACCATGGTCTTTAATGCCTTCACAGTTTGACAGTCAATTTCAGCAATCGGCTTTGTGAGGTCTTCTGGGACCAAAATGCATCCCTTTTGTTCATTGCCTTTTTGTATATCGAGGTCATGTGTACAGACCGGGGTATCACATGATTGTACATGTGCCTTCTTTGTTGGTGCAGGTTCTGCAGTAGCAGTCCCTGGCGGTGGTGGTGGAAACCACTCGTCCGTGATGATGACCTCCTTCTCTTTGCCCTTCTGAGGGATTTGACTCTCCAAGTGCTCCAGGCACAAATTTACATCCAGTAGGTGACACTCATAATCTTCGAATGGGTGTGCATCAGTGAAGGTCCTATGCTCCTCCCCTTCTTTGACGTATTTGATATATTGGTGCAACATTGATGGAACTACTCCATTCTGTTGGAGCCAGGGCCGACCTAGCAGAGCTTTATAGGATGTGTTTGCGTTGATCACATGGAACTGAACCTTCATTACGAAGTCCCCCAAGATCAAGTCAAACTCTGCAACCCCCAAGGGGATCTCAAACTTCTGATTGAAGCCCGCTATTCTTACGTCGTGCACAGAAGTGAGGTGCACATCAAAATAGTACTTTTGATAGACTTTGTATGGAAATATGTTGACTGCCACTCCAGGGTCTACCCGGATTCTATTTAGGGGCAGCCCATTCAATTGCCCCCTCATGTACAATGGCCTGTTGTGAGTAGTCAGGGGGAGGAGCATGTCCTCTGGAGTAAATGTAATAGACTCCGCATTAGCAACAACGGCTCTAGTGCACTTCCGCTAGGCATGATTCATACTGAGCTGGAGTCTGTAAGGCTGTGATTATTGCCTTTCTGGTCTCTCGCTCAATGATAAAAATTTCCTAGATGCTGAAACGTGTGGGAATCGGTTTTAATAGCTTGATGATCCAGCTATCTGCCCCAACATCATCCAGCTTTAGTTTCCCTTGGTCATTTGCACGGCTTCCAGCTTGAACCTCAATAGCTGGGCTGACTGGCTCATGGTTGACTTTTTTTTGCACCTTTGGAGGTGTAGGTGCTACTTTAGTTTGCTCCTTAGCCTCTAGGAACTCGACAAATTACGGGACCATGCCCCCAGCCTCTTCATTCTTGTAGAGCCCTAGAGGAGGTGGAACTTGCACCCCTCGGACTCTTGTTCTGAGATCTGATAAGATGGTTCTCCTCAAAAGATGATATTTTGATTTGCCGAAGGTGGGCGTCCCCATTTCCTTTCAGACCTTGTTGTAAACTCAAGTCCTGAAGACCTGACTTGGTTACATCATTGGATGAGGAATAGACTTCTCCTCATCGTGATGCTCAGCCAAGCCCAGCAGGGACGAAATGGTGTTGCATGAAAGAGACGCAACTACCTTCTTCTTCTTGGGTCTTCTTTTCTTCTTCTTGGGTTTTGTTGTCTCTTTCCCCTAGAATAAATCTTCCTCAAGTTGGGGTGTCTCTTGTATAGTAGGCATTTCTAGTGTCAGCATTCGAGCTCCTCCCATGGCACGTACTCTTGCAGTTGGACCGGATATCTGCCCGATTGCTCATATTCATCAAGCTCGTCGATCAAGGCTTACAACCGCTCCAGTGATGGGTTGCCCCCTCTGCACAGTGGTAGAGGCGTCTGTCGCCTTCTATTGTTATTTCTCCGAATGACGACTCGGGCAGTGTCGTGTACCATACTGGGGCGGACAACTGGTGAGCGCGGCTGAGGTGTCACTCCTCAGATTTGTATTTGTGGGGTAGGCTTCACTTTTGACTTCTTCTTTGTCTTCTTGGGTATCTTCTGCCAGTTTCCTCCTCCTTGATCGGGGAAAGGACATAGTTCTCATATGTCTTTTGGGTGCTGGCCACAGAGATTTTTTTGAGCAATTGTTGATACAAAGAAATCATGTTGGCTGCGGCTGGTCAGGCAGGGGCCTCATGTGGCTGTGGAAGATCCACTTTGTATTTTCCCATCTGCAGCTCTCCCTTTATAATTAAACATTCCATGATGTCTTTGAACACATAACAGTCTCAGCTGCCGGCCTTGAGAATGCTGACTATGTTGGGAGAAAATACACCTGGTTTAATGGCCAGCAACATAATGGCATTTGGATTCGGCTTAGTAAGATCCTTTTCAATGCAGAATGGACAATCTCTTGTCTAGCTATTCGGGTTCAACATCTAGATAGATCATGCAGTGATCATAGTCCCCTTCTCATTTCCAGTATGAAGAAAAAACATCAAGGGTCCATCCAGATTCACCTTCCAGCACATGTGGTGCTCACATGAGAGTTTCATTTCTGATTCTGCTAATGCTTGGAGGATGGCTCCTGCCTCCTCATATCCTTTGATAAACATGGCCATGAAACTGAAGTTCATGAAGGCCTTTTATAGAAGATGGAACAAGGATGTTTTTGGCAATGTCTCCACTAACATACAAGCTGCTGAAGGATCATTTCCACTGCCCAACAAATTTATGATGAGGAACCCTCAAAGGACAACCATAATTCATACATACAGGCCAAGGAAAAGCTGGAACATGTTCTATCACAAGAGGAAAAACTCTGGAGGCAAAAATCTAGGATTAAATAGCTAAAAGATGGTGATAAGAACACAAAGTTTTTTCATGCATATGCAAAATCCCAAAGAAGACACTCCTTGGTATCTACCTTACATAAAGAGGATGGCTCTAGTGTGGAAAGAAATGATGAGATTGTTGCCATGTTTATTGATCATTTTTCTGAAGCATTCACCTCAGCCCCACATCAGGTAAAACCAGAAATCTTGGAGCATATTCCAAACTTGCTACATGACAGTGATAACGCCATGCTTTGTGTTGTGCCAAATTCTGATGAAATAAAAAAGGTGGTCTTCAGCATGAACCCGGACAGTGCTCCAGGACCCGATGGTTTCTATGGGTATTTTTTCCATACATGTAGGGATTTTATTCATATGGATGTACTAATGCGGTCCAAGCTTATTTCTGTGGGCACAGTTTACCAGTGAGTTTGACCTCATCTCTAATTACTGTCATCCCAAAGGTTGACAGACCTAGAAAATGCTATGAATTTAGGCCCATAAGCCTATCCAACTTTGTTTATAAGATCATCTCCAGGGTGATATTTGACAGAATTGATAACTTGCTGCCCTCTTTGATTTCAGAGGAGAAAGGAGCTTTCACAAAGGAAGGAACATTGCAGAAAACATTCTTCTAACCAAAGACATGCTACAACACCTTGGAAGACCTTGGGGGGGGGGGGGGGGGGGGGGGGGGGGGGAAGGTTGTCACGTCCTAATAAAAGGCTATTATCGGGAGAGTGACAGAAAAACAGGTACAAAAGTAATATTTCTTTATCCATTCATAACGTCATAACGCGGAAGTTTAATTACATAGATACTCCTCATAACAACTAAGTGAGGAGTAGATCAAAACAAACTTAATTTACATATCTCATTTCACACTACTAAACAAAAGTAGAAACTAGTTGGCTTGCTTGTCACGTCGGTCCACTCAGCACTCAGACCCTTAAACGTCATCCCCATCTGTATTACCTGAAAATGGTAGGAAATAATGAGCTAACTAGCCCAGTAGAATTCAAATTCCATAGTTCAATTCATAGTTCAAGAGTGTATACATGATAACCAAGACAAGGGCAGAATATCAAAGAGAGTCACACCAGATTTCAGGATAGTAAGCTTGATGCAATGACAGTAAAACTCAGATCATGCTCAGATATATATAGCTCGAGAATTGATTCACATATCATCTACAAAGTACTGGAATTATGATGACCATATTCAGAAAATAGTTGATGCAATGCCAGACATCCAGACATCCTTATCATTCCACGTGGTCGAAAATGAATTGGGTGCTCCTCCCAGGACTGGACTAGCCCTATTTGCACAGGCATAAAAATCACAAGGGGTACAAAGACCCAACAATGTCATCTCCATTTATTCACATCTCATAAGGTGTTCAAGCATATGAACTCTCAGGTGTTCAGATTTTATAGACCCGATTACCGAATACGAAGAATAGACTCAATCGGAGTGCTATCGTAATTGACAACTTTAAGAATAATTCAAGGGAAGTTAAGGTTCACAAAGTGGTGTGAACTTAGCAGTAATATGACAGTAAATATCAAGGTAAATGAGAGGGTAACTTCTTGGCTTTAGGATGAAGTTTTGGCATGGATTCGGGCATGAAAAAGTGCAGAAATCCGAATCAGCACTGTACCTGTCGACAGCCAAGAAGGAGCTGTCGACAGATGAGAGCAGACAGAGTTCAGGTTGTCTGGCTCTGTGTGTATCTGTCGACAGATGCAAGGGATCTGTCGACAGATCCACACAGTCCAGAAACCTGAAGTTCTGTCAGACGTGCGCCTGTCGACAGATTTGGACCGGCTGTCGAAAGGTGGCTGCAGAACTTTTAAAAATGGCTTCAAATCTATCCTAAACACCCTAACTATAGAACTTATGAACCTAAACATGTTTGATATCAAATAGAAGAGTCTAATTAGAGTTCTCATAGGGATTTATAAACCGAACAAACAAGAAAAAGAAGGGGTTACAATTCAAACTTGACTTGCTTGAAACTAACATAGTTTAGTACTAGAAGTAGAACCTTGATAGCAATGGTTCCTTGGGAGGATTCTTACAAGATAAACACTAAAACTCCAAGTGTTTCATGGATCTAAATCAAAGCTTGAGATACCTATTAGTTAAGTAAAAGTTCTCTCATAGTTCTATAGATATTAGAACTTCTACATGACTCCAGATCATGAACAAAGATCAAAGGTAGAATAGGAATTGAATTCTAAATAGAATCAAGTTGTTCCTTCCCCAAAAGAGTAATTATACCATGAACAGAAGGGAAAGCAGAGAATCACAAGTACAGTCACTTATTCGTTCATACGAATTCCTTGTGACATATGAACAAAACCCGAACTGAACCATAGAGATATGAATCCTACCTTGATGAACAGGTAATTCCTCACACGTTCTTAACGAAGGCACCTAAACCAGCAGGAGAAGAGCTTCTCCCAACAGTTGACGATGTGCCAGCAATAACCACGCCAAGTTAAGCAGCTACAGTGGTACAATGGAGCAGAGGTCGGTGCAGTTGCAGATGCACGGCAACAACTCCCCAGCAACAGTTTAAGGAGCTCCTCCACAACCCTTCTAGCAGCCAAGAGTAGAGAATAGCAAGAACAGGGACAGAAACCAAAGAGTAGAAAGGATCGAATCAGCAGAGGGAGTGGCTTTATAGCCCAGTCAAGTTCCCCTGGTGAAGACACCTCCCATGCACAGGTGTAAACGGTAAAACCCATGGGTTTTTACTGTTTACACATGTCCCATGCATCCAACCTCACACCTACACCTCATCCACCATCATGAAGAATTTTAAACCCAAGCTCTATCCTTATCCTAATGTGTGCTGTCCTCCTCAAGGCTTCACACGTAAACATCCGGTAATTCACCAAAATTAGTCACCGTAAATAATCCATAATTCAACTGATCCAATCTTCACTATGTAAACCCATCCAAATGGTGTCCATTTGTAATGAAATTTTAACCATAGACTAATATGATGGTTTTACAAATTATGGTGATTTTAGTTAATTTTTAGAATTTTTTTACAGTAGGTGAAAAATCACCCGAAAAATGGTCGCATCGACTTAATCTCGAAATCCGTATGTCGAAAAATTCGGATAATTACATATTTGACTTCTCCACATTTTTCTGAAATTATGATGTTCTCAGATTTTTTTTCGTTGTCGTTTTCCAGTGTCGCCCTGTGGGAGCGCGCACTTCGATGTACGACACTGGGGTAATGTTCATTACCACTAATTATACCTATCCTCTAATTATCACAATTTAAAAACATTCCTAAGATATTTAACCAATTTATTCTATTTTTTAACACCTGAATTCCGGGGCGTTACAGAAGGAATCTGATTTCATGCTTGACATGGCCAAGGCATATGATAGAATGGAATGGGATTTTTATATGCATTCTTAGAAGATTTGGTTTCTCTGTTCAGGCTATCTCCAACATTGAACCTTGGATTTCAAATGTTGGTTTTTATCTTGCTAATGGAATGGTTCATGGATTTTTAAATCTTCAAGAGGGCTCAGACAAGGGGATCCAATAGCTCTTCCCTCTTTCTCCTTGCTGAAGAAGCCTTGAGTCGTGCCTCACCAACCTATTCCAGCACAGTAGTGGGGGGTGGGTGGTATCAACAAATGCACGATGTCCATCTATTTCGCACATCCTTTTGCTTATGATACTCTAATTTTTCCAAATGCTTCAATTAGACACCTCAAAAGTTTGATGGGTTTTCTTAAGAGCTATGAGGAAGCATCTGGGTAATTAACCAACAAACACAAGAGCTCATTTATGTACATAAAGGTGCTCCTACAAAATTGATTCAGAAAATCAGCAACATTACTAGTTTTAAATAACCAAACTGCCTCTTGCATATCTTGGTGTTTCTATTCATCCTGGCCGGTAGAAACCAATCCACTTTGCCAATGTTATCTCCAAGACAACTAATAAACTACAAGGATGGAAAATTGAATTCTTATCAACTGGTGGAAGACTGATCTTAATCCAGCACATCCTCTCAGCTCTCCCCATCTACACCAGTCTGCACTCTCCATCCCAGTCAATGTTATGAGAGCCTTCCACAAAATAGTAGCGAATGTTTTTGGGGTCTTATAAGGGGTCATCAAAAAAGGCATTGGAAAAGCTGGGCTTCTATATCGCAAACGAAGAACTGTGGGGGATTAGGTGTTCCTAATCTTCACCACATGCAAATTGCTCTTAGAACCAAGCTTTTATGGAGGGCCTAATCTACTATTCTCTTTGGGCCAGATTTTTCAGAGGGAAACATCTATTCAACGTCACTATTCTGAAACTCACTTCCCTTTCATGATTGCCATGGATAGGAGACTATGGCAGCAGGCCGCCCAGTTAAGTTATTGCAACAAGGATTATATCCTCAAAGGAAAACTCCGAGGCATCCTTCTGGCTGACACGTGGACAGGTACAGTACACTCAAGACTTATCTCCCCAAAGATCTATGGCAAAACTTGGATGGAAAATTATGCTCCATTCCGCAGGCTTTCAGTGAGCCTAATAGAAACAATTTACAAACTGATGTTCGGTATTACTGAAGGATCGAGAGATGATGTGGACAAGATCTAGAAGGGGGGATGAATAGATCTATGCCAACTTTTGTGGAAGCTTAACTAATTTTAAGAAATCTTAAATCAGAGGCAAATGAAAAATAGATTTCAAAGATCTAAAGAGTGATTAAGTGAGTTGTGCAATCAGAGTGTGTGAACAAGTAATTAGATGAATTTAAACGATCCTATGCATGCATCTAACGGAAGGTAAATTCAAACCACAATTAGACCAATGGCACAGAGATTTTAGGTGGTTCGGAAATCACACCATGTGATTCCTACCAACCCTCAACCCAGTGAGGATCCACTAACCAACCTGGGAACACTACACCCACTGGAGCCAGAACTCCAACAACGAGTTTACAACTCACACAACCTCTAGAGCAAGACTACTCTAGAGCCCTGAGCAAGACTGCTCAACAACACTTTGAGTATACGACTCAAAACCACTGAGCACAATGGCTCACAAACAACTTGCTAGAAAAACACACAAGAATTAGATACTCTAGCAACAGATCTAGTCTAACAAGAGATCATTCTGAGACTTTGCAGCAACTCTTGCACAATCTCACAATGACTCAGAAGAACAAAGGTACATGAAGAATTGTATAAAGAAATCCGACTCTTGAAGTCTCAGGCCGTGCTCTGTACTTTGAACTTTTGGGATCTTCTTGAGGTCTTCTCAATCGATTGCTTCCACTTGATCTGCTTCCTTGAAGTGATCCAATTGCTTCTTCAACGATCAAACTCCACTTCTCATCGTGGATAGATGAGAATTGGCTTCAGGAAACACCAGGAGAGCAAGGAGCAGGGAGGTGAACTCTTCTGCCGCCAAAACAGATTTCTGGAGGCTCTGAGAAGGTTCTCCTTTGATGGATGGCCAATAGGAGGGTATTTATACCCTAAATAGTCCAAAGGTACCCTTGGGGTACAAGGGCACACGATCCAAGGTTGATCCATCATCTCCCTAGGGTTGCCACGTGTCCAGGAGAAACTTTAAGTCAAAAAGTTTCCGGAGGTGTCGACCTGACCATAGGGTGTGTCGACACACTGTCCTAGACTGGGCAAAACAGTTCCCTGGGAGAGCCATCTAGTGTCGACCTGAGATGGAGTAGTGTCGACCTGCTGTAGGCAGCTGAAGAACAGGCCTTCTGGGAAGGCTCTCTAGTGTCGACCTGACTGCATTTGGTGTCGACCTGAGATAGAAGCCTGTTAACATATTTCTTTGGGATCTGTCTCTAGTGTCGACTGCCCTGGTCTAGTGTCGACATTAGAGGATCTTTTCTTCACATTTCTGCCTTTGCTCTGAGCCATTGTGTCAACACCAATGATGGTTGTGTCGACACTACCTTTGCAAGAAATGTTTGTCCCTGAGAAATAAAAACATAAATCATTAGTTAACTGAATTATCATGTATATGAAAGATAAATGTGCTGGAAACATGCTTTTTGAATATAGATATTTCATGTGTGATATATTCAACATGTTCCAGTTATTGCATTAAAATCACACCTTGTCATCATCAAAATAAGGGGAAATGAATTTATAACACTCAACCAACAATTACCCCAGACACATTCTAGCCCAACATTTATATCCATCAACAAAGACACTTAGATATGGTGCCCCACTACTAGTGGAATGTTTTATACAAAGTCTGTGCACCTACTGCTCCAACCAGTTGCAACCCAGAACTGGTGTTATATGGCATTCCTATAGACATTAAAATGGTCAGTGCTAATCTGGAAACTGATATCTAATGTGCTCCAGTTGATGAAACAGTCAAAGCAAAAGGGGTGCCACTTTGTTCTAAATGTTCTTGTTGTTCCCTCCCACATGAAGAGAGTGCCTCCATCTTTTTTTCAGATGCGGACATATGTCACGCCCCATTTTTTATTTTAGAAGCGGAATAAATCGGGAGACGCGACGAACAAGCAAGCATTCAAAAAGCTATAGACCAATAGCTATTACAAATAGGGCCCACATGCAATAATCAAAATTTCTTCTTTATTATCAAAACGAATATTACAACCTCCAATGTCAAATGAAACACTCCTTCTCACCAATCTATATATATCTCAACGAAAGGGGAAATTACATTAATGACCAATCTAAATAAAAATAGAAATGGACTCTCTAAGTGTACTCCACACTCGGCGCACAAGTCCCATCTTTAGCTTTACCTTCACTACCGAAATGTTAAAGAGAGCAGGTATGAGCGCACTTGCCCAGTAGGATTTACATCTTCCATCAATGACATAGGTATTTACATTTTAAAAGCTAGAAGGTATGAACATGATATGTAAAATGCAATTAAAACGTCGGTAGTAACACATGTATAATGTATCATGCAAGATAGTATGATCAAGAGATTGTAATGATCAATCTAGAAATAAGGTTGTATTCAAGAGTTCAATATATTGTGCATAATGATCTAGCAAGATGGTAACTTCATGAACAAGAGCAAGATAGCATGTAACAAGATGACCATTTCACTAGCAGGATTTTGAGTAACCCACCAGAGCACTCCACAAGAATATCACGCAGGATCTACTGGTGCCTCTTGCAAGTACGTCCTTCAGCGACTCAGGTTAAGGACCAGCACACAATAGCAGGTAACAAGTAAGTAAGTTTATCATGTGTAACAAGTACGTTCTATGCCAAGCACCAATCATGATTCCGCACCACGCCGGCATACGACTTGTTAGGGGATCAACCTAACAATCAACACCTGGGGTAACATCTTTGGGAAAACTGGGCAATCAACACCTTGGGGTAAACAAGACTTTGTCGGGGGAGAATCCGACAATCATACCCATAGGTAATAGGACTTTGCTAGAATCTCCAGGACCAGATACGGGCCCTCAGTCAGGTTCGTATTGCGCACACTAGCATCTGTCCCAATGAGCCCGTCGACTCATGGGGACAAGAACGAGTTTTGAGTCCATGACTCCAATATCACCGATGTACTTCAAGAATGTATCACAAGAAGGTAATGTGTGTCAATAAGATAGACTGGTCGTAAAAGTTTAGGACTATCATGTTAATAGTAATGATTATCGAGAGTGTCATGTCAATAGATATAGAGTTCAAGGGTACATTGGGAATATCAAGTCAAGAGTTCAAGTGTAACGACACATTTACATAGATTCTATCTTTAATAACTTGGTTTCAAGTGTTATACTCGATCACTCCGAGAAAGTCAAGATGAGGAGAGAAAGATCTCATCAAGAATGCCGAGAGAGAAGAGATATGTGCACACTAACTTCTGGGTACTTCATTGGTACAACCTGTTCATCGGCCATGTGGGAATCCATGGCCGGAGGAGATTTACAGAGGCCTTGGTCAAGGGGTCACTAGTCCGAAAGAAGGAATATCCGACGGAGAGTTCACCATAAGCCAAGAAGGGGCTTTCCTATCGTGCTATATTGTATGCGCATGCCGCGCGTGAGAATCGCTCCAGTGCGTATGTGAATCCGATTATGGAACTCCGTTTATGGAAACTTCGTTTATAAAAACTCAATTTATGGCAAGTATAATGAGTGCTAAATCATGAAGTACTAATCATCCATGACCGATTTTAGCAAGTAACTATGGGTTTTGACAAGTTTGATAACAAGGCAAGAAGTGAATAATCGGCAGGTAGAGAGCATGATCATGAACTTAAGATCAATTAAAAATCATGAAACATGTTTTAACTTTGATATGGGTTGATAAATGCATGTTAAGACTTCCTATAACCTTCCTAGAATAGATCAAACTTACACATGCAAAGAACGGCACAAAACGACGGAAACCAAGATGTATGCCCCTTAGAAGGCAAATGCAGTCCCATCCCTTCACTTCCATAGGTCATAACTCATTGATTTATTATTCAATCTCATACATGAATATACCATCTTGAATCCCTTTGAATTATGAATCCATCAGAGAAAACGGCTCGTCAATCCGAGGTCTATATAAAACATTATGGTCGATTAAGTGGACATAGACAGAAGGCAACATTGCATGTCGCCTTCTAAACATGAAGGCGACAATCATCTTGTCGCCTACTGAAGAAGACCAAGAAACTGTCTGATTTTTGGAATGGTCATGACCATGTTGTTGTCGCATTCTGGTAGTGACGTGTCGACCTGTCGCCACCCGAATATGACGTTTGGGTTCCTTTTTCTACCTATTTCCAACTTTGACTTGGATTGGGTTTGACACCTGTGGGTTTTCAAAATCAAAACAAATGCTAGGGTGATTCAAATCGGATGAACCACCTCTGTTAGTTAGAGCACTTCCAATCCTTTTCACAGTAATGAATAATCAAGAAACAAAGGTCGTTTGACTAGGTAATAAGATGTATTGTGACTATCTGTGTGAATCTGACACAGTGCTCATGTTCATGATAATACTCTCAGTACGGTCAACAAAAATTGGGAAGTTAGTGCCAAATGAAAGTAGACTCATAGGGTAACAAGTTCTATGTTGAACACTCAGTCTAAAAATGACTCCACAGAGGGTATGAAACTCGTAAAACAAGTCAAGGGTAATCAGGACAGTACAACGTTAAGATCTTGCAAGATTTAATTTGTGAAACTCTCAAGATAAAAATTGGGGAAAACAGTAAGAACATGATCTATACATATGGATGCAGCATGGACAAGTTTAATTAGAGTTTGGCATGGAGATGACCTACCTTTTAGGTGAAAGAAAGTCGTGCTCCTAGAAAACCCTAGTTTTGACAGTAGTGCAAAGATCTTCTTAATACGTCCAACACACTATGTACAAATTGGGAAAAATAGTTTCATTTGAAAGTAGACTTGAAGGGCTTTCTATGGGTATATTATTTGCTTGATTTGATTGAGATTTTACTAACCTTTGGTGATGATCAATCTGACTCTTGTGTGCAGGTCGTTGTAGATCTAAGTTGGGAAGAGCACGAGGTTCTCCTTGCTACAGCCTTCTCCTCGAGATCTCCAGCCACCATAGCCTCTAAGCACGCCTCCAATAACCCTAGGGGTCTTCCCATGGGAGAGGGAGGCTTTATTTTAGAGAAAGGGTCTTTAGTTGCCTAATTAGATTAGGAAACTTTTAAGATGAATTTGGGTGTATCCTTGTTCAATTGGAGATTTCTCTCCCCAATTCGTGATGTAATTGATATAGAAACTTATTTTAGGTTGTAACCACGAATTGGGCTCAATTTGAAGACCATTAAGTATGTATTGGATGAGTATTTAACCTTTTATCTTGATTAGTTAAGATTTTCAAATTTCGGGGTTATTTTTCTTCTTGAATTTATATGTGGTCCAATATATATATTATGGCCTGATTCTTTCATTGGGTTGTCAATACTCAATGTTTTAAGTCCATCCATAATTTTTTTTTTAATTTATGACCCCTTTATATATATGTGATAATAGTTTTTTTCGACTTATTCCTTCATTACGATAATAAGTCACAATATTATTAAACTCAATCCAACAGATTTATATTGGCCCAAATTTTTTTTTGGGTCACTAGAGAATAATCTTTAAAGTCTAACTATAATTTTTACGAAATTTGTAGATGTGTTTTTATGTCTAGGATAATGGTGCGTACATATTTAACTAGTTTTAAATTATTAAGTAGTCATATTTTCTATTTATCTCTAATTTTCAATTATTCAATTCTGGGGGTGCTACAACATAGCTAACCAAGTGTGGAAAGATCTGTTCCATCTCTTATAGTTTAACAATATGGCGGCTATTACTATGACTGACGGACTGCTGATCTTACCAGAACCTTTCTAGCATAGTGGGACGACTAGCACAGTGCACTTTCATGTCACTTATATGGGAAATTGTTGTAGCAGAAACTGGGCTAGATTTCAAGAGCAGATCATGTAGGCCAAACACACTGTTAACGGAAGTATGCTTTCATCCGAGCAGTTGGAACGTCCTTCAAACTCCAAAAGTTGTCTCAACCGTGGCTAATTGCTCTAGACAGATTGGAGGTGGGAATGAGTACTTCAAGGTCAACATCCCCACTATGGTCAAGTGGTTGCATCCTCCGTCAGGGAGACTTAAATTAAATGTTGACGGTGCCTTTAAACTTGCAGGAGGTGGGGGCATCCTCCATGATCATAAAGGAATATGTGTTTTTTCCTTTTCCAAGAACTATTAGGGGATTATTTCTGCCCTCGCTGCTGAAGCTTTTGCTCTGTGTGATGGCCTCACAATCTGTTGTAGCAAAGGTTCATGGATATTGTGGTGGAGACCGACTCCCTAAACCTGGTGCAGATTGTCACTGGACGATTCCTCATTCGTGGGAATTATCATGTATTCTCCAAGATGTGGTTGTCATTACTCAAAAGATAAAGGCTCAAATCAAGCATGTGCCCCGTGAAGCCAACCAAGTGGCCCACTCCCTAGCCAGTTATGGATGTTCCGCTGAACATGTTATTATTTGGATTCTGGGGCTGTTTTGCCACATGTTGTTAGGGCCCCTACTGCCTTGATAAGGTGGGGTGTCCTACCTTTAGGCCCTAGTCCCGTTTTTGTACTTCCCCTCTTTCATCCTTGTAATACAAAATTCCAGCCGCTTGGTGATGGTAGTGGCCCTCTCACACTATAAGGATGCCCCTACCTTCTTCTTTTGGTCTGGCTACATTTAGAAAAAAAAACACATAACTGTCCTCCAAAGGATGTCCCAGGACCTGGTGGTACGAGCAGTACCGAGGATCGTCCTTCTTTGAGGCTTCGTCAAGCATTTTTGTGTTGGAAGGTGATCTTATTATATTTGAGGACCCACTCCAGCACTGTCTTGGTCCTTTCCTTGGGGAAAGAGTATGGCTTCCTCACCTTGTCTTGAAAAGGAATGACCCTTCTCTGAGCCGAGACAGGATAATACTTTTTAGCTCCATTCTGGTCTCTTTCAGCTCTTCAGGATGTTTGAGAGGGAAAAGATAGCCTCTCAAAGACTGATATCCTGGGTTTAACCTTTCCAGGCTGCAAATGAACACGTCCGCAAGAAACGTCATTCTCATATGTGCTACTTTCAGCTTCGGCTTGAGGAATTTCCATAGCCTTTAACATCCTCATTTGCCGCAAAGGGGAGTTTGCGAGATGGAGAATACGGTGCATGCGACCCTCGTCACCCCTTGTCGGTCGTCGGTAGCCGAGACCATAGGTGCAGGCGAACCCTCCCGGATGGACGAGATGTAAGCAGACCTTCGTAGCTCCACCTTGTTATCATGGGTGCGGGCATAAGCACATGCACCTCCCTGCTGAACTCTAGTCCTGAAGCCTCTGGGTGGCCTCTGATAATTCGGGACCTCCATGTTGATTGCTTCTCTTGGTCTCTTCTTTTGGTGCAAGCTCTTCTGTCTAGGCATTTGCACCTACCTCGGTCTCCATACTTGTTTAAACTTGATGGGCCTTGGGGGCAGCTTGCCTTGAAGGTGTTATACATTGCTCTTTTTCCTGTCATTGCTTGAAACCAATTCTTCAGAGCTACTGTTGGTATAATCTATTCTAACTCAACCTTGGTGCATTCATTCTGCAAATTGATCCTTACATCCCCAACTAATACGCTCTTCCATAGTTGGAAAGACGCGCATGATGAGAGATGATCTCCTTGTCCGTCGCTGCCTGTTGGCAGTATCTTTCTGTCCTCTTGTGTAACACCCGGAAATTTAGCAATTTAAAATTTCAGAAATATAGGGGGATAAATTAAATAAACGTATTGGAGAGACTTCCAATACCATGTGTTAATGACCTATTAACAAGATTGGGCCAATAGAGCATATTTGGCCCAAGGATATAAATAAATTAGGACATGAAATTACCCAGAAATTAGTGTATGTAATTATGCAGTAATTAGTGAGGGTATTTAGGGTTAAATATGGATGAGTAGTCATGTAAGGTAAGCCAAAACCGAACTCAATCCCAATTGGTGGTTTCCTAAACCTTTGTACCTCTTGGGGTAAGGGAATCCAGATTCTTGGAAACTAGAGAAACAGAGCTCGTAGCCCCTTTCCTAGTATCGTTAGGACTCTTAACTACAACCTAAATCTATAAGAACTCATCCTCAAACTCTTGGGGAAGGTTACAACGAATTGGGGTCATTTGGAGGCAGGTTAGAACTTCTGAGGAGCAGGAGAAAGGCTGGGAACCGGAGCTTCATCCCCTGCATCTTCTGTTGCATCCAGAACATCAACTGGTTTTAGATCTTCGTAAAGGTAGGTGTTCTCGGGCCAAGATTAAAGAAAAACCTATACCATCATGTAGAGCATCGAGTCTATGTTCATTTGTACTTGATTGCCCAATTTTCATGGAGTATGCATGGAGTATTGGTCATTTTCTCTAAGTCATGTCCGGTTAGGGCTTATTCCCGTTCTTCTTATTATGCACGAGATTCGAGACGGATTTGACTAAACGTCCTTCACAAAAGTTCTTCCAATTGAAGTCACGATCCTCTTATGTTAGACATTTTATCAAAAGTCTTTCGTTAGAGAGTTATAAGCTTCGTAAGAGAGTCACTGCATGATACTATGATTTCGGGCTACACTTGACTTTTTATTCATATGTTTTCTTGGGATTCGAGACCTAATTAGATCAAACCTTCAACATCAAAGTTCTTCCACTAGTTGTCCTCTTCATCTTTCATGTTGAACGTTTTGTCCAAATGTCGATCGTTAGAGAGTTATAATAGTTGGAAGTAAATCACTGCATGAGATGTGTTTTCGGGTTCCACATGACTTATAAGTTTTGTTCTGGAAGGGTGGGCTGGACACTACTTGGGCTAGTGTCGACACATTGTCCCAAAACAGCCCAGAAGGTGTTCTGGGAAGACCTCTAGTGTCGACACTACTTGGGCTAGTGTCGACACACTATCCCAGCTTGGCCAGAAGGTGTTCTGGGAGCTGTCTCTAGTGTCGACACTACCTGGACTAGTGTCGACACTACTGACTTTTGCCTTGCATTTGAAGCACTGTGTCGACACTACCTGATCCTGTGTCGACACTACCTAACCTTTTTGCCCTGTATTTGAAGCACTGTGTCGACAACACCTGAACTAGTGTCGACACTACTTGACCAATTTTGCAGGATTTTGTCTTGTGTTTAAAGCATGGTGTCGACACCTCTTGATCTAGTGTCGACACTACCTTACAAGAAATTTGCATGATTTAGGTCTAATCATCTCATGATGTCTACTAACTTGTGCATGATGTTATAGGGTATGCATGGACCTAAAATAAATCAACCATTGAAAAATAGTAATGTTATGAATATGATTCTAATGTGTAATTGTGATTGACCTTATGTTCATGGATTATCTTGTGATCTTGCTTATTGTCAATTGATAAGATAAGAAATGATGTGAATGTGGGGATGAATACATGTTAGTATGGACATGTTAGTGGTGTTATGTTATGATTGGCATATGAGTCTCATGGTTACATGTTTTCTGATGTTCAATTAATTACTTGTCATATGCATACATGTTAGGAAAGCACTTGCTCTACATATGATCTGTCTTTAGAAACATCCTCTTGTCAAGACATTAATGAACTATGAAACATAAGATGCGTCGTTATCTTGCCTTGTTCTTTTGAGCTGTCTGTCATTCTTGATTCTATGAATGATCATGTTCTTTTACTACGAGCTTGTTATTGAAACTTTGTGGCCATAACATGAACTTGTTTGTTCGGCACAACGTGGGACTCCGGTCCAAAACTTGATCCAATGCCTGTGCAATAAGGGCCCTGTCCGGTCCTGGGGAGGAGCTCCCCAACGTACTTGTTAACCGCGGGAGTATGGACTCTTGGTGCTTGGCATAGCACAACTGACATGCAAGATTGTGAAAATGTGCCTCCTGTTTGACTTGATAAGTTTGACTTGACATGATATGATACGTTTGTTCTTGTGAACACATGAGCTCTGCTTGAATATGGCCAATCTCTTCCGACATGATTTTATTCTTGAATTATTCGTCCATTGTATATGGAACTCGACAATTGATCTGATATGATATCCGTTCTACTATGCTATTCAACTTGTTAGAAAAGCATGCATTGTCAGCATAATCATAAGCCTATCTGCCTATTTAAAATGTTAATCATGTATATTAGTGCCCGCACGTTATTGAGATGTAAATCCTACTGAGCTAGTTCGCTCACCCCTATCATCCTGCCCTTTTTCAGGCAGTGATGAAGAACCAGTGGAGTCAGATGGGATGGGCAAGAGTGACGAGCACCGTCTAGAAATAGATGACAGTTTAGAATAGACAGTTGAGTAGTTGATGTATTAGAGAAACCTTGTTATTTGGATAATAAACCCTTTCAGTTGATTCTTCTTATGTGAGGTTGTATCTAGTTGAATGGAATGAAATAAGGTATACTTTTGGTGACCATATTATAGTTGAATGTGTATTATATTCGATTGTGACTCTGCACTATTCAACTGTGATACGCCGGTTTGTATCGTTCACGTCCCCCGGTATTTATTCCGCTGCTAAATATCGGGGCGTGACATCTGGCCTCTCTTCTTGCCGCCATGATCCACGTGGTGGATCTGAAAACTTAGCTTCTCTACGGCCTCTTCAGTCTCATGCTTAGCTTCCTGATGCAGCACATTAACAAATGCCACCCCCAGAAAGTTGGGGAACTTCACGACCGGTGGAAAGTCTCCAAAGCGAGTAGGTACCGCCAAATAGCCGTACCGGGCATGGTCCTTGACGATTTGAGGTCCGAAACATACCTCGGCCATGTAAATGTTAGTACTTGACAATAATTCAAACAGACAGTCAGTATCGAGTATTAAGGCCACAGAGCTTTCTATTCTGGTGAAAAGATGAGGGAAGTTTGGTCCCACTGGGCGTGCCATGCTGTGGAAATGGATTTGTGATCCATCATGATTAATTTCATTTAAATTTATATTTATCATGTTCTCATGTGTGTAACTGCATATTACAAATTGAAGTCCCATCTAGTGCTAAACAAGTCACTAAGACAAAAGATGAATCACTAATCACAGAGCGCAGGTGTGCCAGTCACGTAAGTGACAACATGTTCTGTCGCTGGGAGTCGAAGGACTTTGGGTCTATTTGCGCACCATTTGACTTCGTCAAACGAAAGTGGAGATCGGGTCGAGACCAATATCCCGCCGCTGCCTAAGCACAATGACATTAATACATCTATCTGAGAGATGAAACCCTTGATTAATCGCCAGAATAAAAGAGCCATGTGGCCTGTAACGGAAACATCCGATAAAGGATTGCATAATGGTAAAAAATCGATTATGCCTAACATGAGACGATCAAAAGACAAACCTGATGCACTTTGGGATTATTAGAGTTCTAAAAAAATTTTGAGTTTGATTCAATATTATTTGATTTGATTTTGTTCTGTTCTTTCATATTTTTAGCATGTTTGATTTGCTTTGAAATTGTCTTTTGTCCATTATTTATTGGTCTTTTGGTTGATTTGATATTTGATTGCTTGGTTTGATGTGACGCTTTTGTCTTATTTCAGATCTCTGTTCATTTAAATTTTTATTTGAATTTTGTTCAAGGTTAAAAGTTTAACCCAAAATCATTTGATTTGATTGATTTTTTTTTTAGATTGTTTTGTTTAATGTTTCTTGTTTTGGTTTTACTTTGAAACTATTTTTTTGTTGCATTTGTCTTAATGTTGTTAGATTTAATTTAAAATTATTCATATCTTCTCACCGTTTCATTTGGAATTTCTTGTCTTTTTCCTTTTCTTTTCATTTATTTGAAGTCATGGCGTTGAAGTTTATTTTGGATGATGTTGATTTATTCATTTTTTAATTATATATTTCTTTGACAATTTATTGATCATTATTGCATTAGTCTTATTTGCCCTTCAATTTTCTTATGGGAGATCAAATGAAAGTGGGAGATGTTCAGGTGTGTGTAGTGTGTTGAAGAATGGGGGGATATGATGGGATATGCGTACGAGTAGGTGCAAAAGTGAGGTGATACGGTGGAGGCTTCATGTGTGCATTCAATGAGGAGAGAGAGTGCAAAATGTGTGGGTGTGGGGATGTGGGTGATCCCGTGAAGGGTTGTGTGATTTTATTTTTTTTATGTGCAGAGGGATGGGTCGGTGGGGATGACCCACCGATCCAGCTGGGGGCACAACATGGCGGGCCACCGAACCAGGCGTGAAGGGCTGGGTCGGTGGGGATGGGCCACGATTGGAGGGGCTTGAGACAATCGATTGTTTTGATTTTTTTTAATCGATTGGTGTAGATAAAGTGACCAATCATTTCAAAACTGGCTGAAACTTACACCTCTGTAGTTTGTTTTCATCATTTTTTTTATTATCTGTGTGTTTATTCTCATTGTTATTTTTTTCTTTTCTTTTCTTTTCTTTTGGACTACTGTGTAGTTATTTAGTTCTATTAATTTATTAATTATTATACTTTTTTTTGTCTTGTTATCATCACCTTTATTTGTCACTCATGTCGTTTTAATTTCCGTGACATTCTCATTTGTTGTTACTCTTTTCTTTTATTTTAATCTATTATTTCTTTTTTCTATTTTTTCACATATTTGTCATGTCAAGAAAAACGATGTTCGCCACGTCAACGTTTTATTCGTCTCATTTATCCAAACATGTAGTGAAATAAACCGTAAGATTATGGCTAGAGGGAGAAAATCCAATCATTAAACCGGCAAAAACTCGGTCTAATCGTACTACCTAGCCTGATGGCAAGCACCCTGCCCACCGTATGTCGGGGGTGATGCCCACGGGTGTCCATCTATGCGCCTGAGATGGCACCGACAGGGCAATGTTCGCACTTGCTTTAGCACCGGGTCACAACAAAAGTTATCCAGCAACCACGTTGGTGGAAACATATTCAGAAATATCGATAAAGAATGACGAGATACACGGTTAGCATCAAATCTCATAACATATTGGATAATTGCTACCTCACCGTGCCACCGGATCACTAGGCATCTCGTAGAAAGAACCTTTTAAGAGTGAACGGTAACATGTAAGCTCATACGGTGGCAACCGGGTTGATACGGTGGCACACGGGACAAAACGGTGGCACACGAGCTGATATGGTGGCACACATATTGACACGGTGGCAAACCTGATATGGTGGCACCCTTGATTTGATGGCAGACCTGATAAGGTGGCACTGCACAGGCCCACCGGGTCACTGCTCAAAGAGGTTGACTCGATCCGATGGCACTGTACAGGTCCACCGGGTCACTGTTCAAAGAGGTTTAATGATCCGGTGGCATCGCACAGGCCCACCAGATTATTGTTCAAAGAAGTTGACTTGATCCGGTGGCGCTACACAACCCCACCGGGTCACTATTCAAAGAGGTTAACTTGATCCAGTGGCATCGCACAGGCCCACCGGGTTATTGTTCAAAGAAGTTGACTTGATCCGGTGCCACTGCACAACCCCACCGGGTCACTATTTCGGTAGCCTATGCAGGTCACCGGTTCAAGTGATTCGGCGGCCTGGGTAGGTCACCGGGTCAGGTTGATTCGGCGGCCTATGCAGGTCACCGGGTCACTGATTCGATGGCCTATGCAGGTCACCAGGTCAGGTTGATTCGGCGGCCTATGTAGGTCACCTGGTAAGGATGATTCGGCAGCCTGTGCAAGTCACCGGGTCACTGATTCGGCGGCCTATATAGGTCACCAGGTCAGGTTGATTCAGCGGCATGTGTAGGTCACCGGGTCACTGATTCGGTGGCCTATATAGATCATCAGGTCACTGATTCGGCGCCCTATACAAGTTCACCGGGTCATTGTCCAAGGGAGCCGTCGGATCACTTTTGCTACCAGATCAACATTTTTATGGAGTTCTTGAATTTTATTAGTTTATTATTGCCACCGGCTCATCAGAGTCAGTGGATCCGTCATACCGGTCCAAGGTGTAACGATCACATCGAAGAAAAGCCGCCGACTCAAAGTGCGGAGGAAAAATTCGGCAGCACCTCCCCTTATTTTGCAAGTTTGGGAGGGTTGCACGGTATACGCCCACCACAAGGGACGGTACGGTATAGCGGAGTGAATTCGGAAGCATCACTACCATGGCACACGGCGCCGATTCTTGAGGCACGCCTACGAGAGAACCGACATATGCCAAGACCAAAAAGATGTAGCATACGCAAAGAGTATCACTATTAATATTAAGAAATATTTTTTGCCCATTTTTATGGCCTATGTTCATGGGGCGATGGCTACAATAGCCACTGGATCACATATGCCTTATGAAAGGGGGTGTGAGAGGTGAATCGGTGGCACTGCGTAGGCACTACGTAGGGCCACCAAATCAGACTAAAATGTTGCTAAGTTTTTTAAAAGGAAAATAGGATGAGTCGGTGGCCACCTGCAGTGGTACGGTGGCACTACGCAGGCACTGCACAGGGCCTCCGGATCACTGCAAAAACTGCCAAATAAAGGGGGAAATTGCCCAAAAATTTGAAGGCCCCTTTTCATGTAAAACTGGTGTCTCATGAAGCAATTATTGAGGGTATGAAACTGAAATACAACGGAAAATAGCTATGATGAATCTAGAAGGGGGGGGGGGGTTGAATAGATTTAGACCAATAAAAAATTAATCGATTAACACACCAGAAACCTATCAGAATTTTAGATTTGTGACTTATGCACAATTTCGAGCAGCTTAAACAAGTTGAATTGTGTGTGAACAACGAGCCTACCAATCATCTAACCCAGAGAATGATCAAACCACATTGACACAAGGATTTAGGGTGGTTCAGATTACACAATTGTGTATCCTACGTCCACCATCCATGCACACACACAAAAATGGCTTATATCGCCAGTTCAAGCAGATCTCACAGATCACACTACAACACACACACTCTGAGATGACAAAGATCTCAGATCTGAACACACACGTGAAATTGAGCACAAGAGTTGCTCCAATTTCACAACAAACACAAGATGAAGTGAGCTTAGGATGAAGAACCAGATAGAACAAGTGAATTGCATATTGGAAATGATGGTTCGATTTCCCCCTGTATGCTTTCCAGATGAGGATTCAGACTTCCCGCCTCAGCTCAAAGATGTAGACTCTGGAATCTGGGAATTCAACTTGAGGTTGATCAGCCAAGTTACTTGGATCCCCAATTCTTCAGATCTATGCAGCAATTCTGCAGGATGAAGTCTCACTCTGGTTTCGCCTTCTTCTTCTGGAGAATGTAGAACTGAGGTGTGTGTATTCCCAAAGATGTGTGGATATGGGCATTTATAGTCCATGTACCCATGAGGTGCCTTGGAGTTTTGGGGGCATAGAATTCCCACTCAAAAGTCTTGATCCAAATCCTTCCACGTGTCCATGAAATCAGATCTGGAACATAAGTCAAAGTTGTCGACACAACTTGAGTTATGTGTCGACACATGTTCCTTGCTTTGGTCCTGGCAGCATTGACTGGTGACTTGTGTCGACACACATATCACTTGTGTCGACACACCTGACCACAGACCACAAAACATGCTTCTGGGAGGTATAGGAGTGTCGACACACAATCATCCTATGTCGACACCACAGACTGCTTGTCTCTGACTGTTTCCTGGATGTATAGGATGTGTCGACACACAACTAACTTGTGTTGACACCACTAGGTTCTTCACACTTCACTGCTTACTGGATCCACAGGGTGTGTCGACACATATTGAACTGTGTCGACACCACTGACACCTTTAGTTCTAAAAAGCTTCTGTGAGAGGATGATGTGTCGACACAATGTACCTGTGTTGACACAACTGGCTTTCTTTCATGACCAATTGTACTAGGACTGAATCATGTGTCGACACACTATTAGAATTGTGTCGACAACACTGTCACCATATCAACATTTCTGTGAACTAAACATGGAAAATAGTGTTAGATATTATTGAAGCAGAATATTCACATTTGTATGGATCATAGTTAAACATCATCAAAACAAGAGATCCAATAGAAACATTATTTTCAGAGGTTCAAACGGAGGTAGAACATTTATGGATTAAATGACCAATACTCCTCACACGGGGAAGGTGAGGGATCAGTGAGGGGATTCATAGGATGTGAAACGGTGGGCTATTGTTCTGGTAGCATTTGCATATATTTAAAACGTAGTAGCCAGCATCACGTGGAAGAAAAAAAATGGGGAAAGGGACCGCCCAGTGAAAGAACTCCGAGTTGGTCTAAAAAAAAACTAGATATATAATTGTATAGATCCTTCTGTGCCGACATGGGTATGTGAGGCACCAATCCAGCATGGAGAAGGTTCTTCACTGTTTAACAACATAGAAACCACAAATAGAAAGGCTCAGAGAGCATTAAAATAGAAAGGGGGGGTGTCATGGAAAAGCTCAAAAGAAAGCTTAGGGTACATCTCCATGAGTGCATAGTGAGGGGGAAGGAATTCAATATTCTAAGAAAACGGTAAATGAGAACATGCACACGGCTCAAGACTTCGCATGGGGAAATGCCTTTATATGATCTCATTCAAAAGAAAAAAGTACAGAAGAAAACAAAAGAGGATAGATAGAACTGCATAGGGAGTCGGACCCTCTCTCTTGTATTCTGGAAAAACACTTCCCCCTTTCTTCTTCACCCAACCGAAGCAGCACTCCCTCCTTTTTTTTTCCTCTGCTTGCTTTGCCGCAAGCAAGAACTGGAGGAAGAAGAGCCCACTTTTCTTCTTTTTCTTCTTTGATGCCCCTTTTTTCTACCCCAAGAAAGGCCCCCTACCGAAAGAAGCTTCCTTCTTCTCCCTTTTTCATCTCATCCCCTTTTGCATGCAGCCGATGGGACCTTTTAAAGGCCCACCTTTTCAGGGCTGAGTGGCTGGAATTTGCAACCAGCACCCTCATCTTTTCCTCATGTTCTTTTGTCTTTGCTTTCTATTTTTCTTTTGCTCCTGTCGCAGCCTTTTGGCCCTGTATATTTGGATGGGCAGCTAGCCCATTGCTAACCCATTGGTTAAAATGGGTGCCCATAGCTGCCCTCGAAGAAGAACCATCCCCGAAGTTCGATCCTTAAAAAGACAGAAAGAAGGGTGCAACTCAATTGGGACATTATTATCTACAGTGAGTTGTTGAATGGAAAGTAAATTATGTGTGATACGAGAACATGAAGAATATTATTTCAATTAAGAGGACGAGAAGTAGAAGGGATGACCGCTGAGCCAATAGAGGTAATAGGCAAACCTTCCGCGCTTCCAACATGTAACTTATCTAAACTGTTGTGCCCATGCGGTTGCTGGAGGGTATGGTAATCAGGCGTAACATGGTGTGTGGCACCACTATCCGGGTACCACGAGGCGTGTGCATGGGGTACTAGTTCGCCAAGGTAGGAGACGGTAAGAGAGCGAGATAGGAGGCTGCATACGCCACCGAGTGGTTGACGAACCCTTAGCTGTTCACTAGAGGTGGCTGCCACGAGTGAACAGGTGGCTACCAAGTTGATGCAGACGATCCTGATTGTTGCGCTTCTCGTCCGCCAGTGAAGTTTTTGTTGAAGCGCTCCATGCACTCATGGCCACGATGACCAAATCGCAGACAAATCTGACATCGAGGTTCACGGTACTTGCCACGACCGCGCCCGCGACCCCGACCACTGTCGCCGGTAGAGTTAGGGGATAGGAGAGTTGTTGCTGGGAGCACCCTTGGTGATGCCGGAGGTGGCATTGGCAGTGAAAGCAGAGGGAAAAGTGGAGGTCTTCTTCGATGTAGAGTGCTGTTGCGCCATCAAGGTTTCATGCGCAGTAAGGTATGCCAAAACATCTTCTAGAGCAAAGGATTCTAGTCCAGTGGTGATGCCAGAAATAAAAGCCTCGTAACGAGTCCCTAGACCAGCAAGAAAACCATCACAAGATCATTCTCGTTCATCGTTTGGCCGATGACGGCAAGTTCATCAGCGACTACCTTGATGGATTGAACATAGTCGCTGACGGAGGAGGTCCTGCAGCGAATATTGTGAAGCTTGGTGGGAGTTCGAGCAGTCGAGATCAAGAGCGCGACCCGAACCACCCTGGCCAATGCATCCCAGACCGCCTTAGAAGTAGTATGACCGACCACCGAGAGAATTAGCGGTTCTGTCATTGAAGAGATCAGCCATGACAGCACCATTTGGTCTGTTTTCTCCCAAACGGCATGTGCAGGGTTGGGAAGTTCAACTTCCTTCCCATCATCTCCTGTAGACTTCACAGTGGGCGAAGGAGGATTAGTGGAGCCATCAACCAAGGACAAATGTCCATGTCACTTCAGAAGTGGCACGAATTGTGCCTTCCACAGGAGATAGTTGTCGCGGGTCAGCTTCAAGAGAAGAAAATGGAGAACATTAGACAACGATATTAGTGCAGGTAGTGCAGGAGTTGAAGAGTTGTATTCATGGCCATGGATTGAGGTTGTTGAGCAGAAGGCTTTGGACCATCCAGGTTCCAAGTCACCTGGTCAGCATGACCATATACTTCTTTAGTTGAGTGCTGATGCATTAGTTTCAGTTTCTCAGTTATTCTTGTTGAACCACTTTATGGTTGTCCTTATATTTTGGTGATAACAAAACTTATGATGATTTCATATATATCTTTGTTGATTAAATAATATTGAATATTTTGTTTCATCTGTGTCGCATCAATCTCATAGCTAAATGCTGAGTCTCACATTGATGCAATATGGCGCACTATAATGATAAAGTCGATGTTAATTCATATACACGATTTCAGTTTTTAAGTGCCATAGTAACAAGCGCTATAACGATTTGATCTGATTTCATATAGTGCTTTAACGATTCGCTAAGTGGCCATAACGATTTGTTAAATCGATCTCACAACGACTTCTTAAGTGGCCATAACAATTTGTTAAGAAATCGATTCCATAACGATTCGCTAAGGCTCATAACGATTTGATAAGTGAGTGCAACGATTTGTCCTCACATCGATTTGCTCTCACAGCCATTTGCTTGCATAACGATTTCATAAGTGATCGCATCGATTTCTTCAGAAGATCATAACGATTGCTTGCATAACGATTTCATAAGTGATCGCATCGATTTCTTCAGAGATCATAACGATTTGCTTGCATAACGATTTCATAAGTGATCGCATCGATTTCTTCAGGAGATCATAACGATTTGCTTGCATACGATTTCATAAATGATCACATCGATTTGTTCAACGATTTGTTTACAAATGAGCAACGACTCTTCACATAATGATTTCATAAGTCATGTTCATAACGATTTCTTCATGGATTCTGTTCAAACACAGATTGCCTTTATATTTCAAATATGCTTGGCGCTTAAATGAAAAGTCAAAATATCTTCTGACAGAAAAAGCTGCATGCATATTTCAGAGTCTTGTCAAAAAGATATGAACTACTATTTTCAGCATGATAGCAGAAGCACAGTACTATGCATCGTTTATCATAAACACTCTTTCATGCTAACACTCTCTTCTATGATGACATATTCAAAGACGACCAGAGTCTGATAAGACAAACGAAGAGAAAGATCAGCAACGACTAGAAGAGCTCCAACGGATCTCTTCAACGGATCTATTCTAAAGCTGCTCATATAAAAATGGAGCATTGCTGAAGAACAACAAGGCTTTTCCTGAACATCTTTGAAGGAGTGTACATCCAAGTGAGAAACCTCAAACGCCATATACACTCAGAGAAAGAGAGAAGAGCTCGAGCCAAAATCTACAGAAGCTTTCAAACAGAAGTCTTCATCGCCTTCAAGACTTCTTCTCTTCCACTCTCCCTATGCTCATTGTAATCTTGAGGGAGAGTCTGTGACTGTGAGCTAAGTCTATAGTGTTCATCTTGTGTTAGCTCTCAGTCGTGTTCTTTCTTTTCTAAGAAAGACCTTTGTCCAGCTGTAGGACTGTATACAGTGTGTAACCTAGCTAGAGGTTAGTGTCTAGCAGAACCTTGTTGGGGTTTGTACCAAGGACCTAGCTGGGGGTTTAAGTCTAGCAGAACCGCACTGGGGTTTGTTCCAGTAGGTTTGCTTCTGAGCCTAGAAAAGAAGTGGGCTGCCTTCTTGCCCGGGAAAGAGAAGAAGACTGGTGGGGTATCCAGGGTGTTGTAGTGTCCTTGAGGGGGACTGTACCTTCGGTTAGTGAAATCCCAAGAGGTTCTTGAGGACTGGACGTAGGACTTCCATGTGGGAAGGGCCGAACCAGGATAAATTTCCTTGTGTCCTTTGTGTGATTGTTTATTTGCTTCCGCACTGCTACTCTTTATCACACTAAACTAACCAAACCTTCAAGTGTTAATTTCTGTGTTTAAGTTTCTATTTCAGATTTCAGAAAAATATTCACCCCCCCCCCCCTCTAGGCTAGCTTGCTGCCATACCGAAAGGGCCAACAAGTGGTATCAGAGACAGTCTCTGATCATTCAAAGAAGATCCAACGATCTTAGAGTAAAGATCCATGGCAGCTCAAGGATATGCTGAAGGCCAATCAGTCACCAGACCTCCATTCTTTGATGGAGAGGACTACCAATATTGGAAGATGAGAATGGAATGCTTCATTCGAGGCACAGACTTTGATATGTGGCAGGTAATAGAGGTAGGTGATTTTGTTGTTATTCCTGCTGAAGGCACTATTGCCATTAACCTGCTGATAAAAGTAAACTATCTCTAAATTTTAAAGCAAAAAATTATTTATGTTGTGCTTTATCTAAAAAGGAATTTAGTAGAGTATCTGCATGCAAATCTGCTAAAGAAATTTGGGATAAACTGCAGATAACTTATGAAGGAACGGATAAAGTGAAACAAACTAGAATAGATATTCTTGTTTCACAATATGAACAATTTAAAATGCTTCCAAACGAAAAATATACGCAAATGTATAATAGATTTTCAAGCATAGTAGTTGGTTTAAGCTCTCTTGGTAAAACTCTTTCTAATGAGGAAACCGTTAGGAAGATACTTAGGTCTTTAACCATTTCATGGACACCTAAAGTAACTGCTATTGAAGAGGCCCATGATTTAACTAAACTATCAATCGATAATTTAATAGGTTCTCTCATGGCACATGAAATAAATATGGAGCGTCTATCTGAAAGCTCATCTAAGAAGAAATGTACTAATGCTCTTAAAGTGGTAGCTGCTCCCTCCACTTCTTCTTCTTCTAGCTCACAAATTGCAGGATCTGAAGACAATGATGTTGATGAAGTACTGTCCAAACTTCAGAAGATTTTAAAGAAGAAGAAAATGGATCAAGAAGGACTCAAAAGAAAGAGAAAAGGAGAAAGAACCAGTCTGCTACGAATGCAGAAAACCTGGACATCTGAGACCAGATTGTCCTAGACTGAAGAAAACTGGTCAACCAGAAAAGCCCAAGAAGCAGCACAAGAAATTAAAAGAAGAGCCATGCCGGCTGCTTGGGAAAATGATGAGGTCACAAGCTCAGAATCATCAAGCTCAGATTCCGAAAAGGAGCAGGTAAATCTAGCCCTCATGGTGGGACTAGATGAGGTACATTCTGACTCATTTTTTAATTCTTGCACAGATTCAGGGTCAGAATCAGAAGACTTAGAAGAAGTCTTTAATGAACTGTATGAAAAACATAAAGGAGTTGTAAAAGAACTAAAATTCTGAAAAACAACACTATTTGCTTAGAAAACACCAATTCTGATCTTAAATCCGAACTGGAGCAACTAGAAAAACAATTAAAGGACAATAAAGAATATTTATCTTTTGAATGAAGATTTAAAAAATAAGGACAATGAAATGTTAGAGTTAGAAGAAAAATTAAAAACTCTAACTGAAGAAAATCTCTACCTAAAAGAATCAGTTAGAAAATTAACAAAAGGAAAAACTTCTTTAGCTCTATGTTTAAAAGAGTCAAAATGGAAATAACAAACAAGGGCTTGGATACATACCTCCAGAAAAAGGAAAACAAGCCATGATTCCAGAAAAATATCTCCTACCAAAATTTGTAAAAGAAACCAAGATGACCCAGAAAATGGCCCCTGTAAAAGAAAAAATTTACAGAAATCATGTTCTAAAAACTCAACACAAAGAAAATAAGAACAGCAAAACAATCTACATTCATTGTTGTTCTCATTGCAATAAACTAGGACACACTGTAAAACACCTGTACAACAAGGCACTTAGTTTGGATCCCTAAAGGATTTTTTCATGCATCTAACCATCAAGGACCCAAAAAAGCTTGGGTACCTACTTCTGAATAAGTTGTTGCAGGACAGTCTTGGAGCATCAGGAACAATGGATGCTCAAGGCAGGTTAGAGCCTCTCACAAAAAGAGGGAGCTCTAATTAAGGGGGAGCACAGTCTAAGGGGGAGTTATTCATTTTTGTCTTTATTTTTGTTGTCTGTTTCTCTGTGCCCAATGGGAAGTTCTCTCAAAGGGGGAGAGAAATGCGTGGTAAGATCCTTCCTTTTTGGTTTGTGACAAAAAGGGGGAGTTTGTATGAATTTTCTGAAACCTCTATGCTTTACATATTTTTATCAGAAAATTCACATAATTTTTAAACTCTATGCTTTCATATTTTTATCAGAAAATTCACATAAATTTTGTCATCACCAAAAAGGGGGAGATTGTTGAACCACTTTATGGTTGTCCTTGTATTTTGGTGATAACAAAACTTATGATGATTTCATATATATCTTTGTTGATTAAATAATATTGAATATTTTGTTTCATCTGTGTCGCATCAATCTCATAGCAAAATGCTGAGTCTCACATTGATGCAATATGGCGCACTATAATGATAAAGTCGATGTTTAATTCATATACATCGATTTCAGTTTTTAAGTGCCATAGTAACAAGCGTTATAACGATTTGATCTGATTTCATATAGTGCTTAACGATTCGCTAAGTGGCCATAACGATTTGTTAAATCGATCTCACAACGACTTCTTAAGTGGCCATAACATTTGTTAAGAAATCGATTCCATAACGATTCGCTAAGGCTCATAACGATTTGATAAGTAGTGCAACGATTTGTCCTCACATCGATTTGCTCTCACAGCGATTTGCTTGCATAACAATTCATAGGTGATCGCATCGATTTCTTCAGAAGATCGCATAACAATTCAGGTGATCGCATCGATTTCTTCAGAGATCATAACGATTTGCTTGCATAACGATTTCATAAGTGATCGCATCGATTTCTTCAGAAGATCATAACGATTTGCTTGCATAACGATTTCATAAGTGATCGCATCGATTTCTTCAGAAGATCATAACGATTTGCTTGCATAACGATTTCATAAATGATCACATCGATTTGTTCAACGATTTGTTTACAAATGAGCAACGACTCTTCACATAATGATTTCATAAGTCATGTTCATAACGATTTCTTCATGGATTCTGTTCAAAACAGATTGCCTTTATATTTCAAATATGCTTGGCGCTTAAATGAAAAGTCAAAATATCTTCTGACAGAAAAAGCTGCATGCATATTTCAGAGTCTTGTCAAAAAGATATGAACTACTATTTTCAGCATGATAGTAGAAGCACAGTACTATGCATCGTTTATCATAAACACTCTTTCATGCTAACACTCTCTTCTATGATGACAGATCTCAAAGACCACCAGAGTCTGATTAAGACAAACGAAGAGAAAGATCAGCAACGACTAGAAGAGCTCCAACGGATCTCTTCAACGGATCTATTCTAAAGCTGCTCATATAAAAATGGAGCATTGCTGAAGAACAACAAGGCTTTTCCTGAACATCTTTGAAGGAGTGTACATCCAAGTGAGAAACCTCAAACGCCACATACACTCAGAGAAAGAGAGAAGAGCTCGAGCCAAAATCTACAGAAGCTTTCAAACAGAAGTCTTCATCGCCTTCAAGACTTCTCTCTTCCACTCCCTATGCTCATTGTAATCTTGAGGGAGAGTCTGTGACTGTGAGCTAAGTCTATAGTGTTCATCTTGTGTTAGCTCTCAGTCGTGTTCTTTCTTTTCTAAGAAAGACCTTTGTCCAGCTGTAGGACTGTATACAATGTGTAACCTAGCTAGAGGTTAGTGTCTAGTAGAACCTTGTTGGGGTTTGTACCAACAGGACCTAGCTGGGGGTTTAAGTCTAGCAGAACCGCACTGGGGTTTGTTCCAGTAGGTTTGCTTCTGAGCCTAGAAAAGAAGTGGGCTGCCTTCTTGCCCGGGAAAGAGAAGAAGACCTGGTGGGGTTACCAGGGTGTTGTAGTGTCCTTGAGGGGGACTGTACCTTCAGTTAGGAGTGAAATCCCAGAGGTTGCTTGGGGACTGGACGTAGGACTTCCATGTGGGAAGGGCCGAACCAGGATAAATTCTTGTGTCTTTTGTGTGATTGTTTATTTGCTCCGCACTGCTACTCTTTATCACACTAAACTAACCAAACCTTCAAGTGTTAATTTCTGTGTTTAAGTTTCTATTTCAGATTTCAGAAAAACCTATTCACCCCCCCTTCTAGGCTAGTTGCTGCTATACCGGAGTGGCCAACAATTCTCTATGAAACAAATGGTGTCATCTCGCCTCTATCCATCTGCTGACCTACCGTGGGCCTCGGTGATAACCAATTTCTTTATTTAGTACCCAATTGGGCCCAGGGAGGCCCAGAAAGCTGCAGATGAAGCAAAATCTAGGTTCGGACACATCGATGGGATCATCTTACGCTTCTAAATGTGTATCATGCATACAAGCAGAACAGTAAGTACAATGCTTATGATCAATTGATCATTGTATCATGCAGTCTATTTTATTTCATCCCTCATATTCTCCAAATTTGATTCTCAGATGAAGATCCTTCATGGTGCTATGAGAACTTCATTAATCGAAGGGCAATGAAGGCTGCTCACAATGTGAGGCGACAGCTTGTACGCATCATGGCAAGATTCAACTCAAGCTATGCAGTACAGAGTTCAACAGCCGTGATTACTATGTGAACATTAGGAAGGCTATGCTTAGTGGCTACTTCATGCAGGTGGCTCATCTTGAGCACACAGGACATTATTTGACAGTGAAGGACAACCAGGTGTGTGCTGCCATGCCCATTTCTCCCCTGAACTGCCTTTGTTTATGCGGAAAAAAGTTACTTAACCAACTTCTCGTTTTTACTCTTTTCATGTAGGTGGTTCACCTGCATCCCTCAAACTGTCTGGATCATAAACCAGAGTGGGTCATATATAATGAGTTTGTTTTGACGAGTAGGAAATACTAGTACCAATTATATATAGAAACCAGAATAATGTGAGTTGAGAAACTCTAGGACCTAATTAAAACGTTGGTACCTATCAAGCTACAAAGCTATCTAGTCAGAAAAATTGCCATGCAACGAGGTTGGGGGTTGTACAGGGTAGGGGTCGGCTGCTGCATTGTGGACGTCAAATTTGTGGTCGGACGAGCATTCGGCGCGACCCACGTACGTTGGGAGGGGAGTCCTGTGTCCGCCCCTCCATTGTAGATCCACAGGCGCATCACCTTCTGCGCACATACTAAGGTGTACCGCTTTTGAATTTCGTGGTTTGGACCATTAATCACCAATAATGCTATGCTTCTCTAGGTTGCCCAAGAACAATCGCACCCCATTTTGATTGGGTCACATGATATGTATTTTTAATATATATTTAATATTGCACCAGTGCACATTTAATATTGTAACTTTTTTGTACGTCAAAATAATACACACAAATAAATGATATAATACATTCAAATAATAATTTAATACATACAAAAATACAATAATAGACATAAAATAGTGTAACAATATACACACGCACTATTTATATGCATTATTACACTATTTTATATTCACTGTTGTATTATTTATGTGTATTGAATCATTATCTATGTGTATTATATCATTATTTGTGTGCATTTGGGTAACATTAAATATGTATTGAAGAGCACATCACTTGGTCCAATCAAAATAGAGTACGCCTCAATGTAGCATTACTCAATACCTCCATGTACCTAGTGAACTTCCGAAATTACGTATACAAATTGGGGGGGGGGGGGGGGGGATGGTGGCAATAATTCAATCATTCAGAGAAATATTTCGCACAGTACTCTATTATTGATGCAAATTAAATATCAATGGTGGAGATGCATGTCACTTGTCTCATTGACACCCATCCCAAAACCCCTTATGGCAAGTGACATACATCTCCACCATTGGCATGCAATTTACATTAATAATCGAGTGCACCAAAATTGCTCATCATTCAGTCCAGACAGAGTCGTAACAGGCGTACGTATGGCATTATTATACAATTAACTGCAATACTCAGGCACTGTTGGTGAAAGGACATCCAAAGCGAAGACACTAGATCATGCATATGGATGATCCATGCACGCTGCCATCGCACATATTGATAAGCAAGACTGATCAGGAATATGTATGAACATCTTCACCCCATATGTAGGAATTCTAGAGGTCGCCTTTTATTAATTAATTAAACGAGGAGCACAAGATTCTACTTTATATATTCGGAAAAGAGCAACAGTAGAACTGCTTTAACAAGCGTTACGCATGCGAGCATATCAGTGGCAGTGATGGCCATCTTCTGTCCAAGCCGCAATGGCCGAACAAGGGGCAGAAGAAGAAATTGGTGCCCCTGCTGAGCGTGACGACATCGTTACCAGAGGAGAGGACCCTCGACCCCGGCGACAAGCTGCAGCTGTTGTATCCGGCGGCGTCCACAACCGCTACGTTGTGCATCGACGGATCGTACCTGAACACTAACATGATCGACATGCATGCATACGTATGCGTCAGGTACAGATGGTACATATATACTGGGGATCATGCCCATGACCGGTGACGGACGTACGTAGAAGAAGAAGAAGAGAAGAAGAGAGATTAAGCTACTTATAAATGATCTAGAGTGGCGATGTTGCTTACGTACCCAGCTGGTCACCGGCCTGGAAGCGCTTGCCGCGGGCCACCCGGACGCACCGAAGGTCCAGCCACCGGCGTCGCCGACGGTGAAGGGGCGGCCTCGGTCTGGATGACAGGCATAGCAGCACCACCATGAATCCGATGAGAAGAGCCTTGGCGGCTCCTGCACTGCTCCTTCCCTGGCTCATTGCCATTCACCGGTGGCAACAGGCTACTGCTGGCTGGTGAAAGAACGTGGAAGAGAGAATATAGAACAGAGAGAGAGAGAGAAAGACGTCACCGTTCGTCCAGTGCGTTCTGTATTACTTGAATATATAACAGGCAAGTGTCCATGGGATTTACATCACGTACAAGTGATATACAACATGTTTCGTGGTTATCTACAACAGGGGACTCCACGCACAGGACGAGTCCATGCAGGATAGAGAGTCCATGCTCGACGTACCCATTCACAGTTACGTGTGCATGTGTTATCCTGATCTTGATACTTATCAACTGGAAGAGGTGGAGAAAAGATGAGTTTCTCGATATATAGATGAACTGTGGACATTGGGTGACCAGGCCGGTGGTCCATCTTTTATAAGGGCCAGAGGAGGATAAGAGAAGAGACAGGGTGTGGGGTAGGAGAGCGGTCAACACGAAACGGTGCCCTTTTGAAACATGGGTCAAGGTGAGAGGAGACGGCGAACCTTTCGTGGGTGTTTTGAAGGAACAATTTGACTGCCTAACAAAATTTAGTATATTGACTGGAAAATTGAACTTTCTAGTCAAATCTTAAACGGCAATTTTTCTTCCATTGACTACAAGCTTTATAGCGTTTAAAGTACATTGACTAGAAGGTTTCCAACCATTTTGGGTTATTGGTGCAAAAAAGAAAATCTCAATATCAATGTTTTCTCCTATCTGAAGGGAATAAAAATATTTGTGTACGAATAAATCCGAGCAGACCTAACACACAGCGAAAAAATGAACAGAACACACAATCACACAGGACACCAAGATTTACGTGGAAACTCCCACCAATGTGATGGGAAAAAACCACGGGGCAAGCCGGAGCAACAAAATCCACTATAAGAATAATGAACGTATAAATCTCGGCATAACGACAAGAGAATAACAGAGATACAAAGATGTACGTCACCGTGCACGCGATATAGAAATCTCCCCCCTCGCGATCACAGGAAAGATCGCTGCAAATCTGACTGCCCCGTGGCGAGAACACTGTCCCACGATCCTTGTCTTCTTCCCTTGTTCTTCTCCCACACAGTAGCACCGCACTGTAAACAGCCACTCAACCTTCTCCTGGGCACACGGTGGCCCACGAGAAATCTCATAATCACCACAGCCGTGAAGGCCTTCCTGTTGTCATTTTTCCTCAGCCGCCCATACACACGTCTTGCAACCCACAGCCGCAAGACCCAAAAAAAAAAGCAAGCTTCTTTTTATGAACTAAATATCCATATGATCGATGATAAAGAGGGCTGCCAATAAATAATTATTTCGAGCTCTGGATACAAAACTCTGAAAAATCCTATCCAATAATTTATCGGATTCCGAAACGAAAATAGCTATTGCAACCGCTTTTTCGTTTTCGTTTTCGATAACATATATAAAATAATTATATAATATGCATTCCAAATATATAATGACCCACCCCAATTCGATTCCACGTCGCCCCCTGGCCCCCCTCATTCCTCCCCCCTCCTGCTCCCTAGCTGAGATCGGGGCGCCACTGGATCTGCTCGCTGGAGTCAAGGGTGCCGTTGGACCTGCTCACGGAGCCGCACAGGCACAACGCCCAACAGATCTGCCAGACCTAGCCACACAAACGCTGGGTTCACAGTGGGTGTTTGGGCGAGGGGAGGGGGTTTCGCAGCGGCCAGTGAGGTTTGGTCGGTGTCGCAACAGCCAACGGGGGTTCCCCGTTGGGGGGATGGAAGGGTGTTTTTGGAGGGACCAGCGAGGTTTTGCCATGGGGGGGGGGGGGGGGGGGGGGGGGGTGGAGAACAGAGTAAAAAGACGTACAGGGAGAGGAAGAAGAATGGGAACGAGAAGAAAAAGAAGAAGAAGAGAACAAGCTGAAACCCCAGCATGAGAAGCCCAACGGGAGGAATGTCGCTGGCAAGGTGCCGAGATGAATAGGGTGGGAATGGGGAAGGAATCGATTTTCATGAGGACACAGAGAGAAATGGATTCTAGGCAGGAGAGTTTGATGCCATGAATGGAGGAAGAGGGTAGAATGCATCAGAAAGGAGAGATGCAGAGCCACTGGAGATCGATGGGTTGGTGGTCAGTCTTGTTGTTCCTATTCATCTCTGTAAAAAAAACAAAAGGGTAATATTTATGTCACAAAGAACTAAGATCGGAATCTGTGGGTTCATATCTTTCTATCTGATTTCCTTCTATAAAAAATGATGAGCATCAGTACGTTATCTGCCAATGTATTGTAACTTTGATAATAACTATTCATGTGCAGGTTGATTTGGCTTCCTCAATTGTGGGAAATGGCATCAACAGGAGAAGCAGGAGCCTCTACACCCGAGTATATTTACTCTTCAGAAGAAGAAAAAAAATAATTGTTATGAATTAGAGGTTGAAAGTAATACTCAAGCATCGTCACTTCCAACTCCTACTTTGAAAAAAACAAAGTTAAGATGTACAGTATGGAATGATTTTGAAAAGTTTCAAAAAGAGGATGAAACACTAATTGTTAAATGTCGTCACTGTAAGAAGGATTAAGTGGAAATAGTAAAATGGGGACAAACACATCTAAACTATCACACTTGCAATAGTGTACCACATTTAAAAGGGCTAAAAGGCAAGGGCCACCTAATGTACAGTGGCGGAGCCAGGGGGGCAATTGCCCCCCCTTATTTTTTTGCATAATTTTTTCTCTTATTAAGTTTTCTGCATAAAATTTCTCCCTATGATAGGCATGTGAAGATTTTTTTTAACTTTATTAATTGTCCCCCCTTGCGTTGAGTATCCATGAACATTTCTCTTATTAATTGCCCCCCCCCCTTCTAATATTTCTCGCTCCACAATGGTACAAATACTAGTGGGAGTAGTAGTCTTGATGATCTCCAATTTGATCAAGAAACATTTTGAGCGATTTTAGCAAAAATGGTCATTGTGCATAAGATCTCTTTTGTATTTGTATTTGTTGATCAACATTATTTCAAGTTGCTCTTGACAAATTTGCGGCCACTATTTAAACCTGTTATGGGCGGACATCAATTAAATCTGGTTGCATGAAGTGTGTCATATGATTAGAGAATATTGCAGACCTATCTCATCTTGTATAATAATGGATAACCAATTCTGTTTTCTAAAATTTCTCTCTCATCTTTCCTAATAATCTTTATAATTTTGTCATCTTTTCTTTCACCAGAAATAAACAGTCCTCCAATCTTTGAATATCTATTGGTAATATCTTGCGTTCAAATAAACATGTAGTTTGATATATTAGTTGTAACGCCCCGACGCAGATATCGGAGCGAAATTACAGTTATTAAAAATAGTATCGAGAGAGAAATATACACAAACCATTGCACAATTGGAATAATATCAATAAACTCCAATTTCATTCATAATTCATCATTCCATTACATTCACTAATTAGAGCCAAAACTAGGGCCCATAGTACTTTATTGAAATCCAAACTATTACATAATGACTGACTCATAACTAAGCTAACTACTAAGCACGGGTTGACGATACGGGTTACTCTTGCGCATCATCCTCATTCCCTTCCTCATGAGTGTGGTAGTCTCCATCCGACTCACCTGAAACACATGAAATAATAACGCAGGATGAGCGAATAACGCCCAGTAGGACTTAATATCTCATGAGAACAAACATGCTTTAAATGATCGATTAATGTCTAACTGGCAGGACAACTAGAACGAGTAGCCGTGTATAGTCAAGAGAACGATGTAACAGGATAACGTGAAAACAATAGCACATTGCACGAGAGTATAGCACAACAAGTATGATAACGGTTTGGCCATTTCATGAGATAGCAAGTAAACTAGTCACGATAGCAAGTATTGGTCGATATTCTTTCAACACGAGTTCAGGTATCAAATAAATGATTGATTGATTGCCATAGATAAATCTTGAGTGTCATGAGCTAGGTGTATGCCAAACACCCAGATCATTAGACCCCCGCGAGTTATAGCCCTTCAGGTGCTCTCCCAAGGACCAAATCGGCCCTTATAATGTTGCCTAGCATAGTCATATTTGTTATCTTAGACAATCAATTTAATGGCCAAATGGAGTACCAAGAATAGATGAGAGTAGTAGACGAGATAGACGAGAGTACAGAGGGAATGTGAACAGATGAGTGTAAAGAGATAGTAGACGAGACATGGTCAAATCGTAAAACAACGATAAACACGTGATAGTAACAGTTGCCCAGCACTAGGTCGTGTGCCGGCAGCCCGGTAGAAGTCACAACTGCCCACTAGCCGTGCTACGAACATAGACTAGATGGTCTGGCGTGAACCTAAGGTAAGAAGGAAACACATTAAGGCCGTTGGATCGTACTGATCCCTAAAGTGTAATGGGTTTTAAGGGCACAACCAGCTCGTCGGCAATGGACGTGCGCCAAAGCCAAGGAGACTTACGGAGGCCTTGACAAGGAGTCTCTGGTCCAATCAGGAGTATTCCCAATGGAGAGATGGTCCATGCCAAGAGAAAGTGTGTAATGAAACGTTGTTCGTCTTGCTGGAGTGCTCGAAGGCAGAGGGACGCGATCACGGTATACAAATCATGCGAATAAAACGAAGACAAGTGTCAATAATTAAATAAGAAAATTTAGTAATTAATACACTTAATTACCAAATACATTATTGAGTAATTTAATAAGGTCTCATTACAAACATGTATGTTTAGTGTGTACAAGTGTAAAGAAATCATGAGAGCATGGAAGGTTTTGCACATGGCTTTTAGATTAATTAATTTTATGTAAATATCACTCATTACTAATTAAAAAGTCGTTACTGTTCATGCAAGTACTTAATTAGGGTTAACAAGGTTTAGATGACATGAATAGCAGGGTTATAAGTGTAATTACAAGTTCTGGCAGCTCTGCTGAAATCGCGACAGGGTTACCGGTCGCAATCCAGATCGCGACACACGGTCCAGTCGCGTTCTGCTGAACTGGCCGCCAGTGTTGAACCGGGGGAAGGTCGCGACATGTCGACCTGTCGCGTTCAGAACGCGACGGTCCTCCTTGTCGCGACCCCCTTCTGAGATCGTGGCGGGTCGGGCTGTCGCGACTTCAGAAGGTGGCCCGGGCCCAGAAAAGGGGATTTGCCCTTTTTTCCACGTGAAATCCTTCCCTCCATACATGATACCGCGCTAAAAAAAATTTGTATAAAATCATAGAGAGCTCCAAAAGTCACGAAATTAATTTTAAACTAAACTAATATGGAGTTCTATCACTGGGCACGATTAATTAGAAAAGAGACATGTATAGGCATGCTTTGATTAGGTTACTTTTCGGTGACCTAAACATGCACAGTCATGAATCAATGATTAATTGGCAATGATCACATGATGAAAATTGAGGAAACTAGGGGCGTTTGAAAACTAATAACATGTAGTATTTATGAAAATATTCGCATTACATGGGATCATGTACATGCATGGATTGAAGGCAAAGATGTAGGTTCGGGTGCATGAAGATGACAGAGATTGGATGAATTAATACTCCATCATGGAGCCACGAAAAATAGGAAAATCATAGGGCTTTCAAAGAGGGGTGCATGGACTAACTAGGGTTAAAGTTTCACGATTTGTGCTGAGAAATTATGTACCTTTTCTCGTGGGTAGTAGATGATGAACAGCCTATCCCCATGTAATTAAAAGTCTTACATTTCTATTTTGGTGATTAAAAAAACCATATTATTGTAATAATTATCAAACCCTTAATTAAAGGTCACTAACCTATTTTCTACAAGTCTTAAGCACAGGAATTAATACCAAGGAAAATAAGCCAAAACAGGTAAGCATCCTTACATTGTATCTACAGCATCATTTTGTCTAAGTACACATCGGTTCCTTTATAGATCATAACGATTACAATAGAACTGTAACGATTTCTTCATAACATAAGTATCTTAACGATTTCTTCTTAGATTGAAACTTCTTCTGATTTCAAAAGAAATCGTTCCTATAATGACTCGCTTCATAACGATTCCTTTAGTCATCGTAACGACTTGCTTTCGTAACGATTCCTTTAGTCATCGTAACGACTCGCTTTCATAACGATTCATTTAGTCATCGTAACGACTCACTTTCGTAACAATTCCTTTAGTCATCGTAACGACTTGCTTTCGTAACGATCCTTTAGTCATCATACGACTTGCTCTCGTAACGATTCCTTTAGTCATCGTAACGACTTGCTTTCGTAACGATTCCTTTAGTCATCGTAACGACTTGCTTTCGTAACGATTCCTTTAGTCATCGTAACGACTTGCTCTCGTAACGATTCCTTTAGTCATCGTAACGACTTGCTCTCGTAACGATTCCTTTAGTCATCGTAACGACTTATTTTCGTAACGATTCCTTTAGTGATCATAATGATTTGCTTATCGCAACGATTGCTTCAGATATTATAACGATTTGCTTTGCGCATCGACTTCTTAAGTAATCATAATGATTTCCTCAACGATCACAACGATTCTTTCATGTCTCACAACGATTTGCTATTTGATTGCATAACGATTTCATAAGTCATAAATGCATCAATTTCATATCAATTAACTTGACATATAACTTATCCTTTCAATCGGGTTGAATAGTCCAAAGTCTTCGCACATATTCTTCTGAAAACTGTGCATTTAATGAAGACTGAACGTATCTATGCATGCATACAGACGATATCATCCATTATCATGACTATTCTATATGCATCTTTTAGAACAGCAAAATGGCATTACTATTTTGATGAATATTCACACCAACTTGACTGACAATAAGAGACAGCCTAGCTGTCTACTGTTCTAGCATTTAATATATGCAGTCTCTGACAACATTCGTCATACAACGTTGGACCTTGTAGAAGCCAAAGGACACTTCAGAAGATCCTATCTCTTTGCGTGCACAAATGGATAAAGGACTATTGACTGGAAGCTTCCAAGTGCCACTCAGTCTAACGTCCACCAAAAGCTAGAGGCAACGGATACTTCAACGTCTATATTTCAAATTGAAGTTATATATTGAAGAAAGGAGCTCCAGAAGATATACACAGATATAGAGAACTATAGTCATACAAAACACTTCGATCATCAGTCTCTGCGAGTTCTCAAGAAAGAGCCAAGTCTCATTCCATTAGATTAGCTCTTTGCTCTCTGCATGTTTGTAGATTTTCGAGAGAGCTTGTTTGGTTCTGAGAGTGAGCTTTTGTTTGTAGAACTCATTGCTCTCAGTCCCTAGCTTCAAATCTTGGCTTGTCAAAGCTTGATCTAGGGGCTTAATCTCCTGCTTACTTGTTTCTGTGCTTGTACCCTTCGTGTGTGAAGGAAGACCTGGTGGTATCCAGGGTGTGTGTGTGCCCTTCTGGTGTGAAGGAAGACCTGGTGGGGTATCCAGGGTGTTGTTCCTCTTTGGGCTAAGAAGAGAAGACCAGCTGAGCTGGGTGTTGTAATGTCCATAGGGGGACTGTACCCTAGTTAGTGAAATCTTGAGTTGTTGCTCAGGGACTGGTCGTAGGACTCCTGTGAAAGGAGGTCCGAACCAGGATACATCTGGTGTGTGTGATTGTCCTCTTGTGTTTGTTGTTTTTCTTTACTAACAATAACAATCTTCAAAGTGTATTTCTTTGTGAACATTTTTAGTGAACAGGTATTAATTGATAAATTTTAAAGACCCATTCACCCACCCTCTGGGCTACCTAACTGGGCAATAGTAGATCCTAGGGTTGATGACGAAGAGAAGATGAAAACCCCACTTGTTCTAGCCTCCTCCTCCAAGCTCCTTCATCTAGATCTTCTCCTCTTCGCCCTCCAGAGTTCCAACAACGTTCTAAGGTTGGGTTGGTACGAATTGGAGGGTGTATAGCTTGCTACAAGAGTCCTACCCATTCTAAAACTCTTCCCTTCTATTAAATCCAAATTTCCTTAATTATCTCCTTCCTTCCTAGCATTTATCCCCTATTTAGGATGGAGGAGCGGTCCAATTTCGTGGGTAAAGAGTTAGGGTAAGTCTAGTTCTCTTTTTAGGATAGATTTGAGCTATTTAATAATTATTTTAACCCCTTACCAATTACCACTAATTTTTACTCCGAATTTAGCTTAATTACCTCCCATCCCATGATGGGTCTTCATATTTGGGCCCAACAATTCATTCTAGGTCCATTAGTAAAACTCATTACTAATTTAGCTTAATGGGTATTAATTTAATTTCCTTTTATTCCATTTATGCTCCCTTTATTCTAATTAATTTCTATTTATCACATTAATTTAATTTAATTAATTTATTTAAGATTTAAAAATTAAGGGTGCTACATTGGACATTTGTTCTTCTTTGAGTCAATTTTCCAATCACGAACTCTCATCACTAATAAAAAATCTAAAATTATTAATAATTTATTCATTAATAAAAATAAATATAAAATTAAGTCATAACATGAAAAATATAAAAGAATCAATTTAATGGATGCAAACAAAAATACAGATGTTTAAGGTTTATGGTTTAGGGTTTAACTTATAATGTGAAAGTAAACTATAAGTTTAAGACAAAAATGCATGACATCGTTCATTTCCATGTAAAAGAAAATAAAGATTATGAATGTAATAATAATGTAAACGAAACTTGTAACAAATTATGACTTATTTTTCAAATGAATATTATATAAAATTGTATTATTATTATAGTTAATATAAGTAGCTTATATCACTACAAGAAAAAGCGTAGATAGAGACCGAATAATTTAGTCTCTATTCAGTCACAATTCGATTATGTTGTCAATAATGATCGAATTGCGACCGAATAGGGACCAAAGTCGTTGGTCAAGATAGACTGGTCATAATATTGTGAACGAAAAATTTAAGTCTTTATTCGGTCTTTGATTTGAGACCGAATGTCCTTGGTCCTTATTCAGTCAAAAATTTGATCATAAAATAGGGACGAAATTTGTGACTGAAATTCAATCTCAAAAGATACTTCAAGTCCGAACATTCAATGACATAAACTTTCAGTCACAATTTCGGTCTCTATTTTATGACCGAATTTTTGACAGAAAAGTTTTAATCGTTGAGTGTTATCTTTTGAGACCGAATTTCAGTCACAATTCGATCACAAATTAAAATTGAATTTATGACTAAGAATATTTGATCTTAAATTGGGATCTATTTGTTCATATATATTTTTAAATATTACACATAAAATAAAATAACATGTTTTACAAACACAATAAGAATTATAAGAATCTAACACAATCACCAAACTAAGCAACACATAAACATAAAATCTCAATTCACAACATATTTTAAAGTTTAAATTTACAAAATGAAATAAAAATCATGGATCTTCGATGTCCACGTCCTCCTCGTCTCCTCCGATGCCACTCGATGACGAAACCTATATTAGATAAATAAGAACAATAACTAAAATTAATACTAAAATAAATAAATTATTTAATTTTTTAGAGTTAAAATTGTCATATAAATCATTCACTTTTAACTTAAGCTAATTTGTGAATAAGAATTTGAGCGCTGATCTTAAATTAGGTCTAATGTGGACTCCACTAGTTTCCACAAGTCATTCACATCCCCATGGCCATGTTGGAACAATCTGGAGGTCGACCAGATCAATATTTCTAATTTTGAACCTCAAACTCGAGTTTTTTGTTTTTAAACTAATTTAATTTGCTGAATGAGAATTTGAGTGTCAAGCTAAAACCAGTTACACTCCATCAGTTTTCACAAGTCATTCTCATCCCCTCGGTCGTGTTAGAATAAATCAGACGTCGATCGGATCAATATTTTAATTAGACCCCCAATGTGAGTTCTTTGTTTTTAACTAAGCTAATTATTTAGTGAATGAGAATTTGAGCCACAAGCTCAAATCGGGAGTCTAATTTAAACTCCGTCAGTTTCCACAAGTCACTATCATCACCCCAGTCATGATGGAATAACCATAAATTGATCGGATCATATTTCTAATTTTGGATCCCTAAACGTGAGTTCTTTTGTTTTTAAACTAAGCTAATCTAGTGGATCAATCCTTACCCTCAACTCCTCAAGTGATGGATCCATGGGTGGGGGGAGCGTTGTCATCAAGCTCTCCCCCCACCGGCATCTCTTCTCTTCTCCTCCTTCTATGTTTCTTGCCTTCTTCCGATTCTGCTTTCGTTTGATTTCTGCTTTCTTTTTCCATCTTTTTCTTTTCTATTCTATACGTTGTGTCCGCCTCTCCAAACCCACATCCCCTGTTCCCCCTTTCCTTTGTTTCATTTCCTTTTCTTTCTCCTGTGTCATCTTCCTTCCCTAGTTCTGCAGCCGATCTGCCCTTAGCATCACCGCCATCTAATCCAGTGCCTTTACCTCCTCCCTATTTCTTAGAACCTTTAGTGTCACTATCCATGTACCCTTCTCAGCCACCCCCTCTCCCAACGCCCTCCGATCTACCCCCTTTGTCACCATCTTCCTCGTGTCTACCACCACCTTCCATCTAGGTTCTAACATCCTTTTCTACCGTAGATCTCTAGGTTTTGTGGTCTATCCTTTCACTTCCCTTACCTACCGTACTCATTTTTGGGATCAGTTTGT
>CM024758.1:69821480-69887428 GCA_014218235.1 Colocasia esculenta
GGATGAGGCTACACACCATGAGCATTTGAGGGTTGTTTTGGAAGTTCTCCCGAGAGCACAAGCTGTTGTAATCACGGGAAATGTGCACCCCAAAGACACGCGACGGGATATTAAATCTAATAATAATAAAATAAGGAATGTGATCGCCACCTAGATAGTTGGCATAAATAAGAATTAAGTAAGCTAACTATGCTAGGAACAGGAAAAGGACAGTAGACTTACTGAGATCGCGAACGGTGACCCCGTCGCGATGGGCCTATTATCGCGACGCTCGTACACGGCGCGTCTATGCTGTCGCGTCGCCCTCCTCTGTCGCGTCCTCGGCAGTGCGGGAGAATGATGGTTGGGACTTCTTCCTGCCCTCCGACCGCCAGCGGACAAGAGCCGCTCGTGGATCTTCACTTGGGTGCTGCCAAAACACGAAAACAAGAAGAAAACCCTGTTAGACTATGTTAAGTGTAGTAGCTATTCTTAAATGAAAGAAAGATAGGGAGCATGGAGGGAATGGACCTGGGGGGTGTTTTTTAAACCCCTTGGGTAGTAGGAAAACTTGGGGAGGAATATGCATGGGGAGAATCATGGAAGAGGAGAAGGAGGAATCCTAACTCATGTATACATGTGTAAAACGTGGAAAAGAAAGTAAAAATCAAAACTAAACAGATACTGCCCCCGTTTTGATGTGATTCTAGTTGGAGGTCGTAGAGGAGACGTCTTGAACAACTTTCATGAAGACATCTTGAAGAGATCTGACCTGGTTTGGGCTGTGGAATAGATGATAATCCCGTATGTGCAGATATCGATATGAGAGAGAAGTGAAGATCAATCTGCTGTAACTTTTCGCACAAGCCACCAATCGACGTGATTCCACTTCGAGGTTGAAGAGGGCTCTGTGGGGAGCAACTTTATGAAGAAACCTTGAATTGATCTGGCCTGGTTCGATCTCCACAAGTCGTGGAAGCATGCGGTTCCTGGAGGCGATATGAGAGAGAAAGAGGAAGAGAAAAGAGGAAAACGTGAAGAACAGCTTCTCCTCTGCATTGGGGACGATGGGACCTCTGTGAGCAGAGCCTCCAGGGACCTCTCCTCGTGGTGGTAGCCTTCCTCTATCCCTTAGAGAGTCCTAGGATGTGTTTTAGATAGAGATAGAGTCCAATCCCGAGTTAGAGAGAGAGTCCAAGTTGTGGGAGTTTTGAGAGTCTATCTAGAGTTTGATGGGCTTGGGGGCTCCCTAGAGATGAGGATAGGAGGTTTGGGTCGTAATCCAACTCAAAGGGACTTTAGATAGGCTATAGGATGGAGAGAGAGGCCGAAAATCACGTAAAAATGTGTTTACGTGCATGGCGTTGTCGCGTCGGATCGTGGGGCCGCGTTCTTGTCGCGTCCATGCACCAGGTCGCGTCACTAGGGGCAGTGCGCGCAGTGTTCACAAAACGGGTCATAACTCTCTCCACAGATATCGGATTGATGCGCCGTTTGTTGCGTTGGATTCTAGACTAAAGGGCTACAAAATGATAGTATGATATGCCTTTGGATTAGAAATAAGGAAGTTATGAGCTCTCAAAGTGAAGGCATGTTCACAGGATTGGGCAGATTGCACAGTTTTGATGTTTCAAGTGGATCTTGGCCATGGGCTTGAGAATGGGCTTGAAATTAAGGGGAATGGGCTCATGATGGGCCATGGGAGGACTCCAAAGTGATGACCAATTTGGGACATCAATGATATGAACAAGAAAATGTGCTCAACTTATAGGCCGAAACGGGTGTCTACAGATTGCCTCTCCTTGATGCCCGCTTTGCAAGGGAGCGAAGCGGAAAGAGAGCGAAGTGTAATGAAATGGAATGGAGCGAGGATGAAGCGGAGTGGACTGAAAAGTGGGCATCAAGGTAAAGAGACACCCGTCACAACTAATAACGATAGAAATTCTCTGGAAGACTCTAACTAACCTCAAGGAAGAGCGAGCACGGACGGCTCTTGTCTGGAACGACAAAAAGGAAAGCAAAAGAAGGATGATCAACCTCTTGATTAAGAGGTACCCTAGCCGATTGGCCTGCGGTTTCATCTTGGGAGGACATGTGCGTGCCAGGCGGGTCACGATGACTCAAGGCTTGGGAGCGGTTCGCAACCAAGACGGATCAGGGGATATTAAGCTGATTTAGATGAATGGAGGGAGTAAATTCTAGACAGAAGTCATACTCCAACTAGACCAAGGGACTAGTTCAAAGAGACCTTTAATTGTGAGTGGAATAGGATTTCTTGTTCAAGAAACTTAAGCTTGATTGATCACCACCAGGGAAACAACTTTTGACAAATCATGAGGCATGAAGCTCAAAGTCCTACATGATGCATGCTGGGCTAAAAAAAAGAAATCATCAAATCAATATGCAAAGAAAAAGAAAATAGAAAATACTCAGGATAATATTGTTAAGCCGAATAAGACGGTCAAGAGACTACCTGCAACCGCAGTGTAGGCCTGAATCTATCGTCCCCGTACTTATTTAACTCAACGGCCTATCCAGCGATTAGCAATGTGCACCTAGATCATCACTGTTTTGTTGAAGGGGAACTCAATCCCAGAACACATTGAAAACCAGCGGTCCTTGAGATAATATAGTAGCATAAGTACCATATAGTAATGCAAGGGAGAAGGGATAGAGATACTTACCTGAACTTACCTGTGGAGCGCAGAACTCGCCATTTTTTTTTTTTTGTACTTTTCCTGATTTTTTTTGTCCTTTTTTTGTGTAAATGAAGAAATAAACAAGCACTAAACAAGCTAACAACAACAAGCATACACGCTCAGTCACCCACATGATTGAAACAAAGCACTGAAGAACAGCCAGGTTCACACATAGAGAGTCCTCTCATGGAGCCATTCAGATGAAGGAGAATATGTATGGGACTTCAGAAGGACTTGGTGGGATAATAAGCTTGAAATTCAAATCATGGATGGGACTGAGGAGGAGAGACAGATCGTAAAGATGATGTGAGCAAGACTCAGACAAAAGTAATGAAGAAATGTGGAGATCTGAGCGAGCAATGCTTGGGAGCCAATGTACCTGCACACTTAGCATGTATGATTAGATCTGCTCATTTTTGTTATTTTAGTTTGAAAACATCTGATTTTTTTTTGGAGTTTTGAAATTATTGATTTTTTAGATTTTTTGGCAATATTTGATTTTTTGGATTTTTGGAAATATCTAATTTTTTTGGGGATTTTTTGCAATATTTAATTTTTTGGATTTTTGGAAATATTTGATTTTTTGATTTTTGGCAATATTTGATTTTTTGGATTTTTGGCAATATTTAAATTTTATTTTTATTTTGAATAACGCCTAAAGCCGACGTTAGCCCTTCCTAAAAAGACAAATGAGACGGAAGGTACTCACCCTTGCTACTACAGCACTAAAGCAAGATCAAACTACTGGCAAGGGTTCCCATTCATTCCCCTTTCATTAAAGACCACCAAAAGGTCGGATGTGCATTAAGATGGTGGCGTCCTATAGATGGTTGCCCCTAGCTTACGGTGCCACTACAAAGGCCATACCCGGGAGACGACCCAGCCTTATAGAGAGAAAGAGAAGAAATTTGGGGATAAGTCTAGTGCAAGCTTTAAAGGACAAGTTAGGCTTAGCTTCCTTCCACGCATACCTCTTAGAGGTTCAATCTGTTGAGAGGGACTTTTGGTCACTTTATTGTGCCTGTTTCTTGTTTGGGGCATGCGTACGACCGGGCTCAAGGGCGTCCCGCGGGGAACTGTACTGCACTCTTTGCCATGCCCCTATTCCTTGATTTCCCTTTCATTGTCCTTCTTTTCTTTTTTTATTTTTTTTTCTTTTCTTTTGCAGGCTTGATTGACCGTCCCTATTTGAGATTTCTCTCATCAGATGTGCTTAGGTTGGTCGCCTTGCCCAAATAGTCTTTTTTCCTTTACACTTCGACCGAGTAAAGAAGAGAACACTTTTGCACCTCCTAGGTATGGCCTGAGTAGCAGCGATGTTTGCTAGAGGAGCCGACTAAGGTTGCCATGTGAGTGTGTGGTGATCCTTGCTTAAAGTGACTTTTAATGACAGGGAAGGGATTTGGACTCCTAGCGTGGAGTATTCTCTAGCTTGAGTGCTGCAGAAGCAAAATAAACCTAAGACTACTCGACCACTCTTGTTGTGAACTGAGATGACTCTCTTTGATATCTTGTTTATGTTCAAACAAATATTTTCGTGGTTATTTGGTGCACAATGCGACCCTTTTATTGGAAGAACGACCTGCACTAGTCTTCAAACTTTGATTTTGGTTGATTTTATTTAGCTCATTTGCAGGAAAGTGTAGGGATGGCAAGAATTGGAGTCAACTCAATTACAAATAAGAGGGAGACAAGACTCTACAAGAATATGAGGGATAAACCCTCCAACAAAGGATTTACAAAGGAGGAGAAGAATGTTAGTGAGGACTAAATCCTCGAAAACAGTGAGAGAAAGGGTCAGGACCCTGAGATAGGTAGCGAGGAGGAATCGGGTCAGGCCCGTGATCAGGAGGGGTTGGAGGAAGGAACTGTAGGATAGAGGGTGGAGGATCTGGTGATCAGAAGGTGAAGTGGAAGGAAGGAATCAAGACCAGATTAGATGTCCCTGAAGGATGTGGGCCGGCCTACAATCAGGAAGCTCGGGTGGAAGAGGAAAAGGGGAATCCTGAGCACTAGGAAGAAGGACAGGTGACCCAGGTGGATGCAGAAAGAAAACCTGGGAACCCCGAGGGTGATTGGGTGGCTCAGAGGAGAGGATAAAAAGGTATCTTGAGTACCCAGAGGATGATCAGGGAGCTCAAGTGGAGAAGGTGAAAAGAAAACTGAGTACCCAGAGGGTGATCGGGCGGCTCAGGTGGAGGAGATAGGTGAGGGTCCAAAGACCGAGGGGAGTAGAGGGGAAGAATGCGGCATTAGTCCAGGATTGAGAGATCGGGCGCCTTTCTGGGAACTAGATTGACCAGGATGAGTAGCATTGAAAGATCAAGGTCAGAGGATGACAAGATAGGGAGATCGACATTTTTCTTGAAGAACTTGAATCTTGATTGCAACCTCCTTTGCTTCTTGGCAGATCTCTTCTTGTGACGCCACAGCTTCTCGCTCTCATACAGATAGACGGTTTCATCTTAACATGTCTTCTTAAATAGCGGGACCAGGCAGCAGATGGCCTCGCTCTTCTCCGCAGCCACATGGCTCTCTCCTCAATTGCCATAGTTTTGGTATGTACTTGCCCCTTGGCTATCATTTGTGTACCCACCTTTAGACACCCATGTGGGGATGCCATAAATAGGCTCCTTTGCTGAGAGGATTTCCCTTGACAAGTGACAGTGCAGATCCATGGGAATTCGATGCGTGGTACCAGCAACTTGACTTGGCATCTTGGCCTGACAATCTGGCATGAAGACCAACTCCCCTGATAGTTGAAGAGGGGAGGCTTCTGGGAGTGTGATGGGTGGCACTAGCACGGCCAACTGACTGACAGGCTGAGGCAAATTGCAAAGGACTCTTGGCAAAACCTTGAGTGTTCTTGGTGACATAGCAATGTGCTCCTGGTCAAGTTGAAACATGTCAAGGAGGGCTTTGGATGCTCGAGCAGCGTGACTTCTTGCCCCTTGAGCGACAACTGATTCATGATAGCCTTAGCAGATGCGTAGATAGCACGACATTTTTGAGAACCCCTCCTCTTGACCAACCATATGCAATATAACTGAGCGGGAGTAATGATGGCATTAATGGTAGCATCTCCAATGAGCAGTGTAATGGCTACCATCCCCGCTTTGGATCTGGTTGGCACTAGGGCCTGGGAACTCTTTTTGACAGTGCTTTTCTGGGGAGATGAAAGCTCATCCTTCCTGAATGTGCCCGAGATAAGGACATAGATCGGCATGCGACTGATGTAGTTGTAAGGGTCGAAACACATGACCGGAACTGGGCTACCTTTACTCGGTCCATCTTGCATAGGGAAGTAATTTCAAGGCATGCTGCTGGTGATGCACACCCGCTCCATTGGGATGTGGTGATGGGATGTATGGTGCTATGGTGGGTTCGTCGGATGCGGAGGGCTTGATGTGAGGTGATCGGATGATGGAAAGGATAGGCTCGTGCGGATAGAGCTCTTCCTCCAACTCAGAGGCTGAAGCAGCCTTACTCTTGGGAGTAGGAAACTCTTGCTCGGGTTCAGAGGTGAGTGAAGCTTGCTCGAGCCTTGGTGTTGTGATGGTGGTATGCTCAGGCATAGGTGGTGGTGGCATAGAGAGAATGGAAATGGGTAAGGATGTAGGGTTTAGAGTAGATGAGGGATTAGTGGGTTGCGGCGTTGGTGAGATGATGGATGGTGTACCGACACAATACGTCGAGCTGATAGCTTGTCGTCGTGTCGTGGCGCGGTGTCGGGGGGAGGTGTGGTGGTGCTAGCCTGAGTAAAGGTTGGTGGAGGGGGTTGTTGAGGTTGTGACGGAGCGGATGGTGCACTTGGGGGATAATTAAAGAAGTGCCTTTGGCCTTGAACTGGTGGAGATGACGACTGCCTTGATACTTGTGTTGGCTGTCTTGGTTGCGCTGCTGGCTGCTCGGGCGGCTGTTCCGCTGCCTGTGATGGGGAGGACTGCTGCCCCTGGTCTTGTGCTTTTCTCTTCTCTTGACAATGTAGGATGAGCCTGTGCATTTCTGCCCAATCTATCTTGTGCTCTAGATTATAGATCACATCCCGGAATTCGCAGCAGTTTGCGACTGTATGCCCCGGATGGCGATGATATAAGCAATATTCTGATCGGTCCACTGTCATGTCCCAGCTTGGCTTTTCTGGAGGGAGTTGCAATGCATTGATGGACATCAGGGCTGTGAAGACATCAGAGAGGGATTCGGGCAACGGATGATAATGGGCTCGCTTTGGGCCAAGTGGATGTCGGGATGGATGAGTATTGGATGGTGTGGTGCGGTGGCACGGGCGAGGTGGTTGTTCTTGTGGAAGCGGGGCGAGTTGGCTATATGAAGGTGGAGGTGCATGGTGGTTAGTGGAGTGGGTAGGCGTGGGGTGGTGGATGGTATCAACTTGGGCATGGGGGTTTGGACTCCCTCATAAGTGGGCCCTTGAAATAAGAATTCGTTGTTGGGCCTCAAACATGGATGGCCTGGGGGAGTCAAGGAGTTGGATTTTAACAAAGCGAGCACGGCTGTATAATTGTTGCATGGATGTGATATTGTTCATAGCCAGGATGTGGCAGTACATGGGCGTTGCATTAGCAATGATAAGCTTGATTTTCTCCTCTTCTGGGATGTGCATCTGGACATGCGCGGACATCTGACGCCACCGGTCAGCATAAGTTGCGAATTTCTTCATCATGCTTCATCTGCTCAGCCACTAGATCGGCCATTGAATACGCGGGCCGGCCCGGTCTTGATATTGCTGCACGAATCTGGCCTTGACAATTCAAAATCCTCGGCTTCATTGAGAGGCAGGGAATAAAACCACTCCAGAGCGGGCCCGTCTAATGACCGCCTAAAAAGATAGCCAGTAAGCGGCGATCATGTTGATAGGACACCGACTCATAGAGAAAATCCTTCAGATGGATGTAAGGGTCTCCAGCCCCATTGAATTTGCGATAAACAGGGAGCTGAGAAGGTGGAGGGATCCGGAGACCACAGAAATCAGGAAGAGTATCATTGAAGGAAGGTTTTGGCTTTAACTGCCTCCGCAGGTCACTGAGCTCTCGCTTCATGGATTCGAACTCGGATTGGAAGTCCTGAGCCGAAGTGGATAGTGGATAGCGAGGGTCAACTTGGGAATGAGAGCGGAGTCGAGAGTCAAGGTCCGGGCCAGATTGAGCATAATGGGCTGGCTGCAATGATGTGGGCTGAGCAAAAGGATGTCCCGATCCAGGAGTGACAATGTGAGGTGATCTAGAATGAGCAGGATAATATGGGCATGTTGGCCCATCCTGGAAGAAGACCGTAGAGCAAAGGTGGACAACAATTCGCGGGCCTAGTCAGGGCCCATTTCAAGCAGGAGGCGCTCCAATTCAGCGACCTCGATAGAAGAGGATGGTGATGGATTAGGTTGGGAATGGGCACTCTCATCGGCCCGATGGGCCCTGGATTGGGCCGAACTTGGAATAGACTCATGAGACAAGAAGTCTACATGAGGAGGAGAGGTTGGAGGATAGGTGAAGTGGAAAGGAGCCATGAGAGGATGATAAAATGGGAGGAATTAAAAAGAATACACTAAAATACAAATAAGGATACAACAACAAATACAATTACACAAGAAGGGGACGAGAAAGGTTTTTCAAGTAAACACCCAAGTTGATATATAAGCGTTAGGATTTTAGGGTTATCACTTAGCCTTTTAATGGATTGATTTAATTGAATTGCACTCGAAAAAGAGGAACCTAATGGGTGTGTACTCAAGTACTCCGGGGTGACTAAGGGGGAACACACAATTCACACGTGGGGGATGGTTTGAACTAGGGGGAACAACGGGTACACCGGCCCGGTGAACCGCAACGTGCGTACGGTCACGAGGACTTACGGAGGTCCTCGGAAGGGGGCCGAGTCAGCCTACGAGTGCTCGTAGGTGAGAGGGCTCACTCAACCAAGGGGAACCTAGACAATGGGACCAATAGTGTATGCAAGGGCCTAGTGCCCAAAAATGTATGCAAGAGTAACGAATGAAGACCAGCAGGGTGACAACTAAGCTCTCGGGCAGAGTCGCAGGCCGTGACACCGCGACCCTATCGCGACAGGGCGGGCTGCCGCGATACGAACAGAGCCCCGAGAACAAAGAAACTCCCAACCAGACTCAAAACAGACTACCCAAACAGACGATAAAAGCACAAAAATCCTAAATAATACAGCATGGATCAGGAAGCACCCAGAAACCGATTCATGAATGGTAGCATTGACAACAGAGTGTACCTGTTGACGCGACGCTCACCCACGCGCGACCAAGTCGCGGCCTCTCTCTCGACCGCGACAGGTCCAGAAAACTTGCAAATGGAAATAAAAGGAAAACCCAACCCTAGCAGGATTCTAACATTCAAAAACAAAAATACATGATACAGGGACATGGAACAAGGATGCATGATCTTATAGAAGCAGGATAAGGCAGATATGGAAAGAATTGCACTGACCTGCTATCGCATCAGTCTCTGACGACGCGTTAGGGTAGCGTCCCCGCGATACACCGCGACTCGAACAGAGAGACAGAATCGCAGGAAACAAAGGAACAAAGACTAACAGGGCTCTAAAAAGACAAATAAGGGAGAAGACATGGCAAGCAAGCAAACTCAAACCACGAGGGTAGCACTGAAGTCCCACCGTGATCGCCAAAGTGTAATCACGGGGAATGTGCACCCCAAAGACACGCAACAGGATATTAAATCTTATAATATAGAAATAGGAATGTGATCGCCACCTAGATAGTTGCCATAATAATAATTAGTAAGCTAACTATGCTAGGAACAGGAAGAGGACAGTGGACTTACTGAGATCGCGACGGGTGACCCCGTCGTGATGGCCCTGTTATCGCGACGCTCGTACAGGGCGCGTCTATGCTGTCGCGTCGCCTCCTCTGTTGCGTCCTCGGCAGTGCGGGAGAAGATGATGGTTGGGACCTTCTTCCTGCCCTCGGCCGGCCAGAGGACAAGAGCCGCTCGTGGATCTTCACTTGGGTGCCTGCCAAAACACGAAAACAAGAAATAAAACCCTGTTAGACTAAGTTAGTGTAGTAGCTATTCTTAAATGAAAGAAAGATATGGAGCATGGAGGGAACGGATCTGGGGGGTGTTTTTTAAACCCCTTGGGTAGTAGGAAAACGTGGGGAGGAATATGCATGGGGGGAAATCATGGAAGAGGAGAAGGAGGAATCCTAACTCATGTATGCATGTGTAAAACGTGGAAAAGAAAGTAAAAATCAAAACTAAACAGATACTGCCCCGTTTGATGTGATTGCAGTTGGAGGTCATAGAGGAGGATGTCTTGAACAACTTTCATGAAGACATCTTGAAGGATCTGTTAGAATGTGGAGCCCGAACTCCGAAGCAGATCTCCATAAGTGTTGCAGGCGGACTCAGCATTCGACTACCACAGTCGAAGTCAGAATTGAAGCAGTCGATTGAATGATTCGACTCATGTAGTCGAATGTCGTATGAAGGATTCGACTCATGTAGTCGAATGTCGTATGAATGATTCGACTCATATAGTCGAATGTCAAATCTGAAGTATTCGACTTCCTCTTTCCGGAAAGGTTTTGGCAGTTCAGAGACAGGACCCTTTTGCCCTTATGTGTCTCGTTTGTAGCGCCCCTCTTCTTGTTGTCTAAAAAGGGGGGTTTTGTCCTCTTTGTATGTGTGTTCCTTTTCTTGGAGAAGAAGCATTGAAAGCTGCTGTGGCCGTGGACGTAGGAAGGTTTCTTGCCTCTGAACCACGTAAAAATCTGGTGTTCTTGTGTTCTTCTTCCTACCTCCTTCTATCTCTCTCTGGTATCTACGAGTGGGTAGTGTGAGAGAGTTGTCGTTGGTCTGTGCAGCAGTATTTTGCCTCCCAACAAGATCTGGCCTGGTTTGGTCTGTGGAAGAGATGATAATCCGCATATGCAGATCTCGATATGAGAGAGAAAGTGAAGATCAATCTGCTGTACTTTTCGCACAAGCCACCAATCGACGTGATTTCACTTCGAGGAGTTGAAGAGGGCTCTGTGGGGAGACACTTAATGAAGAAACCTCGAAATGATCTGGCCTGGTTCGATCTCCACAAGCGTGGAAGCATTGCTGGTCCTGGAGGCGATATGAGAGAGAAAGAGAGAGAGAGGAAAGGAGGAAAACGTGAAGAACAGCTTCTCCTCTGCGTTGGGGACGATGGGACCTCGTGAGCAGAGCCTCCAGGCACCTCTCCTCTGGTGGTAGACTTCTCTATCCCTCTATAGAGAGTCTAGGATGTGTTTTAGATAGAGATAGAGTCCAATCCCGAGTTAGAGAGAGAGTCCAAGTTGTGGGAGAGTTTGAGAGTCTATCTAGAGTTTGGATGGGCTTGGGGGCTCCCTAGAGATGAGGATAGGAGGTTTGGGTCGTAATCCAACTCAAAGGGACTTTAGATAGGCTATAGGATGGAGAGAGAGGCCTAAAATAACGTAAAAACGGTTTACGTGCATGGCGCTATCGCGTCGGATCGTGGGGCCGCGTTCTTGTCGCGTCCATGCACTAGGTCGCGTCACTAGGGGCAGTGCGCGCAGTGTCCACAAAACGGGTCATAACTCTCTCCACAGAGATCGGATTGATGTGCCGTTTGTTGCGTTTGATTCTAGACTCAAAGGACTACAAAATGATAGTATGATATGCCTAATTTGGATATAAATGAGGAAGTTATGAGCTCTCAAAGTGAAGGCATGTTCACAGGATTGGGCAGATTGCATAGTTTTGATGTTTCAAGTGGATCTTGGCCATGGGCTTGAGAATGGGCTTGAATTAAGGGTGAATGGGCTCATGATGGGCCATGGGAGGACTCCAAAGTGATGACCAATTTGGGACATCAATGATATGAACAAGAAAATGTGCTCAACTTATAGGCCGAAAACGGGTGTCTACAGCTGTATGTGAAGTTCAGCAAGTGCAATTTTCGGATGCGCGAGGTTCATTTCCTTGGGCATGTTATGTTCGGCGCTGGTGTAGAAGTTGATCCAGCGAAAGTCCAGGCTGTGTTAGATTGGGAGATCCCTAGGACCCCATCGAAGATTCAGAGTTTTCTTGGTTTGGCGGGCTATTACCGATGATTCATTGAGGGTTTTGCATCTATCGCCGCACCTTTGAATAAGCTAACAGGAAGGGTGTGAAGTTTCTCTGGTCCAAGGATTGTGAGAGTAGCTTTCAATTGTTGAAGTCTAAGCTTACTTCTGCACACATGTGTTGATTTTTCTGAGTGGTGTAGAGGGTTTTGCTATTTACTCGGATTCATCTTGGATTGGTCTTGGCTGTGTGTTAATGCAGCAAGGTAGGGTAGGGCGTATGCTTCTCGTCAACTGAAGGAGCATGAGCGTAACTATCCGACTCAGATTTGGAGCTTGCGGCAGTGGTTCTGCATTGAAGATCTGGAGACACTATCTTTATGGTGTTAGATTTGAGGTGTTAGAATCGCTCGAGTGCATCGATGAGAATCCGATTATGGAAACTCTGTTTATGGAAACTTCATTTATGAAAAGTATTATGAGTGCTAAATCAGAAAATACTAATCATGCATGACCAATTTTAGCAATAGCAATGTGTTTTTAGTAAGTTCGTAACAAGGCAAGAAATAGAGGACAATCGAAAAGTAGCGAGCATGATCAATCACTTATGTTCAATTAGAATCATGTGAAAATATTTACTACTTATTCATGGGTTGATTAATGTATGATAAGACCTTATAGAACCTTCCTAGAATAGATCAAAGTCACACATACGAAGAAACGACGCAAAATGATGAAAACCAAGACGTATGACCCTTAGAAAGCAAATGCAGTGCCATCCCTTCCCTTCCTCAGGTCATACCTTACTGATTTCTTTTTCAACTCTGACACATGAATATACCATCTTGAATCCCTTTGAATAAGAAATCCAACAAAAAAAACGGCTTGTCAATCCGAGGTCTGTAGGAATAGTTATAGCCATTTAAGGGAACACTGCGCAGAGGGCAGGTTGTGACAGCAAAACTGTCGCGTTCTGAACGCGACAGGTCGATATGTCACCTTCTGATCAGGGGTTTTGGGTTGCCAAATGCACCCAGTTCGACTCCTACTTGGACTGGGTGATATAGGGCACTTCTAAGGCTTATAGCTCGTTGTATAGAGCATGAAAAATTGTGAAACTTAGTTCATTGGATTGCTATCTCAATTAGCTAACTACTGTAACGAGGAATTAGAAAACCAATCACATTTACTGGGTCAACTTGACCTTGTGGGATAGACTATAGAAAATTGACACAGTAGAAATATAGTGATTTCAGTCTTGTTTGAAAGTAGACTCAAATGGGAAACATTATTCATGTTGAGTGCTTGATCTGAAAACGACTTAAACGAGAGGTAGATGACTCTTAAGATAGTGCAAGTGTAAGGCCCTCGAATTTTGTTCTTTATTTAGACTTTGTCGTATAGTTGTTAGATGCTTTGTGTACATATCTATGGTATATATATATGTATATATTGTATACAGAAATGCTGCAGTGCGACGGGGGGCTTTTGTACGCCCCCGCCGCACTGCAGCAGGGACCGTCAGATTTAAAATCCGACGGTCCCCAAACGGGACCTGCATTTCGCACGCGCAGGCGCGCGAAACAGCAGGTCCCGTTTTTTTTTTTTTTTTTTATATCCACGTCGGATCTCAATCCGACGGTGTGGGCTGCGGTACGGTGGGGCCGCACCGCCGTACCACAGCATTACTCTATATGTATATATATGTATTATTTCTGTACGTATTGTATTTGAATAATGTTGTACATATGTATATATGTGTTTATTTAGTACGTGTTGCTTTTATTAATTGTACATATGGTGTTTAAATTATACATTACCTGCATGTATATATGTATATAGTATATGTATGTTTGGACACTTTTATGTTCTGGCCGAGAGGACATGTTAACGTCAACATGCATTGACGTTATAGGGGAGTCGACGTCCAGATCGATGGACGTTGACTTCGGGTAAACGGCGGCTAAGTGGTCGTCTATTTCCCAGAAATTGTGCGGGTTCAGATCTGGAAACGGCCGCATTTCCTTCGGTCCCAGTTTTGGAAACCTACATCCAACGGTAGGAAATCCTATCTATTGCGTGCCCCGACCCCTTTGGCCTATAAAATACCCAACCTTCGCTCAGATTAGGTCTTTTGGATTTTGTGAAACCCTAAGGCCTTCTGTGAGAAAACTGATTTTGGCGAGCTTTGATCTGGCGTTGTGGTGCGTTTCCTAGCGATCTACATCGACTGGGAGAGGTTGTGGACCTTGGTGAGGCTTCCCCGACTCCAGTGTGCAACCAGCATCAACACAGGAACCGATTCAGGAGTAGATTTGGGCACCCTCTTGGCTTGGCCGAGGAGGTCATCTTCAGCAATTTAATCCTATTTGATAATTTTTCTAAGGCAAATAACCTATGAATCTCATCCCTACCCATGTCTAGTAGGTCCTAGGAATTTTTCAGAATTTATTTCGTGTCCTGGAACCCCCCATTCACCATGTTTTGTGCGTTCAGTCTGCACTTTTGCAAACAGGAACTTAACGGCCAGCTTGCTGCCATTAAGATCCAGAGTTGGCGGCAACCTATTGTGACGTTAACCCCTGTTGGCGGCAACCCTTGTGTTGTCAAGTTCATCAGGTTTTACAGAATATATGTTTTGATCTCTGTGATGTATTTTCTGAAATTCTGGGTATATGTGTACACTGTAAAAATCATGTTTAGATAGGAACAGTCAGTAGATCATGCCAAGATAATGTGTCGAATTTCTATAAATTGTTTTATTTATTAAAATTTCTGTAAAGGGGATAATGAGCATGAGTTGATCTTGATAATTCATGATTAATTGATCCATTGTATATTAGGGTTTCATAAATTTTTTGTGATTATATGATGACTAATCTCAAGTTTTTGAACTGTTAAAACTGACCATGTTAATATGTACCATGTTTAGTGAAATTCTTAATGAATATGTCTAAATTCTAGTTTAAATTGTAGAATTCGGTTTACTATTCTGAAAAATGTGAAATTTTGAGGATGTGACATATGATCTGTGTACAACCTACGATAAAAATTTCATACTAAATTGACATCAGTAAGTACTGTGATCAATTTAAGCCGTGCTAATGTTCATGTTAATTATGTTAATTCTAATTATATGAAATTCAATGATTAGTAGCATGATTAGGGCTTTGCTATGATCATTTGTCAATGGCAACAGTAAGATTGAATTCAGTAAACTGAAACATGTGTGTATGTTTAAGTGCATGAGCATGAAGTGATTAGTGCATGTGAATAGTGTAACTAAATATGTGATTAAAGTGAAATGTGTTAATATGTGCCGTTAGTGACACTGCTACCATAGAGGGCTGTGGAACCGTACCGTAGTAAAGTCCCTACGGGAAGGTTCAATGTGTGTGATATCCTATGGGCATTAGGATGAAATCCTGGAGGTGGACAAGTACCACTGGTTAGGGTGGAGAGTGCTTCTCCCGGTTCTGCGTAGTTAACCAATGTCTATCACTGTGTTGCCTAGGTGATGGATATGTGTAAGTGTATGTGTGTCCTTCTAGTGGTGGTTTGGACTATGTGTCACGGCAATTAAATGTAAAGATGTGAATATGTGCATGTGATCATGTGAAATGCGTAAATGTGAAATTTGACATGTGATAGTGTAAAATGAAAGTGTTAATATGTGCAAATGTAATATCATGTACAATTATGTTTAATTCATGTCAAAACAGCAAGCCTAATGTGTGAGTAAGTGGAGTGAATGCATAAGAAAATGATTAGATATCATGCTAGGTGCATTATTTATCTTGTACATAATTACATGCTTAAATTGTGTATAATAGTGAAATGTATGGAATTAGATTTGTACCTTTAAATCATGTTACATGTTATGTAGAAAGCATGTGTAGGATGATTATGTATATTGTTTAATGTTATAAGCATGGACCATGTGTTTCTATTGCAATGGGTTTCCATGTATAGTAGTTTAACTTCTGTGAAGCATGCAACATGTGTTCCTTCTTTTGTTAAGGGATAACTTGTATATGTGATATGTGTAAGGGTGTCATTCTTGGATTACTTGCTGGGTCTCTTTAGACTCATACTTGCTTCGGCGTACAGGTGTGACCGGTGTCTCCACTTCTGAGGAGGAGATAGTTAGGAGCGACTCCGAGCGCGAGGAGTAGATTCACTAGTGGACTCTACTACGTTGTTATTTCTTTTTCATAGTATGTAATCAGTGGAATTGTATAATTCATGTGGACAATGTATTAAATTGAAGTTGTAATAATGTGGACTTTAGTATTCCTTTTATTGCTATACAGACTGTGGATATGATAATGATGATGGAATATGATTGTTTATTTTATTTCCGTTGTACTCTTTGCTATTCATGTGCATATCAACCTTTCGTTTAGTGTTGGGTCAATCTCCCACTGTGACGGCACCCTTTGTACCGACGTGGATTGATATAATCGTACCGGTATGAAGAGGGTCATTACAGCAAGGGTTTCATCAGGCAGAAAATTGACTATGATGACACAAGATTTATTTCGATGACACAACATGACATAAATTGGGGAAAATAGTATAAACATGATCTAAACATATATATGCAAGCATGCACGAGTTTAATTAGAGTTTGGCCTAGAGAAGACCTACCGTTTGGGTGTAAGAAAAGTTGTCCTCCAGAAAACCCTAGTTTCAACCAGTCGTAGGAGAATGCTTAATACTCACGAACTACTGGGTAGAAATTGTGAAAAATAGTGTCATAAGAAACTAGACTCGAATATCTTTCCAGGGATGTATGGTTTGCACAGTTTGGTCGAGGTTTCACTAACCTTTGGTGATGATCTTGAAGGGACTCAAGTGCAGGTCGCAGATGAAGAAGAGCACGAGTTGCTTCTTCTCAAGCCTTCCTCCTTGCGTTTCCCAGCCTCCAGAGACTCCAAGCACGACCTCAGCAACCCTAGGGGTCGTCCCATGGGAGAGAGAGGGCTTATTTAAAGGGGTGTGGGTCTTTAGTTGCCTAATTTAAATTAGGAAACTCATGGGTACGAATTTGGTGTGTCCTTCCCTCAATGAAGGATTTCTCTCCCCAGTTCGTGGTAGGAGTCCTATGGAAACCTTCCTTAGGTGGTAACCACGAGTTGGGCTTAGTTTGAAGTCAAATGGTGGTCTATTGGGTGAGCATTTAACCTATCATGGTCCATTAGTGAATATTCTGAATTTTGGGTCATTTCCTAGCATGAATTTATTGTGGCCCAAAGTACATCTTTGGCCCATTTCTTTCATTGGATTGTCAATGCCCATTGTTTGAAGTCCAACCATAATTGTTATTCTATTTTGGACTCCATTAAGTATATGTGATAATGATTTTCTAACTTATTCTTAATTACGATAATAAGTCACAAAAACATCTTAATCTTGGCCAACCGGATTTTTTTTCGCACGAATTTTTTTGGGGTCATTTGAGAGTATTATTTAGAGTTGAACTATGATTTTTATGGAATTGTTCAGTGTGTTTTTTGTACACATGATAATGGCACGTAAAATTTACTATTATTAAATTATTATTTCTAATTTCTCATAATAAAATTTTCAGGGTGCTACACCCTCCCCCACTAAAAGAATTTGGTCCTCAAATTCATATAATATGATACGAGTACTAATTTATTCTGAATATTTCATTCCATCATCTCCTCCACTTAAGACTTTTCTATCGAGAGAATATATATATATATATATGAAGTTAAACTAAGGGTTTAGTGAAGGTACCTTGTCCATCTCATTGACATTATCTATATCTTGTGTTCATTTCACTACTTGGGACTCTTGGGCTGATCTCCCAACTACTGTAAAGGACCCCTACCACCTTGATAAGGTAGGGTGTCCATCCTTGAAGCCCTAACCTGTTTTGTACTCCCCCCCAACCCTTCTTCCACACTTATATAATGATAATCACTCTTAGCCGCTTGGTGAAGGTAGTGGCACCCTCACACACGTGAGGGCGCCCCTACCATCTCCTTTTGGTTTTTTTATATTCAAAAAAAAAAAAATCATCTTTGGTTCTTCTTTATTGGACAATCGATGACTCGATGTTGTTGACTTCCACATCGCAAGCATCTGCCCAATTTCTTCCAACAGTTTTCAACCTGATGCCCTGGCTTTTCACAGAATTCACAGAATTCCTTCCACTCCACTTCCCCTTTCACTCTCTTGCTATCTATTGTATCTCTTCCTCTATTGCCATTGGAATGAGTAGCACGTTCCCTTTTCAACGCCTTCTTCTTATGGATCTTTTCAAGAAGTTCCATGGTGTCCTCCACTAATTGAGCTCTCAATACCATGTCTGAATATACTACAATGTCTAGTGGAGCCAACTTTTCTCAGTACAGAGGTCTCAACCCTTCTAAGAATCTCTTTGCCTTCATCTTTTTTGTACTCACCAAATGTAGTGCATACAATGCTAGTCTTTCAAATTGCGCTTCATATTCAGCTACGGACATCATTCATTGTTTTAAATCTGAAAATTCATTTGCATTATTCTCACGAATCCTCTCGGAGAAATATTTGGTGTTGAAGAGTTCTAAAAATTTATCCCACTCTAGGTCCATGTTTGGTAATTGTCGACTAGCAGCTTCCTACCAAGCTCTAGCATCGCGGTCCAGCTGGAAGGATGCCAGAAAGACTTTCTCCTGCTCTAAACATTGCATAACTCTAAAGATTCGTTCCATCGTCTTCACCCAATTTTCAGCTTCATTAGGATCCGGAGTTCCATTAAACCTAGGAGGATTCATTCGTTGAAAGTTCTCATATAAGTCTCATGCTCTATTCCTTGTTCCTGCTGAACCACATTATAAGGGCTTGAGTTAGCCCTATACGGTCCGTGTAATTCGCGCATTTGTGCACGCTCGCCAGCCATCTCCTCTAGTCTCTTGCTAGCAATAACAATTTATTAATTTCTTCTTAAACTTAGGGTTCTTATACATATAGTAAAGCTCCTAGCATAACCCCAAGCTTTTACCCAATCTCACCAGGCGCCTAGCTTAATGGTGAACACAACCTTATGGATCCTAGATCCTCACGATCAAGATTCATATAGCTTATGTTTACAACTTAACCTCAAATATATCCTAGGACTTAGGGAAAGCCTAGGCTCTGATACCACTACTGTCACGCGCCCGAATTTAGTAGCAGAATTTAATCGGGAACGCGACAGACAAGCAAGCATTCAGAAGCCATAAGCAAACGACTAATATCGATAGGGCCCATAATTCAATAATCAAACTCTTTTATTCATCATAAGTAATTATTACAAACTCCAATGTCAAAATAAGAACAACTCTCTACTAATAATCTATTCTATCTCTCAAAGAAAAACAAGATTACAATGACTAATCTCTCACTAACTAACTAAACAATGACTCTCTATGGTGTATGTCACGATCGGGCGCACAAGTCCCTCATCAAACGTACTCCTCATCTTCACTACCTAAAATGTTAAGAGGAAGGTATGAGCAAACTAGCCCAGTAGAATTTACATCTCAATGTGCGGGCAATGATGTAAGTGATTAACGCTTTAAGAACTAGACATGCACAAGTGAAAATCTAAATCATAAGCACGATAAAATCGGTGACAAAGTGCTTGCAAGATATCATGCAGATAGAAACGCGTCAAGACAATAGAAATAGGCTGTCAATGTGTAGGGTGCTTTTCACGAGATGAGCAAGTACTTTGTTACATTCAAGTAATAACAAGTAACATTAATTGAGCAATAACAGTGCAATAGGAGAGCATGGGTCGTAGCCATTCAATAATAGGACAGTAGCAGTTTAGTAACAGTCATTGGCAGTCAGAACAGTGGCAGTACAGTAACAGTGCAGGATGTCTGAATTAACAGACTAACAGTAACAGTATAACAGTCAGATGTCTAGCTAAATCAGAACAGTGAGAACCGGTGCAAATGCAGACACCGTCATTAGCCCTTGCAGGTATTTTCGGGTGGCTCTCTATCCCCAAGACTAGATTGGAGCCCCGCGGACACTCTCCGTGCCCTCAGCAGTATGCATTCAAGTCCAGTAGAGTCGCAAGACCCGTTATAGCGCTAGACAGTTAAGAATAGTACAAGACAGTAGGAGCCACAACAGCTCAAAGGGTCCCAAGAGAGTACTCTCAAGAGTTCAAGAATGTCATGTCAAGATGTTCGAGAACATTAGTACGATCATGTCACGGGGACAATGTTCACTAGTAGTCCAGAACATCATATAGAGAGCGAGTTCAAGAGAATGTAACACGAACAAGATTGTCAAGAGATTATGACTATCAAGTCAATAACGATGGTTCAGAGTGTCATAGTGTCATGTCCATAATGATTTCAAGCATAACAAGTCAGGTGAATAGGATTTCATGATAACAATGTTCAAGAGAGAATTTTGGCAGCATAACGGTTGTTTTGCTTTAATTCTATTAATAACATGTTTTCATATTGTCATTGTTGATAGCTTCAAGAAATTCAAGACGGGGAGAGTGAGAGAGAAAGGTGCACACTAACATCGGGAAACTTCATGGTACAACCTGCTCGTCGGTCATGGGGGAATCCATGGTCAGAGGAAACTTACGGAGGCCTTGGTCAAGGGTTCACTAGTTCGGCAGAAGAAATATCCGACGGAGAGTTCACCACAAGCCAAGAAGGGGCTTTCTTATCGTGCTAGAGTGTATGCGCATGCCGCGTGTGAGAATAGCTCGAGTGCATCGGTGTGAATCCGATTTTGGAAACTCTGTTTATGGAAACTTCATTTATGAAAAGTATCATGAATGCTAAATCAGGAAAATACTAATCATGCATGACCAATTTTAGCAATAGCAATGTGTTTTTAGCAAGTTCGATAACACGGCAAGAAATAGAAGACAATCGGCAAGTAGCGAGCATGATCAATCATTATGTTCAATTAGAATCATGTGAAAATATTTACTACTTATTCATGGTTGATTAATGCATGATAAGAGCTTATAGAACCTTCCTAGAATAGATTAAACTCACACATACGAAGAAACGACGCAAAACGATGAAAACCAAGACGTATGACCCTTAATTAGAAAGTAAATGCAGTCCCATCCCTTCACTTCCTCAGGTCATAACTCACTGATTTCGTTTGCAAATCTGACACATGAATATACCATCTTGAAGCCCTTGAATACGGAATCCACAAAAAAAAATGGCTCGTCAATCTAAGGTCTGTAGGAATAGTTATAGCCATTTAAGCGAACACTACGTAGAGGGCAGGTCGTGATAGCAAACCTGTCGCGTTCTGAATGCGACAGGTCGATACGTCACCGCTGACAAGTCGTACTCACCTTTTGACAGGGGTTTGGGGTGCTAAATGCACCCAGTTCGACTCCTACTTAGACTGGGTGATATAGGGCACTTATAAGGCTTATAACTCGTTGTATAAAGCATGAAAATTTGTGAAACTAAATTCATTGGATTGCTATCTTAATTTTCTAACTACTGTAATGAGGAATTAGAAAACCAATCACATTACTGGGTCAACTAGACTCTGTGGGATAGACCATAGAAAACTGACATAGTAGAGATGTTTCGGTCACTGCTCTCTACACCCACCATGAAATAGAGTGATTTCAGTCTTGTTTGAAAGTAGACTCAAAGGGGAAACATTATTCATGTTGAGTGCTTGATCTGAAAACGACTCAGACGAGAGGTAGATGACTCTTAAGATAGTGCAAGGGTTTCAACAGGCAGAAAAATGATTATGATGATACAAGATTTATTTCGATACACACAACATGACATAAATTGGGGAAAATAGTATAAACATGATCTAAACATATATATGCAAGCATGCACGAGTTAATTAGAGTTTCGCCCAGAGAAGACCTACTTTTGGGTGTAAGAAAAGTCATCCTCCAGAAAACCCTAGTTTCAACCAGTCGTAGGAGAACGCTTAATACTCACGAACTACTGGGTAGAAACTGGGAAATTAGTGTCATAAGAAACTAGACTCGAAGATCTTTCCAGGGATATATAGTTTGCACAATTTGGTTGAGGTTTCACTAACCTTTGGTGATGATCTTAAAGGGACTCAAGTGCAGGTCGCAGATGAAGAAGAGCATGAGTTGCTTCTTCTCAAGCCTTCCTCCTTGCGTTTCCCAGCCTCCAGAGCCTCCAAGCACGACCTCAGCAACCCTAGGGGTCGTCCCATGGGGGAGAGAGAGAGCTTATTTAAAGGGGTGTGGGTCTTTAGTTGCCTAATTTAAATTAGGAAACTCATGGGTACGAATTTGGTGTGTCCTTCCCTCAATGGAGGATTTATCTCCCCAATTCATAGTAGGAGTCCTATGGAAACCTTCCTTAGGTGGTAACCACGAGTTTGAGCTTAGTTTGAAGTCAATGGTGGTCTATCGGGTGAGAATTACCCTATCATGGTCCATTAGTGAATATTCTGAATTTCGAGTCATTTTCCTAGCATGAATTTATTTGTGGCCCAAAGTACATCCTTTGGCCCATTTCTTTCATTGGATTGTCAATGCCCATTGTTTGAAGTCAACTATAATTTTTATTCTATTTTATACTCTATTAAGTAATGTGATAATGATTTTCCGACTTATTTCTTAATTACGATAATAAGTCACAAAACACCTTAATCTTGGCCAATCGGATTTTTCTTCGCATGAATTTCTGTGGGTCATTGAGAGTATTATTTAGAGTTGAACTATGATTTATGGAATTTTTTAGTATTGTTTTTGTACGCATGATAATGGCACATGAAATTTTACTATTATTAAATTATTATTTCTAATTTTTCTCAATAATAAAATTTCAGGGTGCTACATGGAGGGAGTTTCCCTCAAATGCTAGAGGAGAGAGAAAGGGTTGGACGGGAGGAGAGATGGGCGACAGGTGTTGGAGAGGGATGGGGAGCGCCAGAGGGAACCCCCTGTGCGAGTGCGGGGAGGGAGATCTAGAGAGAGAGAGTTCTTGTTATCTTCACCAAAAATTCTCCCTCTAATTGGGATGAATTAATTGGGAGAAATATTCACTTTTAAAAAAAATAATAAAAGTTAACGACGTGATATATTTTCATTTCAAAACTTAGCAAGGATATTTTATTAGCTTTTAGGGCCCTTTGTGTTGGGTTGAGTGTGTTTTGGAATTTCCTAAAATTATATTTTAATGATGACCAATGAACATCACTCATACTTTGATTTTGATGATGACATATTTGATTTTAATAATGACATATTGTGATTTTAATGATGACATATTGTGATTTACTGATGACATATTGTGATTTTAATGATGACATATTGTGATTTTAATGATGACATATTGTGATTTTGATGATGACATGTTGAACATGTTATACATTTTATACATATCACAATAATGCTTAAACAACATATTTTTGATGTTTAATATCTCATATTTTAATGATAATATCTTGTACTAATTGTTTATATGTTGAATTCTCAGGGACATATAATTCTTGTCATGGTAGTGTCGACACACCCATTGATGGTGTCGACACTGGGTATCATTCCCTGAAGAAAATTCATGAAGACAGGGTCCAGTGTGTCGACACAGTCCTGGTAGTGTCGACACTAGACCCAGTCTCCAGAAGACTCAGTTGCCAGACTAGGACAGTGGTCGACACAGCCAGTGAGTGTGTCGACACTAGACCCTTCTCCCAGAAGAACCTTTTGCGCAATTGGGGCAGTGTGTCGACACACTCAATGGCAGTGTCGACACACTCCGGATGAATTCTCATCTTAAGATCATTTGGACACGTGGCCTCCTAGGGATCAATGGGATGGTCTTGGATCATGTGCCCACGCACTCCTAGGGTACAATTGGACATGTGGGGCTATAAATACCCCACTAATTGGCCCCCAAGAAAGGAGTGAGCCCACACACTTCCAGAAGAAGCTTTTTGGCGGCTAAAAGGGGCTTTCCAGATCTTGCTCCATCTCCAGAAGTTGCAGACCATCCTTTCAAGAGGAAGGACGTGGGAATCAAAGGGAATCTCTGGAGAGAAGCTTGTTGTGCTAGGAAAGGGAGCAGATCCAACTGAAGAGGAGCAGTAGAAGAAGGATTTCTGGCATTTCAGATGCCATCAAAGCAGAGCATCGTGGATTGAAGAAGATCTCCAACGAATTCCTTCAAGCGTCTTCAATCCAAGCTTCTGCAAGTCTTCTTCATCAAGAAACATCCAAGTCACATATTTCATTGTATTTTCTTGGAGTGTTCATCCAGGTTTTCATTGTGTGATCTGTGTATGTGTTCTACACAGATCACTTAATTCTGTTTGTTCTAATTTTATCATTGTATTGAGATAGATCGGGCTAGAGGATCTATTCTCTAATTGAGCTGTTCTAGCAGAACTTGGATCTTTCGTGGTTCAAAGGTTTGGAGCCGTAGTGCTTCGGTTTTGAGCCGTTGTGCTCAAGTTCTTGTGAGTCGTCGTACTCATAAGTGGTTTGTGGAGTAGGTCGTTGTGCCTATCTCTTGAGTTTTCTTTGAGTCGTCGTACTCAAAGGGTTGGAGTCGTCGTGCTCCGGTTGTTTCTTGAGTCATCGTGCTCAAGGAGTTTGGAGTCGTCGTGCTCCAGTGTGTGTTGTACTCAAGGTTTTGAGTAGTGTGGCCTCACTGTGTGAGGGGTGGGGTAGGAGTCACTGGAGGTGATTTCCGAACCACATAAAAATCCTCTGTGCAGTGGTTTGAATTGTGGTTTGACTTTGTATTGCGCTAGATGCATGCATAGGGATTTCGCTCACACTACTAATTGATTTGCTCAACACACTAATCACACTTCAGATCAGTAAATTGGTTGTCTGAATGATTTCTGATTCGAAGTAATTTTGAATTGCTTAAGCTTCCGCGTTAATAGTGTTACATCTATTCAACCCCCCCTTCTAGATCTGATCCATCCACTTATCCGATCCTACAATTTGGTATGAAGTTAAGTAAGGGATAGGGTAAATTTAACCCCATCCTATATTTGGTATGCCAAAAAAAATGGGGGCAATGGTGATTTAGGCATTTTGGTGATATCTCCAAAAAATAGGTGTAAGTTGAGATAAGTCATCCTATCCCATCTCATATCCCCATTTTCACCTCCATTCTTATTTTTATTTTATGTTTTTCAAAACTACTTTAGTGTTTATTATTTTCTACCAATTTTTTTCTAATTTCACCTTGACTACATATTTTGTTAATTTTATAACACTACTATTATACCTTCTTGTCTTCTTAATTAATTCTTATGGAGCAAAAGATAACAATGATAGTTTTTGCTTTAAAGAATTCAATGAGATTATTAAAAATAATACATTATGAAATCTAAAAAAACGTTACAAGAATTTAAAGAGAATGTACGTTCTTTATCTTATCTTAAAAAGTCGCTCTAGATGGTGATGGGATGATGAGAAAAAATATCCACACTAACATCATTTCTATCAAATGAAGAGGATATAATGATAAAAAATAAATATTGTTCTCCACACTAACACCAATTCTACCAAATGAAAGATGAGATTATACTCCTAAAAATATCAAACAACACGTGAATTAAGGATGAGAATGACGTATCTCCAGATTAATTTACTTCCATCCCTTTTTCTTTTATTCCCATACCAAACCAAACGGGATCTAAAGTATCTGAGATTTTATTTTCCTTCTCAAATTTGGCGCAATTTGATATCGTAGTTAGAGAGTAGTGTTAACCTGGGATTGCCCGTCCGAGAAATTATCAGGCCCAAAATTATTTATGCCGCTTGAATTTATCTTCATCTTAATAATTTCTGAACTATATCTAAATCCGGACACTTGATAGGCGCTTTAAGTATGACAATAGAATGATAAATTTGAAGAAGGAAGAAAATTAAGGGTCTATTTGGTTGTATGTAAAACAGTTTAATAGAAAAATAATTTTTTACGTGAAAATAAAAACGTAATTATCTATTTAGTTGTCAGGTAAATATAAATTTGTATGGAGGGATATGAGATCTTATGATCTACTCAAATGAGAGAGAGTCATATATTCTTTGCGTACTAATACTATTCATCAAATTTTTTATTTTATTTTTTTATTTTTAATATTTTTAAAAAAAATAAATAACTAATGAAAAATAAGTAACTTTGACAAAGACAATTTAAAGTAGGAGAAATAAAATAAAAAACATAATTTGAATGAATAGTATTCTACAGATATTTTAATAAAAAATAAAAATTAAATTAACTAATAAAAAATAATTAAATTTGACAAAGACTATTTAATTGAGTGGAAAAAAAATAAAAATACAACTTACATGAATAGTGCCTAAAACATGTCACTGTAGCGACAGCAGCTGGGTTGGAAAATGGCGTCCGCGATTTTATCGCGGATGCCAAAATTCGAGATTTATGTGATATAATTTTATAGATTTTATTTTTCTATAGTACCAAATGATCTAAAAAAAAATTTTAAAAAAAATCGTTTCCTAATGAGATTTTACTTACAAACAAACGGACCCACAAATGTGCGTGGTTCAGCTTCACGCAAAGGGTTTCTCTGATAACCTGCAGGAAGCAGTCGTCAATCCAAGTTTTCTAACACCAGTGCTAGTGCTGTTTGCGTGTATTATCTTTTGAGGTCGAATATTAGAAATGTCCGTAATATCCCTCCATAAAGTCCATTATGCTATTGGAAGGTACAATAGTTTCTTTACCTTTGCCAAGAATAAGAGTGCACAAATAAAATTTTGAACGGTCATTAAAATGGACAAAAAGAATATTTGAAGCATATATCACAAGTCCATCACGGCAAGTTACGGCAAAACTTCTTACGCAAATATATCTGGGGAGTACAAATAATTGCAATTTTAAGATAGATTATGATATAATTATATTTTTAAAAGAAGCGTATATATGAAAAAAAAAACACTTTTAAAACATTTGATCAATCCTGTCAAACAAGTTAACAGATGATTGCATTATTTTTACAAAGACAAATTATTTTGGAGTCCTTGACTGTAATAAGAAGATCCTTGTTATAATAAGATTTAACGTGTTCTGTAATAAGACATAACAAGTACTGTAATAAATTATAATTCTATCAAAAAATTAAAAAATAAGTCAAACATCTAATAGAAACTCCTAATTATATATATATATATATATTACAATTTGACAAATAAAATAAACAAAGGAAAATTAACCACTGGAGTACTTCACACGCTGCAACGTACAGCCACATATAGAACGGTACTCTGATTCAGCTGAGGATCTTGATATAATTTGTTGTTTCTTTGTTTGTGAAGAGATCAAACCGGAGCCAAGGAATGCAACAGCTCACGTAACCAAGTGTCAAGGGGTGGGACGAGAAGCCGCTGAGAGTTTTTAGAAGTAAAAAAATAATAATTGCCAGTTGCCGGTGCATTTTTAAAGAACAATTGGCAAAGCAGCGTCCCAATATATGTCAGAAGGTTGGGCGATGAATTTGTTAATTTTAGGTGGATAACAAGTCAATCTGATATTGTATCATTTTATTCAGTTATTAATAAAATAGTTTTTGTTTATTATTTTACTATGTTAGTATTATAATAAAGTCTATGAACATGTGCAATAGTGAGTAGACTATGATATGTGATCATATTAATAAGACTACTCACTTAATAAACATATATTCTAAATATTTCTATTCGGTGGATATCTGAGAAGGACATTAGATATCTGGTTAGAATAGTATTGTTTAATCCCGCTCATATGATGAAAATGACTGATCTCAAAGTCGTGTGTGGAGACACTAAGGAGAAACAATAGGTGCTCTTTAGAGAAAGAGTTCACTAAACTGATCTAATAGAATCACTGGATGGTATTGTACCTAACTGTCAATCAGAAAGATTCGATTGTCACAGTTGTGTAGATGGTCTTTAGACCTGAGACACCAAGACACCTTGTTGGTGGACTTCTGTTTTTGAGTTTGGCCTAAGAATCTCTATCCAAGAGATTTCATATCGTCAAAGTTCGGATACAGGGAAGTGTTGAACACTCTATGGCTGTCCTTGTATTTTGGTGATAACAAAACTTATGATGATAACATAATGAATATTTTTGTTTCATCTGTGTCGCATCAATCCCATAGCAAAATGCTAAGTCTTTCATTGATGCAATATATGGCGCACTAAAATGATAAAATCGATGTTTAATCAATATACATCGATTTCTGTTAAAGTGCCAAAGTATTAAGCGCAACGATTTGTTAAGAAGTCGATGCCATAACGATTCTATAAGTGAGCGCAACGACTTGCTCTCACAACGATTTGTTCACATCGATTTCGATCTCATAACGATTCTATAAGTGAGCGCAACGACTTGCTCTCACAACGATTTGTTCACATCGATTTCGCTCTCATAACGATTTGATAAGTGAGTACAACGATTTGCCCTCACATCGATTTGCTTGCATAACGATTTCATAAATGATCACATTGATTTGTTTATAAATGAGCAACGACTCTTCACATAACGATTTCATAAGTCATGCTCATAACGATTTCTTCATGGATTCTGTTCAAACACAGATTGCCTTTATATTTCAAATATGCTTGGCGCTTAAATGAAAAGTCAAATATCTTCTGACAAAAAGCTGCATGCATATTTCAGAGTCTTGTCAAAAAGATATGACCTCTATTTTCAGTATGTTAGCAGAAGCACAGTACCATGCATCGTTTATCATAAACACTCTTTTATGCTAACACTCTCTTCTATGCTCACAGACATCGAAGACCATCAGAGTCTGATTAAGACAAATGAAGAGGAGATGAGCAACGGCTAGAACTCCAACGGATCTCTTCAACGGATCCATTCAAAATGCTCATATAAAAGAAGGAGCACTGCTGAAGAACAAAATAGCATTTTTCTTGAATATCTTTGTAGGAGTGTACAACTGTGAGAAACACCTCAACTCCACACACACTCAAGAAAGAGAGAAAGAGCCTGAGCCAAGAAGAAGCATTCAAAGCATTTCAAGCTCTCAAGCTTCCAAGCTTTCAAGCATTCGAGCCTTCCTTTCTCTCTTCTGTTTTCTCTCCGAGCTCATTGCATATCTGGGGAGAGTTTGTGACTGTGAGCTTTGCACAAGTGTTAATCTTGTAAAGCTTCTCAGTTTGATCTTTCTAAGGAAGATCTGTGTCCGGCTGTAGGACTGTATACAGTAGTTAACCTAGCTAGGGGTCAGTGTCTAGCAGAACCGCACTGGGGTTTGTACCAGGAGGTTGGCTTCTTTACCTGTAAGAGAAGTGGGTTGCCTTCTTGCCCGGGAAAGAGAAGAAGACCAGCTGGGGTGCTGGGTGTTGTAGTGTCCTTAAGGGGGACTGTACCCTTGGTTAGTGAAATCCCAAGAAGTTGCTTGGGGACTGGACGTAGGACTTCCATGTGGGAAGGGCCGAACCAGGATAAATCTCTTGTGTTATTTGTGTGATTGTTTATTTGCTTCCGCACTGCTACTCTTTATCACACTAAACTAACCAAACATTCAAGTGTTAATTTCTGTGTTTAAGATTCTATTTCAGATTTTCAGAAAAACCTATTCACCCCCCCTCTAGGTTAGCTTGCTGCCGTACCAAAGGGCCAACAGGAAGACCTTCGAAGGGGATTGAGTGGTCAACAATGGATCATTTGCCCTCGGTACACAGAGGGAGAATACTCAAGAGAACAATGTAATGGAGTCCCTGGCAAAGGCAGACAAAATATCAAAAAGAGAGTTTTTGATATTAATCTAAAGTATCGGATCCTAGTGGGACAACAAGTTAGGATTTGACAGTATACCATATCCTAAGTTGTTCCAAGAGTATGTGCAAATGAGATATTATATCTTCACGGTAACTGATGACGGAAAGGTTCCTTGTGAGGGTTGCAGAACCTCAATACCTTCCAGGTTCAAATGGTGTTACTTGGCACCCAATGTGATCGGAGGCCCAACTGAGTCAGCTAGATAAAGTTGATTCAGAATATTAATTAGGTAATATGAGATATTAACTAATTAATCAAGTTAGTAAGTGTTATTAGTTTATTGGGCCATTAACTGGATTGGTACTTGGGCCTAGAGGGTCACAAGCAATAGGTTTTCAGACGACGATCTAAATATATAAAGATCAGGAGTTTTTGTGAAAAACCACAATCTCTATATATTGATGTGGTGGGACAACCCTGGCCAAGCATCAGGATTTCCACTTGGCGGCCCCCCTTCTCTCTCTCTCTCTTGTGTCACGTATGTCGCGGAGATCGGTACGGATCCAAGCTCTGTCTTCGAGCATTGCGGAACCCGAGGGAGCAAGCGTGGATAGTCACGAGGGAGCAGGCGTGGATCGTCACGAGGAAGACCACATGGACACTGCTAGAGGTCGGACGGCTGAACGGCTTGTGGCGTCACCTCCACGAATCGCACGAACGCGGATCCGATTCCGCACAAGGTGATTCGATTGCCCGATAATCTGGTTTGTGAATCCCAAAACGGATCGAGATCAATTTTAAATCTCTTTTTCCACTACGTCTTCTTGATCTCGGGTCGCCGTAGATCCTAATAGTGGTATTAGAGCCAGGTTCCACTGCGATCTACGTCCGTTTTGGATTCTAGGATCATTTTTTTTTGTCTTATTCCATGCTTAGATCGCCGGCAGCATCCTTCAAAAAAAAAAAAAACAGGCGAAAGGGGGGGGGGGGTGTTCTTCCCGGGCTGCGCCCGCGGGGAAGGCCTGCACGTGCGCGCTGCTGTGCCTAGGGCGGGCAGGCGCAACAGCACCATGCGGCCCCATCGCGGGCCGCGCACTGGCCAGGCCGGCCGCCCCTGGCGGATAGGGTCCGGCCTGAGCGGGCAGCCCAATGCAGGCCGAGGCCTGCTGGCTAAGCCAGGTGATCAGGTGCACCTGACCAGCCAGTAGGGTCCCAATTTTTTTTAAAAAAAATTGGGAGTTGTATATTTCTGAAAGTAATAATTTAATTATTAAATTATTTATTTCAGAAACTCTTTTGCATGGAATAACACTTTATTAAATGATTTTAGATTGTATGCTCATGCTTTTGTTGTTACAGTTTTGTAATGGTGATTAAAGCATGTTAAAATGTTAATTTTCAAAATGATTGAATAATCCTTTTTGGTTGGACCTAGATTTCTGAAACCAAAATTATATATTTTCAAAACTTTTATTTAGCCATGTGATGTGCTCTTCCATGTGTGGAATGAATAAAAGTTTATATAGTCATGGATATTTGCTTTATCATGTCATAGGATGGTATGAATGATTTTTATTAATATGTGAATGTGGGATATTTGTAAATAAATGGTTAATTTGAGGTCTGCGAACCTCCCCTCTCTCTCACATTCAATGTATTTCTATCTTCCTCTCATGATGTATTCACCATAAGGCTTCTCCTTATACAAAATGTACATGCAATTATTATTTGAGTAATTTTGTTCGTGAGGATCGATTGATGGCGAGGATGATCCGCTAATGCAGCAAAAGATGGCGTTTGAAAAAGTTCACTAATGCTTATGTGTTTGCAGGTTTACCATATAAGTGTTATATTGGTACTGTAGCGGTAGTTTGACTGTTTTGGCTCCAGTCAAGCTTATGCAATATCCATGACCACTCTAATTTGTATGGGATGCAAATTCTTTTTATGATGTCCTAGATTAAAATATTATGTAATATTATGGAATATATATATATATATTACCAAATAGGACGAGACCAAGATAAAATATTTCAAATTCCCCTATCAAAATTCTAAGTCGTAGTGCATATATTTTAGATATAGATGCGTGGTCCTCCATCGTTATAGTTTTATGACTTAAATTACATTTGGGTGGGTTTGTTGTGCTATCCACAAGGCCCACTTAATTGTGAAATAAGTCTTAAACTATTGCATATGGATGCATGTAAATGAGGTAGAGGCACGGTGTAGTTTTGTTGTGCTATCCACACGGGTTACATCCTAATCTATCCTCGTAAGTAACGATGGTAAAGCTTAGACTGCACTTTATGGCTTGTTGTGCTATCCACAAGGCCATTAAAGATGTGGGGACCGAATTATGATCAGATATTGCAAAGAGTTGCAAGTCCCATGAGATGGGTGCTCTTTGTTCATGTCATGACTTGTTGTGCTATATACAAAGTCATGGTATGAGTCATTGAGATTCTGATCCCCACTAGGATATTGTCGACATCTCCCATTCTGCAAATTTGAGGGATGTGCAGTTCGTCGAAAATTAGTGGGATTTGAAACTAGATTAAAGACCATATCTTGTTTTAAATAATAGTTGAGCATCTGCTAATTATATTTCTTTTATCTCCTATAGGCTAAAATGTCGTCAGGAAATCCGTTACGTGGCATATTGGATGCCAATCGTTTGACAGGCCCAAACTTTTCCGATTGGCTCAGAAACTTGAAGATTGTCCTCAAGTCTGAGCAAATCGCCTATGTTCTGGATAGTGAGGCCCCTGCTAAGCCGGCATCAGATGCCCCTGAAGGAGAGGTGCTCGAGTATGAGAACTGGAAGCAGGATTTCACCATGGCACAATGCTTCATGCTTGCCTCAATGAGCAATGAGTTGCAGAGGCAGCATGAAGACATGGATGCCAAAGCCATCTTGCTCCATTTGAAGGAGCTATTTGCTGAACAGAGCAGAATTGAAAGATATGAGATATATAAAAGTCTGTTTAGAGCAAGGATGGCTGAGGGATCTTCAGTACAGACTCATGTATTGAAGATGATAGAGTGGATTGAGAGGTTAGTTGTGCTTGGGGTTGAACTCCCCAAGGAAATGAGCACAGACCTCATCCTGCAATCACTTCTAGACTCATACTCTCAGTTCATTGTTAACTTTAACATGAACAAGATTCAGGTCACTTTAGCTGAGTTGCTTAACAAGCTCAAGACTGCTGAGGGAAACCTTCAGAAGGAAAAACCACAAGTCCTTTTAGCTGGTAAGACCAACAAAAAGAGGAAGGCAGCTCAATCCTTTAAGAAAGGAAATCAAAAGAAGCATGTTAAGACAAACCCAGCTCAGAAGAAAAAGGACACAGGAGATGAAAAGGGCGAGTGCTTCTATTGTCACCAGAAAGGTCACTGGAAGAGGAATTGCAGGCAATACCTCAAGGACAAAGCTCAGGGCATAGTGAAGCAAGGTGAAGTTTCAGGTATCTATATGATAGAGTTACACTTGTCAGTAGAGATTCTACATCATGGGTATTAGATAGTGGATGTGCTTCTCATATCTGCAATGATGTGCAGGTGCTGACAAGTAGAAGGAAGCTGACCAAGAATGAGGTGGAGCTAAGGCTAGGAAATGGCGCAAAGGTTGCGGCAAGCTCTGTGGGGACAGTGACCTTAAGCTCCCATCTGGAGATGTTCTATCTTTAGAAAATTGTTATTATGTTCCTAGCATAATAAAGAACATCATTTCTTTCATGTTTAGACAGAGTTGGATATACGTTGACAATAAGGAACAAATGTTGTTCCATTTATCTCAGTAATTTTTTTTTTTAAATGAAGGCGGTCCTCAGAGACTCAATCCAGGAGAGTGCACCCTCCCCCATAGGGGGCGAATGTACTCACTCCACCAGAGAGAACCCTGGGCGAGATTTATAATAAAAGAGAACATAGTTACATCAGCCGAATATGGCACAGACCCATTTTATCAAGCCTTATCGGGCCTTTACATACATGAGGAAGAGACCGGGGGCCCCAGAAGACCTTATTTTATTTACCCAAAACCCGTGGTTGGCCAGAGAATCCGCAACGTGGTTGGCCTCCCTATACACATGACACAACAAATAATCTACCCTCCTAAGCAGGGAGCAGGCAGTACGCCACCAGCGGTAGGCACACCAAGAAGGGCAGCGGTTAGAGTTGATGGAGGTAACCAACGCCATGGAATCAGAGTTAATGATAGATAAACGGATTCCAAGCAAGTCTGCCAGGCGAAGCCCATCACAAAGCACCCTAACTTCAGAAAGCATGCTGTTACCATAACCATAGTAGTGAGCAAAAGTTATCAACACTGGACCATGTTTGTCTCTAATACAGCCTCCACCGCCACACTCCTCTGGATTGCCCTTGCTAGCTCCGTCCACATTGAGGAAGTAATCTGATATAGGAGGAATCCATCGGATGAACTTACACTACATTACTCGACATTGAGGGAAGAAGCCCACTTGATTAAGAACCATAATCTCCTTAGGTATTACCTCAACTGAGAATCACATTTTAGAAAGAGAATGAACAATGCTGGATCTCATGTTGTTGATAACAATCTTAACAGAAGTCTTTTGTTATCAAACCTCGCAAGACATCTCCCCTTCCAAATTCCCATAGCATCAGAATAAGCAGTGAAGAGACACATATCCGAGAGGAGAAGAAATATTGGCGTTTTGCATGAAGTTCCAGATGGTAGCTGTGATGTTCCCATGAATATGCACCTTGTGAGGGACCAGAGGCATCAACCATTTCCAAAGAGGTACCGCCAAATCACCCTCCAAGAACAGGTGATTAAGATCTTCAATCTGAGGGTTCCTGCAACAAGAACAACGAGAAGCTAGGTGGATACCTGATTCAGTAATACGCTGGTCGACAGGGACTGCTCTATTTATCAACTTCAGCAGAACATGGAAGCTCTCCGGTTAAAAGAGTGATGCCAGATCTTTCTCATAACCAGACGTTTGGCCATGAATCCTTACCAGGTTATACGCCGACTTGGAAAGAAAATGCTGTCTTTGGAAGCCTTCCACATACTAATATCCTCATCCGCCGATAATGCCACCCCCTACAAAAACTTGTGAGGTATAAAAGATCTAACCGGATGCTCCCTGTTCTTAATAACCTCCTCCAGCGTGGTCTGCCCACCATCATAATTTGGCCTGATGTACTCCATAAGCGATTCTCCCCCATCCAGGTATCAGAAAGAAAGTTGATTTGGCGGCCATTCCCATGTATCCACGGGTGTTGTCATGAATTATCTAGAGTGCTTGAGTCCGATCCTTAGAGCAGATACTAGGAAGTTGTCTATAGTTAGTTTACTGGTGTCTCCTTCTAGCGTAGACTGCCCAAAGAGAAGTGCCATGCATAATATTCCAGAGATACTTCACAGCCAAGGCCAGTTGCACGATTCAGATCCCAAAATCCCAAACACCTAACCACCCACCCACCTCAACAGGACGCTTCACAACCTGCCAGGCAACCCAATGGCGCCGGCGGACCCCATCCAAGCCACTCCAGAAGAAAGAAGCAGATATTTTATCAATGTATCTAAGAACACTTCTGGGTATAGAGGAGGATAGAGCCAGATAGATTGGGTCGAGTTGATCACAGAGTTAATAAGGGTCACTCTACCAGCTTGGGAAAGTAATCTTGGTTTCCATATAGCCAGCCTCTGGTTGGTCTTCTCAATGAGGGATTTAAAATCTGCAGTGTGAGATCTCCCAGATCTGAGGGAGACGCCCAGATAAGAGAGAGGGTCTTTATGTGTCTTAAACCCAGTTTGCATTGTGATTCTATTAGAAACCTGTACAGAAGCTTTTTTGGATATCATGAAGCAACTCTTGGAGGCGTTTATGTGTTGTCCAGAGCTTTTAGAATAATTATCCAGAAACTCCATCCTCTTCCTGATATTTGAAGAACCACCATTAAGAAAAACCAGAGTATCATCAGCATATAGAAGGTGGGATATCCTCGGGCAATGCCACGGCCCCACATAATGGTGAAGGTGACCAGACCGAACCATGTTGCTTATGCCTCTACTGAGGGCTTCCTCCATGATAATGAACAGCGCCGGAGCTAAAGGGTCCCCTTGTCTTAGCCCCCTGGTAGAGTGAAAATACCCATGAGAAGAGCCATTGAACTGAATTGAAAACCAACAGTTGGATATCAGCATCCCCACATAAGACATGAACCAGTTAGAGAAGCCAAATTTTTTCATTACAGCTAGAAGGAAATCCCACTCCACCGTGTCATAAGCTTTGCGGATATCCAACTTAAACAAAACATTGTGCCCCTGACCTTCCGGTCAATATCTTTCACAAGTTGTCTGGCTAGAGAGATATTATCAATAATAGACCTGCCTTTGACAAAAGCACCTTGTTCCTCCAAGATAATGTCCGGGAGGATATGAACCAATCTGTCGCATATAATCCTCGAAACTATTTTATAGCAAAAGTTGCACAAACTCACCGGTCTGAAATCGTTAAAGGAAGCCGGGCAATCAGATTTAGGCACCAAAGCAATTAAGGAAGATGTAACCCCTCTAGGAAGAGGGAGGCCTTGGAAGAAGCTGGTGACCGCAACAACACATCCTGACCCACAATTCCCCAACAAGAAGTAAAGAAGTGACCTGTGAACCCATCCGGCCCAGGTGCACTGTTAGCATTGAGGCTCCAAACCGCAGCCTTGATATCCTCCTCAGATGGAACAGCTGCAAGCATTCTATTTTGGCCCTCCGATATAATGGTAGGGACAGCTTCCAGAGTAGAATCATCTATAACATGATCAGAAGATTGGACCGACCTAAAGTAGTGCACTGCTTCCTCCTTGAGAGTATCTTGGTCTTCCACCCAGACACCATTTATTTGCAGCCTGTTGATACGGTTGCGACGACGGTTGCCTTGAACCACAGCATGGTAGAACGCGGTATTTTTATCTCCATTCTCCATCCATTGCATGCGAGCCTTTTGTGTCCAGAAAATGTCCACACAGTTAGTAGCTTTCCGAAGTCTTGCATTCGCTTCTTCCATTGCAGCCCGGTTAGGAGGAGAGGGGTCAATATCAAAATCTTCTTGTCTAGCCAGCGCCTCTCCCTGAATATTCTTCAGGTTGTCATAGATGTCACCAAAGATCACTTTGTTCCAGGTACGAAGGGCACTTCTGACATTTTTAAGTTTTTGCTGAAGGATAACAAAAGGATGGTAATGCCATTTGGACGGAGCCACCCACGCCGCTTTAACAGTCTCCAGGAACGACTCATGATTGATCCACATCGACTGAAATGTGAACCTCGCACGATAAGGAGTAGGTGGATTAACAGTAACCAGCAGGGGGTATGATCAGAGGTGTTTCTAGGGAGATGCTTCACCTGGAAGCTCATGCTGCTGTCATGACACATATGATTACACAGGAATCTGTCTAGCCGAGCCTTCACTGAGGCACTTCCAGTTCATTTATTTGACCATGTGAACTCAGAACCAATGAACCCCACATCCGTTAGAGAAGCCCCAGATATCCAAGCATTGAAATCCAACATAACATTTAGCTACGCCGGTCTACCACCTTTTTTCTCAGATGGCAAAGACACACAGTTAAAGTCACCCCCACAATCCATGGCACCTCCAGGTCAATAGAAAAATTAAATAACTCATCAAACGGACTACGCCTACTACCTGCCTGACAACTGGCGTAAACCACCGTAACATATATAGTTACTTTGTTATCTTCTTGAAGACCCATCGTTATATGCTGGTCCGAACTGTTGGCTAAAATGAAGGGTATGTTTCGCCAGAACACCATAAATTAGAGTTCTCCCCTGTATTACCAATTACAGCATCCATCTTAAGGTAAGAACGGATTTCATCAGCACGGTCCAGTGCAATCTTGGGCTCCGCAATAGCAAGAAAATCGACACTGTTACTTCTAACCAATCTTCTAAGGGATCACCTGGAGGCTGTGTTAGCGACCCCCTTATGTTCCAGTATAAAAGAGAAGAATTCATGATGACGAATATCCTAAGGAGATCCCCACTGCCGCCTTTGCCTTCGATCTTGTGGTAGCTCCTGTAGCCGCCAACTGCTTTTCCTTTATTTTGCCATCTTCCATTGGCATGAAGATATTCTCTATATCTGCTAAGATAGAGATCTTATTAAGAATTGCATCTGTTGGTTTACTTATGGCAACATCCACATCAGGTAAGGCATCTTCTTCTCCGGCGACCATCACCGGATCCATGACCGCCGGAAGAACAACTGTAGCTGCTTCAGAATGCATCGGACCAAGAGTGTCGGAGGCGGATAGAAAACCTTGACTTGATAAGCTGTCATCCTTTAAAGCCTCCTTTCCACCTTTATGGCTTCTGCCACCAGCCAGAGCCTCTTCCATGGCAGCACCAGACGTATGCCCCTGCAGACATGGCATTGTAACTGTCCCATGCAGCCCATGCACGTAGAGCCACCATGCACCTCCAGCTGACCATTATCTGTATCCCTGTCCAACTCCAGAGCGTCCCCAACCTCCTGCATCCCATCCACAACTGGGAGTCTGTTTCTGTCACAACTGTCTTTGGAGCTTGCACCAGGTTTAGCATGGGGAGGAATAGACGGTCGCTCTAACACTTCTATGATGGCTTGTTTCCCACTTCCTGATACCTCGTGAGCTTCCACACCAGTCCTACCATGAACAGTTTGATGAGCAGATCCATTTTTTTCCGCCATACCTGATGAGCACCTCCTCTCCATGCTGGTTCAGAATGGTATGTCCCGCGGAACCATCAACCCCTCCAACATCCTTGGCTTTCTTGAGGCACTCCGACTGAGCATGACCCAGTTTCTTGCAAAACTCACACACAGCAGGTACTCTATAATAGCTTATTTTTTGCCAAAACCCATCCTGCCCACAGCCAATCCAAATCCTCTCATGTCTTACCTTGGCAATATCCATTTCAACGTAGACAAATGCCTCCTGAGTCTGGGTGAGAGCCAGTGTCGGTTCATGTATACGAAGGACAGTACCAATATTTCCCGCTATAGACTTAAGAAAATCTGAGCAGTAATAGTTGACAGGGAGCAGAGGTAAACCAATCCAAATCGGCATTACAGTGGGATCTGCATGAAAATCGAAGTTTGCTTCCCACTTGAAAATCTAAACAGTAATCCTTTAATGTAGAGACTCCTCCTTAATATCACTTTTAAGTAGTCATCCGCCACTTCAAACCGAAGGAGAAGGTGTCTGGAGTGTAGAACACTGACAATGTAGTCCTCCTTTAATCCCAGTCTTTGAGATAAACAGGCTTTGAATTCGGGGATAGAACATCTTCCATACGCACATCTTACTATGACTGTAAATTTCAACGTAGCGATGGATTTACCAACCTCATCCAATGAGAAAAACACTGCTGGCTCACCAGCATCCGTGAACCCAGGGGCTTTAATCCCAATGTTGATTTAGGGTGGCGGCTTTAATTGCATAATGATTTGCGCGAATGTTCTCCTTCCACCGGCAAGGAAGACTGGTCATACTCCCCACCCGGCATAGCAGATGTCATCGCGCAAGACCACCCCGCCGGCCCTTGGCCGGCGGCTAGACGCAGGAGATCTTTGCGATCAGAGCTTCTCTCTCTAGCTTCTCTCTAGCTTCCCTATATCACCATTTATCTCAGTAATAATTTGATTGCTACTGCGAGTATGGTCATGGTTTATATCTATTGGATGTTTCTTATCATGATCTCCATCTTGATGTAGCTCTTAAGAAGAGCAAGAACAATGTGAATCAATCCGACTTGTGGCATTGTAGGCTTGGACATGTTGGTGAAGGTAGACTCCAAAAGTTGCATAATAATGGGTATTTGAGTCCATTTGATTATGAATCATTTGCAACTTGTGAGTCTTGCCTCATGGGTAAAATGGCTAAATCTCCATTTACTGGACATGGAGAACGTGCCAAGGAGATATTAGAGCTTATACATTCAGATGTATGTGGCCCTATGTCTACCCAAGCCAAGGGTGGCTTCTCATACTTCATTACCTTCATTGATGACTTCTCTAGATTCGGATATGTGTACTTGATGAAGTATAAATCAGAAGCTTTTGAGAAGTTCAAAGAATTAAAATTGAAGTAGAGAAGCAAACAGGAAAGAGTATTAAGACTCTTCGATCAGATCAAGGAGGAGAATACTTAAGTAAAGAATTCACAAAGTTCATGAAGGATAAGGTATCCTATCTCAGCTTACCCCTCCTTATACACCACAGAGGAATGGCGTATCTGAAAGGAGAAATTGCACTTTGTTAGACATAGTGCTATCAATGATGAGCTTTTTAGAATTACCAATGTCTCTATGGGGATATGCACTTGAGACAGCTGTATACTTGTTGAATAAGTTGCCTAGTAAGTCTGTGGCCTCCACACCATATGAGATATGGAAGGGCAGAAAATCAGATTTAAGCATGTTAAAGTCTAGGGTTGTCCAGCCCATGTAAAGAGGCATGATCCAGACAAACTAGAATCTAGGATACGTAAGTGTACATTTGTTGGATATCCAAAGGAGACATTTGGATATTACTTTTACTGTCCTGAGGTACAAAAGTGATTGTTGCCAGGAGAGCTATCTTTCTGGAGGAGGAATACCTTCTTCAAGAAGATAGGGGGTGTAACGGCCCTGGACAATTATACCCATAAGGGTACATATCCAGATCCGTCTCCCGCAATTAGACCGAAGTCTCGCAAGGGATATCACTAACACGTGTCCAGTACGAATATAAAAGACCACAGTTACAGTATATAACACAGGAAAGTACAAGTGTATATAACTTTAAACCACAATGCACAATCATCCACAATTACTATATTACATGTCCAATTAAAGAGTACAACTACCTAGGGCATACCCTGAGGGAGCACAAGCTCAAACGACTCAACTACTCTACTACTGGTGGTACAAGTCTGCACTACTCTGCGTAAACTACGCCGAAGTCAGCCAACACCTGCTAAGTCGACCAACCCTGAAATAGACTATAAGAGAGTGAGCCTCAACAAGTCACTAGCTTAGTAGGGACCTCCCACAACGAAAACACAACTACACAAGAGACCTCAACCCAAAGGGTCTCACTGGCAACACTGGCAACCGAAAATAACATGCATGCACAAGCCTGTTAAACTACAACTAATCATAAACACACCGGTTAAACCCCGGTCCTTGAAAAGTAAAGGGAAACACAAGACTAGCTTAACACCGCTAGTTCACCCTTCAACTAAAACACCTCGACACAAAGCCTCACGGGCAAACACTGCCTAGGCTACAGTCTCACAGGCTAAACACACACGCGGAGCATCGGGATTTGCGACAACCAGCCAACACCCGTAAACCACATCGTAATCGGAAACCAATATATTTAACACGTGGAGAGACACACCACAAGACCTCCACAGTATGCACGGTCTCACCTCAACACTAGCTGAGGTAGGACTCACGTACCACAACACAACTCTACCCACGAGGGGTACATGTACCTGCTACCATGAGGTACAACACTAAACCACAGAACTGTGCCACCTCCGGGCACACCATAACGGTTAACGGTTTGTCAATTATAACCTTAACCAGCGTTCACACCCAAACTACAACCAGTGGTCAAACACGAGTCGGTACGGAGATGATGCCACCACACGGGAACGGACTACTGGTTCATGACGCCAGTATCCACCCGGGAAAACAAAGCACAATAACTACCTCTTAGTCTCGCAATCACGGATGAAAGGTCCAACTGCCGCTCCACAACAACAAGCCAAGAACAGTGGAGACCAACTAACCACCACAACCTGCAGGTCACACACCCCGCAGGCCCAAGCCTAACACCTTTAGGGACTCCGGCCGAGAACCCTAAAGTGAGGCACTGAAACAGGACTAGCTGGGGACCACTGTTGACTACTTGTGTCCGTCCCCCAACCATGAGCGCGCTACAAAGGGCTGCACACCCACAAACACAAGCCGTTGTCCTCTATTGTCTTTCCCCTCAGCCGGACGTACTACTCAAACACAAGAGGAGGGTGTCCAAGAGACGACACAGACTTCGACGGTACTCCGGTACCGGGACAAGCCCTAAGCACCTGTGCTAGGGTAACGACTAGAGAGGTATTCCGGAATAGGTGTCGGACCACCAGACTCGGCAAACACACAAACCACGATATTCATACTTATATAACCTTTAGGTACAACTCACGGTACACAAGTGTAAGGAATGGCTTATCATCGGTCACCCTGTGACCCTCAGGCCATCCAACACACAAACATTAATAACAGGGTCATCACATGACTACCAAGATCACACGCTAGATCTGTACACATTAACCATTAACCACTTGCATTAATACATAGGCATGCTTAACACAACACATAAGCATACCGACAGAACATAAAACGTCTGTCATTGGTCACCCCGTGACCTCCATGGCAACACACGCCACTTAGCACAATAAACATTATAATAACCTGTAAGGAACAACCACAGACTCAGGCTAGGTCTACACCAGACCTTCACTACCCAACACCCAACATTCTCTTCGGAGACCAAATCGGGTCGGACACAGACGACACCTCTCAAGTCGCGTCGACCAGTTTGGACGCCATTCCCAACCTTGTCGCGACAGGGCCAAGCACCGTGACCATGTCACGTCGGCCCTTTCAGACGCTATTCAAAAGGTTGTCGCGACAGGCCTTAGTAACGCGACCAAGTCGCGTCGGCCCGACACGACGCCACTACACCCCAACCAGTCAAATCTTCGGTCAACCCATAGTCGCATCCAACCTTGTCGCCCGCGTTAACGCTACACGTCAGACCAACAAGGTCGCGACCTCACAACCGACTTAATAACACATCGGAAAGCAGAACGCGTCGGCTCGGCGCGTCACGTTCACATGAACGCGTCCGCTGTCCTGGCCGCGTTTCAACGCTGGCAGGGGGATCAGCTCACAGGCCGAACCCCCACTCCCACAGGGAGAAACAACTACAAAACTACACAACCACCATACAAAGCTGTAAACGAGTTAAAACACAACAAGGGCAAACCACCCTCACATGCTCCAACCCTTAAACCCAAACCAAACATGCCATTAAACTATAAACAGGTAGGAAGTCTCCCTACCAACTGGAAGACGCCAAAACCTCCTCGCCGACGGCACACCCATGCTCCGAGCATCGTCCTCGCGTGGTTCCCGCGCCGTACGACCCGCCGGAAGTCGAAAACCACTGAAAATCACCGGAGAAGCTTCACAGCATCTCCCCTGTGCCGGACAGAGCCTCCTCTGCTCGGTGGCCAAAACGATGCACTTAAAACTCTGATCGAAATCGCGTCCAAGGCAGACGTCGCGTTTAAACCCTTTAAACGCGTTCACCTCGCGCAACGCCACATAGAATCTGGATGACATGCATCACAGAGGTGGTTCGCTGAATCGCGTCCGGCATGTACAACGCGTTCAAATCGCGTTGCCTACCTCTGCTGCGATTCCAGACAGTGAACCAACAGTGCAAATGGGCTGGCATATCCGGCCCACACTGCTCACCCTATGTACACAAACCACGAAAACAGCCCATTGACCCTCTCTTGGTCAAGAGCACTACACATAGACCCGATAAATCCGGATCCGAACAACCGTACCGTTACATACTAACACCTAAAAAGAAATGTTGTCCTCGACATTCAGGACGAAACCACGGCAAGTCAGACTAACACCTAAAAAGAAACAAAACCATAAATAGAATAAGTAGGATACATTCTTTGCTGCTCTTGCCTTTCTTTTTCATAATTGCTTTGTTCAGTTAGTTTGATCTTTTCTTTCTTTACTTTCTGGCTGTACTTGCAATATTCCTTTTCTGGGCCGCTTTACTTCCTCAATTCATTTACTAAACACTGCTCCACTGTGATGCTTTACCATATTATTACCTCTTTCAATTCTCAAATTTTCTGGTGCCATTTCATTTCCGTTCATCACTACCCGCTGTTATTTACCTTATCTGTATTTATTTCTTATTCTGCCATCTAAAACCATCTTATTTTCCTTGCCCTCTACTGTACTATATCTTCTTATTCATGACTGTCAACTGTTCCTACATTATCTTTCTTTATTCTGTCTTATACATTCAACTGAAATTTTCATGGGAGAACTCACAGTCATTTCTGACTTTCCTGCCTTTTCATACTGTTCTGTTTCACATTCTTTAACTCATTTTTCTTAAATTTGACGATTTCTTGCCCAATTGTGCCAAAATCTTACAATTCCCCTTTCAAACAAATGAACCTGTGGGTATAGCCCACCACGCTTCCGCTACGCTACTCTGATTTACTGACCACTCAGCGCAATTTTTTCATGAATGCTATTTCCATTTCTACTTTTACTTGCTTTCCACTTTCACTATTATTCGAATCCCAGTTGGACTCAATTTCTTTTCACTTATTTCTTTATTTATTTTGCTCAATCAACTGCCATTGGCCTGAAACACTGAAATTTGATGATCTACTTTTCTTTCTATATCCCATATATATGTGCTTCATCTTTAAATTCTACATTCTGCCTCGAGACTATTGGCACATCTTACTAACCTTGCATCTTTCTTATCTTTTAACCATCTTCTCTACCTGATTTTTCTCACTGCCTCTTATTATTTCCAAATACTGTCCTCATCACTTTAACTCTGCAATTTCTTATCTTACATACCACTGCACTGACTATTCTGCACAAATTCCATATTTCTCTTAATTAACTCTTTTGCACACAAGTGCCACATTTTCTTAAATCTTTTTCTCAATTAACCGATCACCCTTTTTCTTTATGTGCTTACCCATTTCAATTATTTACATTACATTTCTCTTTCTCGGATTCTTCTATACTGGACCATATTCACTGTTCCTTAACTGATCTGCCCTTTTTCTTTTTACATTACTTCAGAAATATTTCCACAAATACCTCTGCTCAATTTAAAATTTCATTTTCTATACACTAACCTGCAAATCCTTTCCTGATCATTTTCTCAATCATCTGCTTCCATTCTTTTCATTACTTGCCATTCTCTTTCTTTTTCTGGTTCATATTCTGCCAACTGCCAATATTACAACCGCGGTGTATTCCTCTAAAGCACTTTACTAACGACTAGCCTCAATACATCCTTCACATTGTAATTCTTATTACCATCTAATCTTCTTTCCATTCATGTTCTGCCCCAGCCAAACTCTAACATATCTCTTTCTTTACTCAATCTCGGCACTTTCTTATACACATCTCTATTATCACAATTTCTTGACACCATCACTATTCAGTACACTCTCTATTCCCGAACTCATGGATGCAACCAATGCTAATCACACTGATGTGATATGGCTACCACAACTATTGCTCCTCTACCATCATTTTCTCATCTGGGGCTGATCCACTTTATACATTTATCCCAAATCTTCCTTTACATCTTTTTCATACTGCTCACCAAACTATTCCTTAGTATCAACTAACACAAATCTCAACACAACGATCACCTCTGATGAGGTTCTCAATCCCTAACGCACACTTAATTATCTTTAGCTATACATTATTCTATTCCTCATTCCAACTGTAACGACCCGAGAACCCGACCCTCGGCCCACGCCGAGGACCCAATTTTCGCGGTCGCCGCCCACGGATCCGGGGACCCGGAAGGGCTATAATCTACGTCTAACGGGATATGTAGCGGAAGTAAACGTCAACTGCTAAACTAGAAACGTACAAGCGGAAACAGAAAAGAGAGCAAACCGCCCCGTACCGCGCTAAGTACAGTCCCAACGCACGCACGCTAGTACAAGTAAAAGGGCAGGGGAAGAACAAGTCCCTTAGGGGCATACCCGAGGGTGACGTACACTGAAAAAGGGGAACCACTGCTAGCTACGGGGACCTCACCTACTGCACCGTCTCCTCCGCCCGGCGCGCGCCCTGCCGCTGCTGAGAAGTCTCACCTGGGATAAGGAAGGATGAGCTTCACAACAGAAGCTCAGTAGTGACTACCAATCTCCTACTGGCTCTAAATAGGCAGAAGAATATAAATATAAATAAATGACAGCAATTTATATCTTCTACTACAACGGAAGAAGTGCGGAAGCAAAACTACAACTGGCACAGTACAGAAAGTACACACGGTCAAAAACTCCGTACGACTGCTCGTCGTAACCACCACACGGCTAGCAAACACAGACGGAGGGGACTCCGCCTGGACAAGGAACACTAGCTACGGGAAGCACTACCACTAGTCAAGGTCAGGTGCGTCTGCCGACGTCTTAAACCTCGACCCGGGTCCTGACCCTCACGTCTCGTCAGAGCGAGGTATGACACGAAGTAACACAACAGTAACCACTGTAGTCTGGCCGGACTACGGTCCCACGCCTGGCCTCTCTAAGTGGTTCCGGGGCCGCAAAGAGGGAGGCAGTGAGAAAAGGACTAGCTGGACTGCGCCGGGAAGAACTCTGAAACTGACCTCGACGTCCCAGTCCAACCACAAGAGCTCTGCAAGCGACTCAACGCCACTGTCCTAACCACCATTTTCTCCTAAGCTCTAGAGTCTGCATGGTGGCTGCCAACTCGAGCACACTCGTAGCCCGGAGTACTCCCTCGATAGGCTCCCGAGGATGGGGGTCCCAGGCAACGGTAACAACCTCTCACACGGGACAAGCCCTCAAGTGCGAGCACCGGGCGAAAGACTAGTGTAGACCATACTAGGGAACTAGCACAGGTGCCACGGGTACAGTAAACGAAACGGAAACGACGAAGATCAAACCTGTCTCACGGTTGAGGTCGCGACGCAGCGTGTAACGTTTCGACCGTTCGGATCGTCTTTGTGTGGTCATGGAGGCCAGTGTGTGGCCGATGATGTGTGTGTGACAGGTGGTTTCTGCAGGTTATGAGATTTTGCTTAAAGGGTTCACTGTTTCTCTGTTCCTAACGCGACAGTGAGGGCCGTCGCGTTTTGATCGCGACAGCTCATGGCGCCGCATTCATGACACCGCTGTTTAAGTGAGCGTGTGCATGTCTGCCGCGTGTCGCGTGCTGGGCGCACGGATTGATGTCAGCAGGCTTAAGGCGACAGCCTAAAGCGTCGCGTTCAGGTCGCGACTTAGAAGGGTGTCGCGTTCTTAACTGCACTGCGTTTTTAAGTAACCCTAGCAGAACAGAGCTGGTAAAGGCTCTGCTCGGCTAGGGGATGTTTGCTGTGGGAATTATGGACAATTGGCTTGCTAGTGGTCGGCTTGACGAGTTCCACCGCGATGACGTTGCGTGGAGCGAGGGAACATCGTGTCGGCTTCCTTCTTTGCGTTCTTCGCGAAGGTAGGGAGATTCCTATCGTTTGATCCGTGGATTGTTCGTATGGTGTGGATAATGCGTTTAATGCTTTCTAAACAATAGATGGCATGTGTAGGAACACATTAAAGCATGAAAATGGACTGAAATTACAGGTTTAATGAGTTTGGGGTGATCCGGTTGAGGGACTCCGGAACAGGGTTCGCACCTGCTATCGCAGTTGTTTTGAGAGCCGCGACCAGGTCGCGACACTTCGAGTTGTCGCGTTCTGAAGGCGGTCTATCGTGCCACCGCGACAACAGCCGAATGATGTCATTAGAGCATAAATATAAGTGTGTGTTATCTGTTCAGCGTGGTTTATGTTATGTGATGATAGTAGGAGGTGCATTGGCACTCTCTCTACGCTCGAGGAGCGTGTGTTGTGTGGTTTACCTGGTGTTAATGTGGTTATGTGGAGGTTTCATGAGGCTTGTGCGTTGTGCACGTGGTTTTTGTGTACGTAGTGTGTAGTTTGACGCCTTCGTGGATACCTCTTCAGTTGGGAGCCCCAGGTTTTGTGTGAGCCAGGCACGTGAGTGCTCAGGGCTTGTCCCGGTACTGGGTACCGATGAGGTCTTGTCGTCTTCCTGGACACCCTCACTCTTGTGTTGAGTAGTACGTCTGACTGAAGGAAAGACGGCAGTGGGACAACGACTAGAGAGAGTTTGTTGTGTTGTCGCTTGTAGCGCGCTCGTAGTTGGGGGAGACGGACACCAGTAGACGTACTGGACCCCAGCTAGTCCTATTTTCCAGTGCCTCAATTTAGGGAGCTCGGGCCAGAGTCCCTAAAGGTGTTAGGCATGGGCCTACGTGGTGTGCGGCCTGCAGGTTGTGGTGGTTTAGTTGGACTCCACAGTTTCTTGTACTTGTTTAGTGGAGCGACAGCTGGACCTTTCGTCCGTGGCTGCGAGACTGAGAGGTGGTCCTATGTTGTTTGTCCAGGTCAGTAACTGGTGTCGCGAACCAGTTGACGTGGCTCGAGTGTGGCGTTTCTCTACAGTAGCTCGTACACCTGTTTGGTGTTGCCGTTTATTTAATTACGTTGATTTCTGTTAAGCGGCAAATGGTAAGTGGTACTTACAGTTTTTATAACCTGTTGATAGTACTTTAAATTGTTAGTGTAGCATTTCCTGCTTTGCTACCTGTGTTGGTTGCTCAGTTTCTAGGGAGTTTCCCTACTGAGCCAGTGACACGTGAGGCTCACCCCTACCTCCTACCAGGTGAGGAAGATCAGGAGATTTCGCACCCGTCGTCCAGTGGAGGGTCTGCACCACCAGCAGTGTAATTTTACTTTCCTGTTGTACACCTCGGGGTATGCCCCAGGTTCTGTTGTAGTCTGGTTACAGTTGTACTATGGCTATGTATATTCATGTAATGTATATTTGTGAGATTGCCAGATCTTATGAATAATTAAGTTGGTTCCTTTATGTTTTACGGACATGTGGTTTGATATCCCTTGAGAGGCTTTGGCCCGTTCGCGGGAGGCGGACTCGGTTGGCCTGTTGTTAGGTTAACGGGTCTGAACAGCGAGGACCATCACACAGCGGGCCGTCACGACCTGGTCGCGACGCCCTACCCTATCGCGATCCCGTCGCGGCGACCCGAGCCGTCGCGACCGGGTCGCGACACCCAAGAGCGTCGTGATCTCGTCACGACCGGCCACGCCGTCGCGACCTCCACGATCGTCGCGTCCTCAGACAGAGGGGGTTCCGGAGCAACCCCTCCGAGAACCACCCCAAAAATGGGGAAACAACCACACAAGGGGGGAGGGGATCATGCTCAACATGCTAGAAAGCTAGTAAAGCATCTAAACCACCCTTAAAACCTCACAAACATGGATCTACACTCGAAGAAAAACCTCACTCAACCTCGAGCATGGAGTTCTCACACTCCCAAGCCCCAAACCATAGAGAAACCACGCTTTAGAGGGGGAAGGGAGCATGCTTAGGGCGAGAGGAACAAGAGTCCCTACCTCCACGCGAAGAACGAACCCGTTGGGGCCTTCTCGTAGGAAAGGACACCTCCTCCTCGCTCCAAACAACATGAACACATCCCCTGCACGAGCGGGACGACACCACCTCAGCACGAATGCCACAAACACCAAGAACTGCCAAGAATCCGCAAGGGAAACACAAGAGGGAAAGGAGAGGGGAGAAAGAGAGCTGAGAGGGCGAGAGGGGGACAGGGGGCGCAGCCTTGGGTTTTAACCGGCGGCCCCCAGAACGCGACAGAACAAAATGTCGTGATAAGACACTCGTCACGACGCCCCTAGGCGTCGCGACCTTATCACGACGGTCGCCTCTGTCGCAACCCCAAAAAGTGGGTAAAACCTCGAAGACCGGGAAAGCGATCGCGACGGGGACCACGTCGCGTTCACGCGCGTGCGCCTGACACCCGACAGAGCTGTTCTGACAGAAAGGACACCAGTCACGTCTGTCAGAAAGGCCGTCGCGATGCCAACGAACGTTGCGACCAGAACGCGACGGCCACGCCGTTGCGATAAGAACGCGACAGCCATGGTTGTCGCGACCTGAACCTCGTCATGATGGCCTCCACGTCGCGACCACGTCGCGACCAGGGAGCATGTCGCGACCCTGAGGACGGGGCCAAAGGGCCCAAGGGGGCCGGGTCTTACACCAACTCTGTTTCCTCTGCTATTCCATCATAGTTTACTCTATCTCTGTCTTTATCAATTCTCTATCTCACTGAAACATTCTTACCAGATTTCATATTCGAAATCACTAATCTTTCTGGCTTCATAACTACTAATTCTTAAAACAACTCAACTGTCTTTGCTTTTGACACACTGTCTTTCTGTCTCTAATTTTACCATTTTCTGCCATTTCTAACAACTGTCGGGTTCACACGCAACCTTTTTCATAATCTTTCTCTTCTCACAAACTGCATCTCTTACTAATCATCTCTATTCCTGCTACTACCAACAGCTGCCTAACCAATACACAATTCACATAACAAAAACTTACGTGAATACCATTTTAAATCACGTAAAACCGCAGACTTACTACCAGCAGTGGACAATAATCCATGTATTGGGACATTGTACCTTCAATGTCTTTTCATATTCTAACTGGACCATTGCTCTGATACCAACTGTAATGGCCCTGGACATTTATACCCAATAAGGGTCCATATCCAGATCCGTCTCCCGCGATAGGACCGAAGTCTCGCAAGGGATATCACTAACACGTGTCCAGTACGAATATAAAAGACCACAGTTACAGTATATAACACAAGAAAGTACAAGTGTATATAACTGTAAACCACAATGTACAATCGTCCACAATTACAATATTACATGTCCAATTAAAGAGTACAACTACCTGGGGCATACCCCGAGGGTGCACAAACTCAAACGACTCAACTACTCTACTACTGGTGGTACAAGTCTGCACTACTCTACGTAAACCACACCGAAGTCAGCCAACACCTGCTAAGTCGACCAACACCTGAAACAGACTTTAAGGGAGTGAGCCTCAACAAGTCACTCGCTCAGTAGGGACCTCCCACAACAAAAACACAACTACACAAGAGACCTCAACCCCAAAGGGGTCTCACTGGCAACACTGGCAACCGAAACATAACATGCACACACAAGCATGTTAAACTACAACTAATCATAAACACACCGGTTAAACCCCGATCCTTGAAAAGTAAAGGGAAACACAAGACTAGCACACTGCTAGTCCACCCTTCAACTAAAACACCATGACCACAAGCCTCATCGGCAAACCACTGCCTAGGCTACGGTCTCACAGGCTAAACACACACGCGGAGCATCGAGATTGGTGACAACCAGCCAACACCTGTAAACCACATCGTAATCGGAAACAATCTATTTAACACGTGGAGAGTCACACCACAAGACCTCCACAGTACGCACGGTCTCACCTCAACACCAGCTGAGGTCGGACTCACGTACCACAACACAACTCTACCCACGAGGGGTACATGTACCTGCTACCACGAGGTACAATACTAAACCACAGAACTGTGCCACCTCTAGGGCACACATAACGGTTAACGGTTTCTCGATTATAACCTTAACCAGCAGTTCACACCCAAACCACAACCAGTGGTCAAACACGAGTCGGTACGGAGAAGACACCAGCACACGAGAACGGACTACTAGTTCATGACGCCAGTATCCAACCCGGACAACAAAGCACAAGAACTACCTCTTAGTCTCGCAGTCACGGACGGAAGGTCCAACTGCCACTCCACAACAACAAGCCAAGAACAGTGGAGACCAACTAACCACCACAACCTGTAGGTCACACACCCCGCAGGCCCAAGCCTAACACCTTTAGGGACTCCAGCCGAGAACCCTAAAGTGAGGCACTGAAAATAGGACTAGCTGGGGACCAGTGTCGACTACTGGTGTCCGTCCCCCAACCACGAGCGCGCTACAAACGGCTGCATACCCACAAACACAAGCCGTTGTCCCCTGTCGTCTTTCCCCTCAGCCGGACGTACTACTCAAACACAAGAGGAGGGTGTCCAGAAAGACGACACAAACCTCGACGGTACTCCGGTACCGGGACAAGCCCTAAGCACCTGGTGCTAGGGTAACCGACTAGAGAGGTATTCCGGAATAGGCGTCGGACCACCAGACTCAGCAAACACACAAACCACAATATTCATACTTATATAACCTTTAGGTACAACTCACGGTACACAAGTGTAAGGAATGGCTTATCATTGGTCACCCTGTGACCCTCAAACCATCCAACACACAAACGTTCATTAACAGGATCATCACATGACTGCCAAGATCACACGCTAGATCTATACACATTAACTATTAACCACTTGCATTAATACATAGGCATGCTTAACACAACACATAAGCATACCGACAACGGAACATAAACTCGCCTGTCATTGGTCACCCCGTGACCTCCATGGCAACACACGCCACTTAGCACAATAAACATTATAATAACCTTTAAGGAACAACCACAGACTCGGGCTAGGTCTACACCAGACCTTCACTGCCCAACACCCAACATTCTCTTTGGAGACCAAACTGCGTCGGACACAGACGACGCCTCTCAAATTGCGTCGACCAGTTTGGACGCCATTCCAAACCTTGTCGCGACAAGGCCAAGCACCGCGACCATGTTGCGTCGGCCCTTTCAGACGTTGTTCAAAAGGCTGTCGCGACAGGCCTTAGTGACGTGACCAAGTCGCGTCGGCCCGACACGACGCCACTAGACCCAAACCGGTCAAATCTTCGGTCAACCCATAGTTTCGTCCAACCTTGTCGCCGCGTTTAACACTAACACGTCAGACCACAAGGTCGCGACCTCACAACCGACTTAACAAACACATCGGAAAGCAGAACGCGTCGGCTCGGCGCGTCGCGTTCACATGAACACGTCCGCTGTCCTGGCCGCGTTTCAACACTGACAGGGGGATCAGCTCACAGGCCGAACCCACACTCCCACACGAGAGAAACAACTACAAAACTACACAACCATTCTATACAAAGCTGTAAATGTGTAAAACACAACAAGGGCAAACCACCCTCACATGCTCCAACCCTTAAACCCAAACCAAACATGCCATTAAACTATAAACAGAGTAGGAAGTTTCCCTACCAACTGGAAGACGCCAAAACCTCCTCGTTGACGGCACACCCACGCTCCGAGCATCGTCTTCGCGTGGTTCCCGCGCCGCACGGACCGCCGGAAGCCGAAAACCACCGAAAATCGCCGGAGAAGCTTCACAGCATCTCCCCTGCACTGGACAGAGCCTCCTCTGCTCTGTCTGACCGAAACAATGCACTTAAAACTCTGATCGAAATCGCATCCAAAGCAGACGCCACGTTTAACCCTTTAAACGCGTCCACCTCGCTCGACACCACATAGAATCCAGATGACACGTGTCACAGAGGCGGTTCGCTGAATCACGTACGGCATGTACGATGCGTTCAAATCGTGTCGCCTACCTCTGTCGCGATTCTAGACAGTGAACCAGCAGTGCAAATGGGCTGGCATATCCAGCCCACACTGCTCACCTTGTGTACACAAACCACGAAAACAGCCCATTGACCTCTCTTGGTCAAGATCACTACACATAGACCCGATAAACCCAGATCCGAACGACCATACCGTTACAGTGGGAGTAAAGTAATACTAGAAGAGGTTCCAGATCCACAAGTCAACACTGCCTCTGAGAATGAGGTGTTAGTTCATGATCCTAGTGATATACACACTAATGAACCACGCAAGTTAGGTAGAGTGACAAGGTTACCAGCACGATATGTGGAACATATTGATGGAGGTGACTTGAAAGTCCCCTACCATGAGGATGCTGATCCTATGACTTACTTGGAGGCCATTGAAGGCCCAGAAGCTGGGAAATGGCAGGAGGCTATGAACTCTGAGATACAGTCCATGTACACTAACCAAGTTTGGAACTTAGTTGATGTACTTGAGGGTATTGTACCCATAGGGTGCAAGTGGATCTTTAAGAAAAAGATCGGTGCTGATGGACAAATTGATACCTACAAGGCGAGACTTGTGGCGAAAGGTTATCGTCAAAGACAAGGAGTTGACTATGACGAAACTTTTTCCCCAGTTGCCATGGTAAAATCAATTAGAGTTGTTCTTGCCATGGCTGCACACTATGATTTTGAAATCTGGCAAATGGATGTGAAAACTGCCTTCCTTAATGGGAACCTTGAGGAAGAGGTGTATATGATACAACCAGAGGGTTACACATCTAAGGAGTTTTCAGACAAGTGTGCAAGCTATAAAGATCCATATATGGATTAAAACAAGCCTCTAGGAGCTGGAACATAAGATTTGATGAGGCCATTAAATCTTATGACTTCATTAAGAATGAGGATGAACCTTGTGTGTATAAGAAAACAAGTGGGAGTGCTGTCACCTTTCTACTTCTTTACGTAGATGACATTCTACTCATTGGGAATGATGTGGCAATGTTATCCTCTGTAAAGATCTGGCTGTCAAAGAACTTCTCCATGAAAGACTTGGGAGAAGCATCCTACGTATTAGGAATACGGATCTATAGGGATATATCAAAAAGGATGCTTGGTTTAACCCAATCTATGTACATATATACCATTGTCAAAAGGTTTGACATGGAGAATTCCAAAAGAGGACTCATACCAGTGAGACATGGAATTCATCTCTCTAAAGAACAGTCTTCTAAGACTCCTGAAGAGAGGGAAATCATGGTTAGAGTTCCTTATGCTTCTGCCATAGGATCTATCATGTATGTCATGCTATGTACAAGACCTGATGTAGCTTATGCTCAAAGTGTTTCGAGCAGATTTCAGGCTAATCCAGGCCAGGAGCACTGGAAGGCTGTGAAGTGTATTCTAAGATACATGAGAAGGACTAAGGATACATTTCTGATTTATGGAGGAGGTGATTGAAACTCAAAGGCTTCACTGACTCGAGTTTTCAGTCAGATCCAGATGATAGCAAGTCTACATCTGGATTTATTTTTATTCTAAACGGAGGTGCAGTTTGCTGGAAAAGTTCCAAACAACTGCAGATTCGACGACTGAAGCTGAGTATATTGCTGCAGCTGAAGCCGCCAAGGAAGCAGTGTGGTTGAAGAAATTCATCACCGATCTTGGCGTCGTTCCTTCTATTTCAGATCCCATCCCACTGTTGTGTGACAACAATGGGGCTATAGCACAAGATAAAGAGCCGCGATCTCATCAGAAGTCTAAGCACATTCTGAGGCGCTTTCATCTGATTAGAGAAATAATTGCCAGAGGAGATGTTGTGGTGGAAAAGATTCCATCAGCTAACAATGTAGCAGATCCACTAACAAAGCCTTTAGCTCAAATTGTGTTTGAGCGTCACCTGACAGCTATGGGATTAGTACATAAAGGTGATTGGCTTTAGTCCAAGTGGGAGATTGTTAGTCTTAGGTGGACAACAAGCCAATCTGATATTATATCATTTTGTTCAGTTATTAATAAAATGACTTTTGTTTATTATTTTACTATGTTGGTACTATAATAAAGTCCATGAACATGTGCAATAGTGAGTAGACTATGATGTGTGATCATACTAATGAGACTACTCACTTAATAAACACATATTTGAAATGTTCCTATTCGGTGGATACCTGAGAAGGACATCAGATATCCGGTTAGAATAGTATTGTTTACTCCCACTCATATGATGAGGATGACTGATCTCATAGTCATGTGTGTGGAGACACTAAGGAGAAACAATAGGTGCTCTTTAGAGAAAGAGTTCACTGAACTGATCCAATAGAATCACTGGATGGTATTGTACCTAACTGTCAACCAGAAAGATTCGATTGTCATAGTTGTGTAGATGGTCTTTAGACCTGAGACACCAAAGACACCTTGTTGGTGGACTTCTGTGTTTTGAGTTGGCCTAAGAATCTCTATCCAAGAGATGTCATATCGTCAAAGTTCGGACACAGCGGAAGACTTTCGAAGTGGATTGAGTGGTCAACAAGGGATCATTTGCCCTCAGTACACAGTGGGAGAATACTCAAGGGAACGATGTAATGGAGTCCCTGGCCAGGGCAGACAAAATATCAAAAAGGGAGTTTTTGATATTAATCTAAAGCATCGGATCCTAGTGGGACAACAAGTTAGGATTTGACAGTATACCATATCCTAAGTTGTTCCAAGAGTATTGTGCAAATGAGAGATTATATCTACACGGTAACTGATGACGGAAAGGTTCATTGTGAGGGTTGTAGAACCCCAATACCTTCCGGGTTCACATGGTGTTGCTTGGCACCCAACGTGATCAAAGGCCCAGCTGAGTCGACTAGATAAAGTTGATTCAGATTATTAATTAGGTAATATGAGATATTAACTAATTAATCAAGTTTGTAAGTGTTACTAGTTTATTGGGCCATTAACTGGATTGGTACTTGGGCCTAGAGGGTCACACGCAATAGGTTTTCAGACGACGATCTAAATATATAAAGATCATGGGGTTTTGTGAAAAACCACAATCTCTATATATTGATGTGGTGGGACAACCCTGGCCAAGCATCAGGGTTTCCACTTGGCCGCCCCCCTTCTCTCTCTCTCTCTCTTGTGTCACGTATGTCGCAGAGATCGGCACGGATCCAAGCTCTGTCTTCGAGCATTGCGGAACCCGAGGGAGCGGGCGTGGATAGTCACGAGGGAGCGGGTGTGGATCGTCACGAGGAAGACCTTGTGGACACCGCTAGAGGCCGGACGGCTGAACGGCTTGTGGCGTCACCTCCACGGAATCGCACGAACGCAGATCCGATTCCGCGCAAGGTGATTCGATTGCCCGATAATCTAGTTTGTGAATCCCAAAACGGATCGAGATCAAATTTTAAATCTCTTTTTCCGCTGCGTCTTCTTGATCTCGAATCGCCGTAGATCCTAACAGAATTGACCAAGAAAGATCACTGCGTACGTAAGATGTTGCTGAGTTATGATAAGAGTCTTCCAATGAGGCGCCTATAAGTAGACGTATCAGCGAGTGAGGAAGTGCCTTTGTGGAGATTATGTCCTGGCTCAATGGTCCCCGTACATGATCTTGCTATCTCAATCCCCAAAGAAATTTCCATTCAAGTATTGTTGTAGGAGATCAATCACTGCACTATCGTTGCTTGTAAGAAACCGTGAATAATCCGCCTTCGATTGACAAAAGCCAACTAATTAATGTTAAAGCTGTAGTAAATGTTTGGAACCAATTTCTGGATGCTTCGCTCGACTCCATAGATTGACTTGAGCAATTTGCAAACTCTGTTCTCCCCCTTTCTATGAAAACCAGGAGGTAAAGTCATGTATACATCTTCAGCTAAAGTCTCCATGTAGAAAGGTGTTATTGACATCTAGCTATTGAAAATCTCATTGTCCAACTACTACAATAGATACAAGGCAACAAATTGCGACTAAGGGTTCATTTGGTTGTATGTAAAACAGTTTAATAGGAAAATAGTTTTCCACGAAATAATTTTTACGTGAAAATGAAAACGTAATTGTCTATTTGGTTGTCAGGTAAATATAAAGTTGTATGGAGAGATATGAGATTTTATGACCACTCAAATGAGAGAGAGTCGTATACTCCTTGTGTACTAACACTATTCATCAAATTTTTTATTTTATTTTATTTTATTTTTAATATTTTTTAAAAAATAAAAAAATATATAACTAATGAAAAATAAGTAACTTTGACAAAGACAATTTAAAATAGGAGAAATAAAATAAAAACACAATTTGAATGAATAGTATTCTACAGATATTTTAATAAAAAAATAAAAATTAAATTAACTAATAAAAAATAATTAAATTTGATAAAGACTACTTAAATGAGTGGAAAAAAATAAAATGTAACTTACATGAATAGTGCCTAAACTTGTTACCGTAAAAACTGTACCGACGGGCAGTTGGAAAATGGCATCCGCTGTTTTACCGCGGATGGCAAAATTTTGATTTTCTGGGATATAATTTTTCAAATTTTATTTTTCAATGGTACCAAAAATGATATAAAAAATAAAAATTTTTTGAAAACTATTTCTTAACCCGAGTTTTCGGTGCAAACAAACAGACCGTAAATTTGCGACTGGAGCGGAAGTATCAATACGGTCAAGACCCTCAGTTTGTGTTCATCCCTTAATAGCCCATGTATTGTTAAGCTGTAGTGCCCGTAATTCTTCTTCCATAGCAAGGTGCCACTGTGGTGATTTGAAAGCTTTTGTGTATGTAGTGGTGGGCTCTGCATATAAATGGCTAGAAAAGCAAGACGATTGATGTTAAAAACTAACATTAAACTTTTGGACAGGGTTTAACGTACTGAGGATTTCGCTGATGAGAAGTTGGGACGGAACAGAAGACTGGTTATATAATCTCTTAAGCTAAAATGGAGGTTTTATCGTCCGAACAGGCTGTGTACGTAGTGTGGTGGTTTTTGAACTGGAGAATGGATTGTATTATCTTGTACTATGATCAAAAGGGGCAGCATCTGGAACGGATTGGGGGATAACCGGAGGGTGATGTCAGTGTGGGTATGCCCAACAAGAGGGAAGATTTTCTAATGAAATTTAACATCTCGATTGGTAAAAACTTTGGTCAAGTAGACGATAAGCTTTTTGGTCTGGTGGGTATCAATGTGGATGCAGTGACGAGGACGATCAGTGTCAAAGGTGACTTGCGGAGGCATAACACAGGCAGCCAAAAACAACGAAGGTGTTTGTATGACACAACTTCATATGGAGTGAGTCCATCGGTGGGATGTCTATTGATAAGGTGAGTGGCAGTGAGCATGCAGTCACTCCAATATGCTTCAGTGGGGTTGGACTACAAACGGAGAACGCCAGCGACTTCACGCAGGTGTCAATATTTCCTCTCTACAATGCCATTCTGCTGTGATGTGGCAACACAAAAAGTGACTTCATTGGTATTCGAAGAAAGGCTTGTTAAAGAACTCACTGCCGTACGTTATCACTCCGGACTCGTATAATTTGCCAAGAAAATCTTTTAGAAACATACGAGGCAACCTTACAGAAAGTAGGGAAGACTTGTGATTTGAATCTTAACATGTAGACCCGTGTGAATCTACTACTGCAATCATCAACGATTGTTAAGAAGAAACGAGCTGCCCACTTCTTCAGATGACAGAATAAGGTCCCCATAGATCGCAAGGCAAAAGATGAAAAGGTTCTAAAGATGTGGCAGAGCTATGAGGAAATGGCAGGCAGGTTAATTTGCTTAGAAAGTGGACAAATAGAACAAGGAACGTAAGTACAATCCGAAGAACTAGACACAAGATGAGCTAGCTGTCGCTGCTTTTGCACGATGCTGGTACTTTGGGAGATGTTGAGCAAGCAAAAGGATGGTGGAGCTCGAGGTGATATAACCCATTGTATTCATAGCATCGCCCAATCTCCCTCATCGTCGAGAGGTCCTTCACAACACAATGAGTGGATAAAAAGGAATTCTGCAGTTAGAATCTTTGGTTAAGTGAAGGGAGATTGAACTTAAAAGTAGGAGTACGATAAACAACGGAAAGATAAATGGAATTAGTTAAACTGAAATGATCTGATTCCTTTAACAGGAATTGTGTTGCCAGTGGCTAGTGTAACGTCTACAGATGATGGGCTAAATAAGCAATGGTTTAAGAAATGTACAAGTGGAAGCAATGTGTGCAGAAGTACCTAAATCAAGAATCCAATCTGTATTGGCCATACAAGACTCACCAGCCATGTTAACCTAAGTGCTATTGGAAGAAGTATTACTGGCATTCAGAAGCTTAAGTAGTTGGGCATACTGCTCTGCTGTGAGTGCTGTAGCTGATGTGGATGTCACCGTGCATGGGTATTTTGGACTCAGATAGGCGACTAAACTGATAAGCTGGAGGATAGCCGTGAAGTTTGTATCTCTAGTCTTTTCATTTTATATGGCCAGGGATAGAGTAGTAGTAGTGTGAGCAACGTTCTGCCTGGAATATCACAGAGAGTATGCATCACGCCCTCTAGCCTGTTTCCCAGCAAACCTGAGACGCCTAGCAGAATCAGATGTAATCATGTGCGGACGAGCAAGTAAAGTAGACATTTCAAGCAGTGATGGTGCTTGAAGCAATCGCTGAGATTCATCTTGAAGTAATAAGGAATATGCTCAGCTAACAGTAGGGAGAGGATCAATTAATAGGATCTGGATTCTCACAGCAGAGTAAGCATCACTTAAACCCATCAGAAACTGCATCAAATGGCGTCCCTCCAGAGAATCGGAAGAGACCGTAACAGAAGAATCAAATAGCGCCAATTCATCCAAATATCCCTCAAGTGTAATATAATACTTGGCAATGGAATTATTTCCCTGGTGGAGTGTAGCAATGGATCTTTCCAAACCATATTTTCGAGGTCCATCGGAGGGTGGAAAACCGATTCTTCTTAAGATCAGACCAAACACCAGATGCGGTGGTAGCGTACAGAACAGAGGGAACTAAATCTCGATGGAAACAAGGCTGTGTGAAGGTGAAAAAGTCCCGCAAAATTAAACTTTTCGTCAGCTAAATGAGCATGCTGACGGTTCCCTCATTGCCCATGCCAAAAAATTATCGAAAGCGGTCTAAAACTTGTATTTGGGTATGGAGGTGAGAGAACAACCATTCTCTCTATATTTCTTCTCCTGTCGAAATCGGCTTGCACGCAAGTCAGAACTCCACCAAAAACATTTGGCGCCACTTCGACTTCTGTCAATGATTTTGAAATGTAAATTTTTTTCCACCATACAAACGGTGCCTAAGATTCAAAGACAAAACCATGTTACTCACTCGTTCCCATAAATTCCACATTGAATCATCAAGTGCTGGTTCCGAAATAGGACCATTCACGAAGACTAACTTATTCCTGGCTAAGAGCACAACTGACATTGCCCTCTGCCATGGAATATAGTTATCTCTAGTCAATAAAGAAGCACCTGGATTGTCTGAAGAATGCAGATAATAAGGATTCTCCTACTCAGAGATGATCAAGGCATCAATAGCGTCTCCAGTTGCAGATGACGAACCTCCACCCATCACAGAAGTAGCCATCGAAGGGAGAGGACAAAGGAGGGGGGGAGGTGGGGAAGTGCAAGATCAGAGTGCTCTGATACCAAAGTTAGAATAAGACAGGAAAAGGAGAAAACATAGGAGAACGATGAAGAGAAATGGGTGGAATCGCCTACACCCAGACTTGCAGCATTGCCTCTTATCCGGCTCTTGGTGGAATCAAAATCTTACACATTGCAATCGACAGCTGACTCCTACCAGCCTTATTTGCATAAAGAAGACTAGTGAGAAAGAGGTATTACTGGTCTATTAAGGCCAACATAATCTTCATTCTTCATCAGTGCTACTGTCCAGCAGCAGCAACAAGAAGAAAAAGTTAAAGGACAAGATGGAGTTCTTTTTACTCCTCCCTTATGAAATATCCGAAAACTTTGAAGGAACTAGGGAAACATATAGAAGCCACTGTGTCCTATTACTTACCAAGACAAATATGACCAGATAAGTCGAGAGGAGATAGTGCTAAGAACATAAGTTTCTCGAAAAAAATATACAACTATGTCAGTTAAGAGCAAGGTTTGTAAAGAGACAGAGAAAAGGGAGGAAAGTCAAGCAATAGATGTGACATCTTCACTGATTAATAAAAGATCTGGAAACAGAGTTCTATAATCTGATTAAAGTCTTCAAAATGCTTGCGAAGAAAAGACATGGAAGCATTTTCTATGCACATGGCCAAGGATAGTGTACTGGGTGGGTGGAATGCATGTCTGTAGCAAGAAATTTTTATACCGTGTCCATTACTTGAATCACTGGCTTCTATTGTATCGGATGTTGTATTCCTTTAGGAGAAAGATTCTTGGGGTTGGATGAATATGAAAAACAAATAAACTCAAGCAAATAAACTCAAAAGAAGGAACTGCTTGAGTATCCGCAAAGATGTAACGGAGCTAATCAGTAATTAAGAGAAAAATACTTTACACAAAAAAGATTAGATGAAACAATTATCGATGAACATGTAACCACTAGAAACATAAGAATAACCTACTTTGCACTCTTTTAACAAAATGCTGAAATGCATCCGTCGTTTCTAAGATAATCAAGACCTGACAAAGCAGATGGCTATTTAATTCCACCGGTACTTTTTGTCATATAAAAAACATACTGCATAAGGAAAACCCTGAAGAAAGGGCATTACCCAATTGTGATATGATAATTTAAGAAATTATGAACAATATAATGAAAAACATAATAGGCTGTCCGACAACATGTACACGTTTGAAGCCAGCGATGTGTCAGAAGTTTAGGAAAAGGAGGTGGCTAACTAATTGTACCAAACTTCTGCTCAGAATAAGTGAAGGAAATGAAAATAGGAGATGAACAAGCATTTCTAAAGAGGGAACTTATGATAATGGATAACAAAAAAAAACAGAAATTGGCTTATGATTCAAACTAAATTACAGAAGATGGCAAGAAACAACTCTGTTTCAAGTGAAATGCAGATTACTGAAAACTGTTGACTGTATTGAGAATGTAAGGTATAGAATATTTGGTTGTGACAAAAACACACCTTATTAGGACAAAAAACAATGCATACCCATGCACATGATGGGAATCAACTGAACCATTTAAACCCATACCTATGTCATCAAAGGGACCGGAGGCATTTGCCATGTTGATGAGGCAAGATGAGTAACAAGTTGACCCACCCTGACTGCAACAAAGACAATTGTCTGCAAGTTGGGTGAGTGATCTATAAGATGGAAGTTGACTGCCATGCGGTTCAGGAATAAGCACAGAAGAAATCATCCCTGCAGCACAGAATATAAAATAGAACAATAGCACAACCATCTGAATTTCAGAAGTTATCAATGCTCTCTGGTTTCAAAACTCCAACTATTTACAAGATGATGTTGCCCCATACTACCAGAAGCATTGCATTAAGGCAGATACCTGAAGAATCTTTCTTTGTAACTTTTAAAGAGATGATAAAGATCTACCTCACCTACTTCTAAAATATTGTTTCTTATATATGAAAATTTCCTACACCAAGTAGTGTAATAAATATCAAACATTAGGTTAAGCTCCGTGAACACCTTATAATCAATCTGAACAAAATTCTAAACTTCTAGAAAAGATTCTATAAAAGCCATGTCTTCTTGGTCGATAACAAATTAACTCCCCTCAAAATTATGTTCCAAATATCTTTGTCAGACAAATCAAACAATGAGAAATGCTTATTTCAAGATTAGTCTTGCAATAAAGTTGATGTGGATTGCAAGACTAGCAATCCCATTGGTTGAGAGGGCCTCACAAGACCCTTCTCTCTGTCTTTCTCAACCAATGGGATTGCTATGTTATAACCCACATCAGCTTTATTGCAAAACTAGTCTTGTAAATAAGCATTCTCTCAAAGAATGGGGCATCTCCCTCTCCAAGCACCAAGTTGATGAGTGCTCAACTTTGAAAATGAACTTTTCTTCCATTTCAGCTCAAGGGAATTGAATTGCTAATGATCAATTCTACCACAGAAGGAGCCCAGGTAAATTACAGCACTTGACATTGCCAAATTTCAAGGGCCGATGGAGAAAAAGACCTTGGAGGCCAAAGCAATATACTCCTGGCTCACAATATAGCATGGAACACGTTATCGGCCGATCTGGATCAGGATCAACTGATTTCATATCGGGTCGACCTAGGCTGATCCGATTCCAGGGGATAACCCCGTGGATTGTAGAAATTCCAGCTGAATCATCCAAAACAGGACCGAATCAGCCTGGATCAGCCCATCCGGCTGATTCTGCCAAACAAAATCGGATCGGCATGCCGTAGACTTTTATTCTAGGCTCTTCACCGAGGAGCAAAGGAGCAGGCCGGATATCTCAGATGATTTGCTTCCATCTCTACCTTCGGCTGAGAAGGAGGCCCTGACGGGCCCCTTTCTCAAAGAGGAGATTAGAAAGCGGTCTTCTCCCTTGCAGGGGATAAGGCACCTGGCTCGGACAGTTTCGCATGGCATTCTTTCAGCATTGCTGGGACATTATCAAGCAAGATCTCATTGAAGCAGTACAAGATTTCCAAGAAAGCAATGGTCATTTGAGGGGGTGGTGTTGATTCCTAAGAAGATGGGTCTTTCTCAGATTTTAGAGCCATTAGCCTGTTGACCAGCACGTATAAAATTATTTCTAAGCGGCTAGCAAGGAAGCTTCAGATGGGCATTGAAGGTTTAATTAGTGGGTACCAAGGGGATTTCATTGGGGGAAAACATATCCAGGAGATTTGCCTTCTTGCTCGTGAATGTTTGTATGAGATGAAATAGCAGAGAAAGAGGGATGTGGTACTCAAGCCAGACTTTAAGGAGGCATATGACATGGTGAACTGACTCTTATCAAAGTTTTGCAAAAGATGGGATTCCATCAAACTTGGACCCAATGGATATGGGAGTGCATCTCTTCTGACTCATTTTCTGTGATCATCAATGGACAGCCCTCATCTTATTTTCCTAGTGGGAGTATTTTCCTAGTGGGAGTGGACTTCGGCAGGGGAACCTTCTGTCCCCCCTTCTTTTTGTGTTGGTAGCTCACGTTAGGTTGCTGTGGTTGAGAGCCGAGGCAACTGGAGCTATTAAGGGGGTTCAGGCAGGCTATTCTACTTCCAGTATTATCCACCTTTAGAATGCAGATGACACTATCCTCTTTCTTACAGACAAGGTGCAATAGATGTATGATACCAATTTGATGCCTCAGATGGTGCAGGATATAAGCGGACTAAAGGTCAATTACTCCAAAAGTCAGGTTGTAGGGATCAACATGAAGGATTTAGCTCTTAGTCGAGTAGCTGATATTTTCGGATGCTTGATTGGAGAGTTTCCTTTCTCCTATTTTGGCCTCCCTTTGTCCATAAGAGCTCTTCACTACAAGGACTGGTAGGTGGTAGTGCAGAGATATAAATCTAGACTGCCAGGTTGGAAGGCTAGACTTCTTTTTCATGAAGGGTGCTTGGTGTTGTGCAGATCAGTGCTAGATAGCTTGCCTACCTATTTCTTCTCTATCTTCAGGATCCCTAAGATAGTGGTGAAGAAGTTGGAATCCATCCAGATCATGTTCTTTTGGCATGGCAGTGCGAATAGAGATAGAGGTTGGCATGACATTGCGTGAGGCAGAATATGTAAGAGTAAGGAAGCTGGCGGGCAGGGTATCAGGGACACCAGATATTTCAATTTGGCGCTCTTATGTAGGTGGCTTCGGAGGCTAGGGACAAGGAGGGACACCTTTGGGTGCAACTGATCAGAGAGAAATACTATTTCTCATCTAGAGTTTGGGACCTAACTCCAGTAAGAACTTATAATGTTTCTCCAATTTGGAGAGGCAGTCTGCAGTGTGTTGATTGTACCAGGGCCAGTGTTCGAGTCATTTTAGGTGATGGACAAAGATGTCTACCCTGGCAAGATAAGTGGTGTGATGACCTTTCAGTAGCAAAGGTTTTCTCATCTTTGTTCGCTATCGCAGAGGCACCTTCAGTAACTGAGGCACAGTCCTTTGATGTAGACTTAGTTGAGGGTATTTGGGCTCCCACTTTCAAGAGGAATCTCCTCCTAAAGAGATGACGCAACTTGGGCAGCTTTTGTCTTTCCTTCTGGATTATTCTCTAACAGTGGACAAGGTAGATTCTTGACAGTGGAGATGGAAGAGGGAGGGAGGTTTTTCAGTCAGGTCTGCTTACTCTCTCATCACAGAGGGTGGAGCGTGTCACTCTTGGGCATCTCAGATGTGGGTTCCCAAGAGCCCATTGAAGGTGAAGTTGTTAGTTTGAAGGATATCTCATAGGCATCTTTCCACTCGTAATAGGATGGCTCTTTTTCTTCAGAATATGTCTACTTCTTGTTGTTTGTGCAGAGAGGATGAGGAGGACCTGAAGCACATGTTCACCAACTGCACGTTTGCCAGTGAGGTCTAGAAGAAGTTTGGTTAGAAACTTCAGCAACATTTCAGCCATTTTCTAGGGGTGAACCAACTCTTCTCCGATTGGTGCAGGAAGTGGAATCAAAAGGGGGACAAGATTATTTGGTGGCTTGTCCTCCACGCCACACTTTGGGCACTCTGGACTGAGAAAAACAATAGAATATTCAAGATGGAAGCGAAGCCAAGACTTCTTTCGTTTGTTTGTGAGTGGCTTTTTGGGCTAAATAGTTTTGTGGTGTGGGGAATCATAGCTCTACTCTCTTTTGTTGTTGGGGAGCAAGGTGGGACCACCCTCTTCGAGGTGCTCCATTTGTATAGGGGTCTTTGAGAATTAATTGCTTATAGTTGTATATCTCTTTTTTCTTTAATAGATATTTGTGGTACCATCCACTTCTCAAAAAAAAAAAAAAAATAATATATATTATATATATATATAATATATATATTGAAACATTTATACTAACTTTTCTTAATTTTATGAATTTTACTGATTTTTTAAAACATTTTTTGATCCGGCCAATCTAGGATTGGCCGGACTTCCGACGAGTAGGCTGATCTGATCTGATTCTTTTTCCTTGCAGAATAGACATTCTGGCATAGGACTTTCATTTATATTTGTGAAAGCAAGTGCACCAGAAATTCA
>CM024758.1:69887528-69964668 GCA_014218235.1 Colocasia esculenta
ATTTATCTCCCCAATTCATAGTAGGAGTCCTATGGAACCTTCCTTAGGTGGTAACCACGAGTTTGAGCTTAGTTTGAAGTCAAATGGTGGTCTATCGGGTGAGAATTTACCCTATCATGGTCCATTAGTGAATATTTCTGAATTTCGAGTCATTTTCCTAGCATGAATTTATTTGTGGCCCAAAGTACATCCTTTGGCCCATTTCTTTCATTGGATTGTCAATGCCCATTGTTTGAAGTCCAACTATAATTTTTATTCTATTTTTATACTCTATTAAGTATATGTGATAATGATTTTCCGACTTATTTCTTAATTACGATAATAAGTCACAAAACACCTTAATCTTGGCCAATCGGATTTTTCTTCGCATGAATTTCTTTGTGGGTCATTTGAGAGTATTATTTAGAGTTGAACTATGATTTTTATGGAATTTTTTAGTATTTGTTTTTGTACGCATGATAATGGCACATGAAATTTTACTATTATTAAATTATTATTTCTAATTTTTCTCAATAATAAAATTTTCAGGGTGCTACATGGAGGGAGTTTCCCTCAAATGCTAGAGGAGAGAGAAAGGGTTGGACGGGAGGAGAGATGGGCGACAGGTGTTGGAGAGGGATGGGGAGCGCCAGAGGGAAACCCCCTGTGCGAGTGCGGGGAGGGAGATCTAGAGAGAGAGAGTTCTTGTTATCTTCACCAAAAATTCTCCCTCTAATTGGGATGAATTAATTGGGAGAAATATTCACTTTTAAAAAAAATAATAAAAGTTAACGACGTGATATATTTTCATTTCAAAACTTAGCAAGGATATTTTATTAGCTTTTAGGGCCCTTTGTGTTGGGTTGAGTGTGTTTTGGAATTTCCTAAAATTATATTTTAATGATGACCAATGAACATCACTCATACTTTGATTTTGATGATGACATATTTGATTTTAATAATGACATATTGTGATTTTAATGATGACATATTGTGATTTACTGATGACATATTGTGATTTTAATGATGACATATTGTGATTTTAATGATGACATATTGTGATTTTGATGATGACATGTTGAACATGTTATACATTTTATACATATCACAATAATGCTTAAACAACATATTTTTGATGTTTAATATCTCATATTTTAATGATAATATCTTGTACTAATTGTTTATATGTTGAATTCTCAGGGACATATAATTCTTGTCATGGTAGTGTCGACACACCCATTGATGGTGTCGACACTGGGTATCATTCCCTGAAGAAAATTCATGAAGACAGGGTCCAGTGTGTCGACACAGTCCTGGTAGTGTCGACACTAGACCCAGTCTCCAGAAGACTCAGTTGCCAGACTAGGACAGTGGTCGACACAGCCAGTGAGTGTGTCGACACTAGACCCTTCTCCCAGAAGAACCTTTTGCGCAATTGGGGCAGTGTGTCGACACACTCAATGGCAGTGTCGACACACTCCGGATGAATTCTCATCTTAAGATCATTTGGACACGTGGCCTCCTAGGGATCAATGGGATGGTCTTGGATCATGTGCCCACGCACTCCTAGGGTACAATTGGACATGTGGGGCTATAAATACCCCACTAATTGGCCCCCAAGAAAGGAGTGAGCCCACACACTTCCAGAAGAAGCTTTTTGGCGGCTAAAAGGGGCTTTCCAGATCTTGCTCCATCTCCAGAAGTTGCAGACCATCCTTTCAAGAGGAAGGACGTGGGAATCAAAGGGAATCTCTGGAGAGAAGCTTGTTGTGCTAGGAAAGGGAGCAGATCCAACTGAAGAGGAGCAGTAGAAGAAGGATTTCTGGCATTTCAGATGCCATCAAAGCAGAGCATCGTGGATTGAAGAAGATCTCCAACGAATTCCTTCAAGCGTCTTCAATCCAAGCTTCTGCAAGTCTTCTTCATCAAGAAACATCCAAGTCACATATTTCATTGTATTTTCTTGGAGTGTTCATCCAGGTTTTCATTGTGTGATCTGTGTATGTGTTCTACACAGATCACTTAATTCTGTTTGTTCTAATTTTATCATTGTATTGAGATAGATCGGGCTAGAGGATCTATTCTCTAATTGAGCTGTTCTAGCAGAACTTGGATCTTTCGTGGTTCAAAGGTTTGGAGCCGTAGTGCTTCGGTTTTGAGCCGTTGTGCTCAAGTTCTTGTGAGTCGTCGTACTCATAAGTGGTTTGTGGAGTAGGTCGTTGTGCCTATCTCTTGAGTTTTCTTTGAGTCGTCGTACTCAAAGGGTTGGAGTCGTCGTGCTCCGGTTGTTTCTTGAGTCATCGTGCTCAAGGAGTTTGGAGTCGTCGTGCTCCAGTGTGTGTTGTACTCAAGGTTTTGAGTAGTGTGGCCTCACTGTGTGAGGGGTGGGGTAGGAGTCACTGGAGGTGATTTCCGAACCACATAAAAATCCTCTGTGCAGTGGTTTGAATTGTGGTTTGACTTTGTATTGCGCTAGATGCATGCATAGGGATTTCGCTCACACTACTAATTGATTTGCTCAACACACTAATCACACTTCAGATCAGTAAATTGGTTGTCTGAATGATTTCTGATTCGAAGTAATTTTGAATTGCTTAAGCTTCCGCGTTAATAGTGTTACATCTATTCAACCCCCCCTTCTAGATCTGATCCATCCACTTATCCGATCCTACAATTTGGTATGAAGTTAAGTAAGGGATAGGGTAAATTTAACCCCATCCTATATTTGGTATGCCAAAAAAAATGGGGGCAATGGTGATTTAGGCATTTTGGTGATATCTCCAAAAAATAGGTGTAAGTTGAGATAAGTCATCCTATCCCATCTCATATCCCCATTTTCACCTCCATTCTTATTTTTATTTTATGTTTTTCAAAACTACTTTAGTGTTTATTATTTTCTACCAATTTTTTTCTAATTTCACCTTGACTACATATTTTGTTAATTTTATAACACTACTATTATACCTTCTTGTCTTCTTAATTAATTCTTATGGAGCAAAAGATAACAATGATAGTTTTTGCTTTAAAGAATTCAATGAGATTATTAAAAATAATACATTATGAAATCTAAAAAAACGTTACAAGAATTTAAAGAGAATGTACGTTCTTTATCTTATCTTAAAAAGTCGCTCTAGATGGTGATGGGATGATGAGAAAAAATATCCACACTAACATCATTTCTATCAAATGAAGAGGATATAATGATAAAAAATAAATATTGTTCTCCACACTAACACCAATTCTACCAAATGAAAGATGAGATTATACTCCTAAAAATATCAAACAACACGTGAATTAAGGATGAGAATGACGTATCTCCAGATTAATTTACTTCCATCCCTTTTTCTTTTCCTATTCCCATACCAAACCAAACGGATCTAAAGTATCTGAGATTTTATTTTCCTTCTCAAATTTGGCGCAATTTGATATCGTAGTTAGAGAGTAGTGTTAACCTGGGATTGCCCGTCCGAGAAATTATCAGGCCCAAAATTATTTATGCCGCTTGAATTTATCTTCATCTTAATAATTCTGAACTATATCTAAATCCGGACACTTGATAGGCGCTTTAAGTATGACAATAGAATGATAAATTTGAAGAAGGAAGAAAATTAAGGGTCTATTTGGTTGTATGTAAAACAGTTTAATAGAAAAATAATTTTTTACGTGAAAATAAAAACGTAATTATCTATTTAGTTGTCAGGTAAATATAAATTTGTATGGAGGGATATGAGATCTTATGATCTACTCAAATGAGAGAGAGTCATATATTCTTTGCGTACTAATACTATTCATCAAATTTTTTATTTTATTTTTTTATTTTTAATATTTTTAAAAAAAATAAATAACTAATGAAAAATAAGTAACTTTGACAAAGACAATTTAAAGTAGGAGAAATAAAATAAAAAACATAATTTGAATGAATAGTATTCTACAGATATTTTAATAAAAAATAAAAATTAAATTAACTAATAAAAAATAATTAAATTTGACAAAGACTATTTAATTGAGTGGAAAAAAAATAAAAATACAACTTACATGAATAGTGCCTAAAACATGTCACTGTAGCGACAGCAGCTGGGTTGGAAAATGGCGTCCGCGATTTTATCGCGGATGCCAAAATTCGAGATTTATGTGATATAATTTTATAGATTTTATTTTTCTATAGTACCAAATGATCTAAAAAAAAATTTTAAAAAAAATCGTTTCCTAATGAGATTTTACTTACAAACAAACGGACCCACAAATGTGCGTGGTTCAGCTTCACGCAAAGGGTTTCTCTGATAACCTGCAGGAAGCAGTCGTCAATCCAAGTTTTCTAACACCAGTGCTAGTGCTGTTTGCGTGTATTATCTTTTGAGGTCGAATATTAGAAATGTCCGTAATATCCCTCCATAAAGTCCATTATGCTATTGGAAGGTACAATAGTTTCTTTACCTTTGCCAAGAATAAGAGTGCACAAATAAAATTTTGAACGGTCATTAAAATGGACAAAAAGAATATTTGAAGCATATATCACAAGTCCATCACGGCAAGTTACGGCAAAACTTCTTACGCAAATATATCTGGGGAGTACAAATAATTGCAATTTTAAGATAGATTATGATATAATTATATTTTTAAAAGAAGCGTATATATGAAAAAAAAAACACTTTTAAAACATTTGATCAATCCTGTCAAACAAGTTAACAGATGATTGCATTATTTTTACAAAGACAAATTATTTTGGAGTCCTTGACTGTAATAAGAAGATCCTTGTTATAATAAGATTTAACGTGTTCTGTAATAAGACATAACAAGTACTGTAATAAATTATAATTCTATCAAAAAATTAAAAAATAAGTCAAACATCTAATAGAAACTCCTAATTATATATATATATATATATTACAATTTGACAAATAAAATAAACAAAGGAAAATTAACCACTGGAGTACTTCACACGCTGCAACGTACAGCCACATATAGAACGGTACTCTGATTCAGCTGAGGATCTTGATATAATTTGTTGTTTCTTTGTTTGTGAAGAGATCAAACCGGAGCCAAGGAATGCAACAGCTCACGTAACCAAGTGTCAAGGGGTGGGACGAGAAGCCGCTGAGAGTTTTTAGAAGTAAAAAAATAATAATTGCCAGTTGCCGGTGCATTTTTAAAGAACAATTGGCAAAGCAGCGTCCCAATATATGTCAGAAGGTTGGGCGATGAATTTGTTAATTTTAGGTGGATAACAAGTCAATCTGATATTGTATCATTTTATTCAGTTATTAATAAAATAGTTTTTGTTTATTATTTTACTATGTTAGTATTATAATAAAGTCTATGAACATGTGCAATAGTGAGTAGACTATGATATGTGATCATATTAATAAGACTACTCACTTAATAAACATATATTCTAAATATTTCTATTCGGTGGATATCTGAGAAGGACATTAGATATCTGGTTAGAATAGTATTGTTTAATCCCGCTCATATGATGAAAATGACTGATCTCAAAGTCGTGTGTGGAGACACTAAGGAGAAACAATAGGTGCTCTTTAGAGAAAGAGTTCACTAAACTGATCTAATAGAATCACTGGATGGTATTGTACCTAACTGTCAATCAGAAAGATTCGATTGTCACAGTTGTGTAGATGGTCTTTAGACCTGAGACACCAAGACACCTTGTTGGTGGACTTCTGTTTTTGAGTTTGGCCTAAGAATCTCTATCCAAGAGATTTCATATCGTCAAAGTTCGGATACAGGGAAGTGTTGAACACTCTATGGCTGTCCTTGTATTTTGGTGATAACAAAACTTATGATGATAACATAATGAATATTTTTGTTTCATCTGTGTCGCATCAATCCCATAGCAAAATGCTAAGTCTTTCATTGATGCAATATATGGCGCACTAAAATGATAAAATCGATGTTTAATCAATATACATCGATTTCTGTTAAAGTGCCAAAGTATTAAGCGCAACGATTTGTTAAGAAGTCGATGCCATAACGATTCTATAAGTGAGCGCAACGACTTGCTCTCACAACGATTTGTTCACATCGATTTCGATCTCATAACGATTCTATAAGTGAGCGCAACGACTTGCTCTCACAACGATTTGTTCACATCGATTTCGCTCTCATAACGATTTGATAAGTGAGTACAACGATTTGCCCTCACATCGATTTGCTTGCATAACGATTTCATAAATGATCACATTGATTTGTTTATAAATGAGCAACGACTCTTCACATAACGATTTCATAAGTCATGCTCATAACGATTTCTTCATGGATTCTGTTCAAACACAGATTGCCTTTATATTTCAAATATGCTTGGCGCTTAAATGAAAAGTCAAATATCTTCTGACAAAAAGCTGCATGCATATTTCAGAGTCTTGTCAAAAAGATATGACCTCTATTTTCAGTATGTTAGCAGAAGCACAGTACCATGCATCGTTTATCATAAACACTCTTTTATGCTAACACTCTCTTCTATGCTCACAGACATCGAAGACCATCAGAGTCTGATTAAGACAAATGAAGAGGAGATGAGCAACGGCTAGAACTCCAACGGATCTCTTCAACGGATCCATTCAAAATGCTCATATAAAAGAAGGAGCACTGCTGAAGAACAAAATAGCATTTTTCTTGAATATCTTTGTAGGAGTGTACAACTGTGAGAAACACCTCAACTCCACACACACTCAAGAAAGAGAGAAAGAGCCTGAGCCAAGAAGAAGCATTCAAAGCATTTCAAGCTCTCAAGCTTCCAAGCTTTCAAGCATTCGAGCCTTCCTTTCTCTCTTCTGTTTTCTCTCCGAGCTCATTGCATATCTGGGGAGAGTTTGTGACTGTGAGCTTTGCACAAGTGTTAATCTTGTAAAGCTTCTCAGTTTGATCTTTCTAAGGAAGATCTGTGTCCGGCTGTAGGACTGTATACAGTAGTTAACCTAGCTAGGGGTCAGTGTCTAGCAGAACCGCACTGGGGTTTGTACCAGGAGGTTGGCTTCTTTACCTGTAAGAGAAGTGGGTTGCCTTCTTGCCCGGGAAAGAGAAGAAGACCAGCTGGGGTGCTGGGTGTTGTAGTGTCCTTAAGGGGGACTGTACCCTTGGTTAGTGAAATCCCAAGAAGTTGCTTGGGGACTGGACGTAGGACTTCCATGTGGGAAGGGCCGAACCAGGATAAATCTCTTGTGTTATTTGTGTGATTGTTTATTTGCTTCCGCACTGCTACTCTTTATCACACTAAACTAACCAAACATTCAAGTGTTAATTTCTGTGTTTAAGATTCTATTTCAGATTTTCAGAAAAACCTATTCACCCCCCCTCTAGGTTAGCTTGCTGCCGTACCAAAGGGCCAACAGGAAGACCTTCGAAGGGGATTGAGTGGTCAACAATGGATCATTTGCCCTCGGTACACAGAGGGAGAATACTCAAGAGAACAATGTAATGGAGTCCCTGGCAAAGGCAGACAAAATATCAAAAAGAGAGTTTTTGATATTAATCTAAAGTATCGGATCCTAGTGGGACAACAAGTTAGGATTTGACAGTATACCATATCCTAAGTTGTTCCAAGAGTATGTGCAAATGAGATATTATATCTTCACGGTAACTGATGACGGAAAGGTTCCTTGTGAGGGTTGCAGAACCTCAATACCTTCCAGGTTCAAATGGTGTTACTTGGCACCCAATGTGATCGGAGGCCCAACTGAGTCAGCTAGATAAAGTTGATTCAGAATATTAATTAGGTAATATGAGATATTAACTAATTAATCAAGTTAGTAAGTGTTATTAGTTTATTGGGCCATTAACTGGATTGGTACTTGGGCCTAGAGGGTCACAAGCAATAGGTTTTCAGACGACGATCTAAATATATAAAGATCAGGAGTTTTTGTGAAAAACCACAATCTCTATATATTGATGTGGTGGGACAACCCTGGCCAAGCATCAGGATTTCCACTTGGCGGCCCCCCTTCTCTCTCTCTCTCTTGTGTCACGTATGTCGCGGAGATCGGTACGGATCCAAGCTCTGTCTTCGAGCATTGCGGAACCCGAGGGAGCAAGCGTGGATAGTCACGAGGGAGCAGGCGTGGATCGTCACGAGGAAGACCACATGGACACTGCTAGAGGTCGGACGGCTGAACGGCTTGTGGCGTCACCTCCACGAATCGCACGAACGCGGATCCGATTCCGCACAAGGTGATTCGATTGCCCGATAATCTGGTTTGTGAATCCCAAAACGGATCGAGATCAATTTTAAATCTCTTTTTCCACTACGTCTTCTTGATCTCGGGTCGCCGTAGATCCTAATAGTGGTATTAGAGCCAGGTTCCACTGCGATCTACGTCCGTTTTGGATTCTAGGATCATTTTTTTTTGTCTTATTCCATGCTTAGATCGCCGGCAGCATCCTTCAAAAAAAAAAAAAACAGGCGAAAGGGGGGGGGGGGTGTTCTTCCCGGGCTGCGCCCGCGGGGAAGGCCTGCACGTGCGCGCTGCTGTGCCTAGGGCGGGCAGGCGCAACAGCACCATGCGGCCCCATCGCGGGCCGCGCACTGGCCAGGCCGGCCGCCCCTGGCGGATAGGGTCCGGCCTGAGCGGGCAGCCCAATGCAGGCCGAGGCCTGCTGGCTAAGCCAGGTGATCAGGTGCACCTGACCAGCCAGTAGGGTCCCAATTTTTTTTAAAAAAAATTGGGAGTTGTATATTTCTGAAAGTAATAATTTAATTATTAAATTATTTATTTCAGAAACTCTTTTGCATGGAATAACACTTTATTAAATGATTTTAGATTGTATGCTCATGCTTTTGTTGTTACAGTTTTGTAATGGTGATTAAAGCATGTTAAAATGTTAATTTTCAAAATGATTGAATAATCCTTTTTGGTTGGACCTAGATTTCTGAAACCAAAATTATATATTTTCAAAACTTTTATTTAGCCATGTGATGTGCTCTTCCATGTGTGGAATGAATAAAAGTTTATATAGTCATGGATATTTGCTTTATCATGTCATAGGATGGTATGAATGATTTTTATTAATATGTGAATGTGGGATATTTGTAAATAAATGGTTAATTTGAGGTCTGCGAACCTCCCCTCTCTCTCACATTCAATGTATTTCTATCTTCCTCTCATGATGTATTCACCATAAGGCTTCTCCTTATACAAAATGTACATGCAATTATTATTTGAGTAATTTTGTTCGTGAGGATCGATTGATGGCGAGGATGATCCGCTAATGCAGCAAAAGATGGCGTTTGAAAAAGTTCACTAATGCTTATGTGTTTGCAGGTTTACCATATAAGTGTTATATTGGTACTGTAGCGGTAGTTTGACTGTTTTGGCTCCAGTCAAGCTTATGCAATATCCATGACCACTCTAATTTGTATGGGATGCAAATTCTTTTTATGATGTCCTAGATTAAAATATTATGTAATATTATGGAATATATATATATATATTACCAAATAGGACGAGACCAAGATAAAATATTTCAAATTCCCCTATCAAAATTCTAAGTCGTAGTGCATATATTTTAGATATAGATGCGTGGTCCTCCATCGTTATAGTTTTATGACTTAAATTACATTTGGGTGGGTTTGTTGTGCTATCCACAAGGCCCACTTAATTGTGAAATAAGTCTTAAACTATTGCATATGGATGCATGTAAATGAGGTAGAGGCACGGTGTAGTTTTGTTGTGCTATCCACACGGGTTACATCCTAATCTATCCTCGTTAAGTAACGATGGTAAAGCTTAGACTGCACTTTATGGCTTGTTGTGCTATCCACAAGGCCATTAAAGATGTGGGGACCGAATTATGATCAGATATTGCAAAGAGTTGCAAGTCCCATGAGATGGGTGCTCTTTGTTCATGTCATGACTTGTTGTGCTATATACAAAGTCATGGTATGAGTCATTGAGATTCTGATCCCCACTAGGATATTGTCGACATCTCCCATTCTGCAAATTTGAGGGATGTGCAGTTCGTCGAAAATTAGTGGGATTTGAAACTAGATTAAAGACCATATCTTGTTTTAAATAATAGTTGAGCATCTGCTAATTATATTTCTTTTATCTCCTATAGGCTAAAATGTCGTCAGGAAATCCGTTACGTGGCATATTGGATGCCAATCGTTTGACAGGCCCAAACTTTTCCGATTGGCTCAGAAACTTGAAGATTGTCCTCAAGTCTGAGCAAATCGCCTATGTTCTGGATAGTGAGGCCCCTGCTAAGCCGGCATCAGATGCCCCTGAAGGAGAGGTGCTCGAGTATGAGAACTGGAAGCAGGATTTCACCATGGCACAATGCTTCATGCTTGCCTCAATGAGCAATGAGTTGCAGAGGCAGCATGAAGACATGGATGCCAAAGCCATCTTGCTCCATTTGAAGGAGCTATTTGCTGAACAGAGCAGAATTGAAAGATATGAGATATATAAAAGTCTGTTTAGAGCAAGGATGGCTGAGGGATCTTCAGTACAGACTCATGTATTGAAGATGATAGAGTGGATTGAGAGGTTAGTTGTGCTTGGGGTTGAACTCCCCAAGGAAATGAGCACAGACCTCATCCTGCAATCACTTCTAGACTCATACTCTCAGTTCATTGTTAACTTTAACATGAACAAGATTCAGGTCACTTTAGCTGAGTTGCTTAACAAGCTCAAGACTGCTGAGGGAAACCTTCAGAAGGAAAAACCACAAGTCCTTTTAGCTGGTAAGACCAACAAAAAGAGGAAGGCAGCTCAATCCTTTAAGAAAGGAAATCAAAAGAAGCATGTTAAGACAAACCCAGCTCAGAAGAAAAAGGACACAGGAGATGAAAAGGGCGAGTGCTTCTATTGTCACCAGAAAGGTCACTGGAAGAGGAATTGCAGGCAATACCTCAAGGACAAAGCTCAGGGCATAGTGAAGCAAGGTGAAGTTTCAGGTATCTATATGATAGAGTTACACTTGTCAGTAGAGATTCTACATCATGGGTATTAGATAGTGGATGTGCTTCTCATATCTGCAATGATGTGCAGGTGCTGACAAGTAGAAGGAAGCTGACCAAGAATGAGGTGGAGCTAAGGCTAGGAAATGGCGCAAAGGTTGCGGCAAGCTCTGTGGGGACAGTGACCTTAAGCTCCCATCTGGAGATGTTCTATCTTTAGAAAATTGTTATTATGTTCCTAGCATAATAAAGAACATCATTTCTTTCATGTTTAGACAGAGTTGGATATACGTTGACAATAAGGAACAAATGTTGTTCCATTTATCTCAGTAATTTTTTTTTTTAAATGAAGGCGGTCCTCAGAGACTCAATCCAGGAGAGTGCACCCTCCCCCATAGGGGGCGAATGTACTCACTCCACCAGAGAGAACCCTGGGCGAGATTTATAATAAAAGAGAACATAGTTACATCAGCCGAATATGGCACAGACCCATTTTATCAAGCCTTATCGGGCCTTTACATACATGAGGAAGAGACCGGGGGCCCCAGAAGACCTTATTTTATTTACCCAAAACCCGTGGTTGGCCAGAGAATCCGCAACGTGGTTGGCCTCCCTATACACATGACACAACAAATAATCTACCCTCCTAAGCAGGGAGCAGGCAGTACGCCACCAGCGGTAGGCACACCAAGAAGGGCAGCGGTTAGAGTTGATGGAGGTAACCAACGCCATGGAATCAGAGTTAATGATAGATAAACGGATTCCAAGCAAGTCTGCCAGGCGAAGCCCATCACAAAGCACCCTAACTTCAGAAAGCATGCTGTTACCATAACCATAGTAGTGAGCAAAAGTTATCAACACTGGACCATGTTTGTCTCTAATACAGCCTCCACCGCCACACTCCTCTGGATTGCCCTTGCTAGCTCCGTCCACATTGAGGAAGTAATCTGATATAGGAGGAATCCATCGGATGAACTTACACTACATTACTCGACATTGAGGGAAGAAGCCCACTTGATTAAGAACCATAATCTCCTTAGGTATTACCTCAACTGAGAATCACATTTTAGAAAGAGAATGAACAATGCTGGATCTCATGTTGTTGATAACAATCTTAACAGAAGTCTTTTGTTATCAAACCTCGCAAGACATCTCCCCTTCCAAATTCCCATAGCATCAGAATAAGCAGTGAAGAGACACATATCCGAGAGGAGAAGAAATATTGGCGTTTTGCATGAAGTTCCAGATGGTAGCTGTGATGTTCCCATGAATATGCACCTTGTGAGGGACCAGAGGCATCAACCATTTCCAAAGAGGTACCGCCAAATCACCCTCCAAGAACAGGTGATTAAGATCTTCAATCTGAGGGTTCCTGCAACAAGAACAACGAGAAGCTAGGTGGATACCTGATTCAGTAATACGCTGGTCGACAGGGACTGCTCTATTTATCAACTTCAGCAGAACATGGAAGCTCTCCGGTTAAAAGAGTGATGCCAGATCTTTCTCATAACCAGACGTTTGGCCATGAATCCTTACCAGGTTATACGCCGACTTGGAAAGAAAATGCTGTCTTTGGAAGCCTTCCACATACTAATATCCTCATCCGCCGATAATGCCACCCCCTACAAAAACTTGTGAGGTATAAAAGATCTAACCGGATGCTCCCTGTTCTTAATAACCTCCTCCAGCGTGGTCTGCCCACCATCATAATTTGGCCTGATGTACTCCATAAGCGATTCTCCCCCATCCAGGTATCAGAAAGAAAGTTGATTTGGCGGCCATTCCCATGTATCCACGGGTGTTGTCATGAATTATCTAGAGTGCTTGAGTCCGATCCTTAGAGCAGATACTAGGAAGTTGTCTATAGTTAGTTTACTGGTGTCTCCTTCTAGCGTAGACTGCCCAAAGAGAAGTGCCATGCATAATATTCCAGAGATACTTCACAGCCAAGGCCAGTTGCACGATTCAGATCCCAAAATCCCAAACACCTAACCACCCACCCACCTCAACAGGACGCTTCACAACCTGCCAGGCAACCCAATGGCGCCGGCGGACCCCATCCAAGCCACTCCAGAAGAAAGAAGCAGATATTTTATCAATGTATCTAAGAACACTTCTGGGTATAGAGGAGGATAGAGCCAGATAGATTGGGTCGAGTTGATCACAGAGTTAATAAGGGTCACTCTACCAGCTTGGGAAAGTAATCTTGGTTTCCATATAGCCAGCCTCTGGTTGGTCTTCTCAATGAGGGATTTAAAATCTGCAGTGTGAGATCTCCCAGATCTGAGGGAGACGCCCAGATAAGAGAGAGGGTCTTTATGTGTCTTAAACCCAGTTTGCATTGTGATTCTATTAGAAACCTGTACAGAAGCTTTTTTGGATATCATGAAGCAACTCTTGGAGGCGTTTATGTGTTGTCCAGAGCTTTTAGAATAATTATCCAGAAACTCCATCCTCTTCCTGATATTTGAAGAACCACCATTAAGAAAAACCAGAGTATCATCAGCATATAGAAGGTGGGATATCCTCGGGCAATGCCACGGCCCCACATAATGGTGAAGGTGACCAGACCGAACCATGTTGCTTATGCCTCTACTGAGGGCTTCCTCCATGATAATGAACAGCGCCGGAGCTAAAGGGTCCCCTTGTCTTAGCCCCCTGGTAGAGTGAAAATACCCATGAGAAGAGCCATTGAACTGAATTGAAAACCAACAGTTGGATATCAGCATCCCCACATAAGACATGAACCAGTTAGAGAAGCCAAATTTTTTCATTACAGCTAGAAGGAAATCCCACTCCACCGTGTCATAAGCTTTGCGGATATCCAACTTAAACAAAACATTGTGCCCCTGACCTTCCGGTCAATATCTTTCACAAGTTGTCTGGCTAGAGAGATATTATCAATAATAGACCTGCCTTTGACAAAAGCACCTTGTTCCTCCAAGATAATGTCCGGGAGGATATGAACCAATCTGTCGCATATAATCCTCGAAACTATTTTATAGCAAAAGTTGCACAAACTCACCGGTCTGAAATCGTTAAAGGAAGCCGGGCAATCAGATTTAGGCACCAAAGCAATTAAGGAAGATGTAACCCCTCTAGGAAGAGGGAGGCCTTGGAAGAAGCTGGTGACCGCAACAACACATCCTGACCCACAATTCCCCAACAAGAAGTAAAGAAGTGACCTGTGAACCCATCCGGCCCAGGTGCACTGTTAGCATTGAGGCTCCAAACCGCAGCCTTGATATCCTCCTCAGATGGAACAGCTGCAAGCATTCTATTTTGGCCCTCCGATATAATGGTAGGGACAGCTTCCAGAGTAGAATCATCTATAACATGATCAGAAGATTGGACCGACCTAAAGTAGTGCACTGCTTCCTCCTTGAGAGTATCTTGGTCTTCCACCCAGACACCATTTATTTGCAGCCTGTTGATACGGTTGCGACGACGGTTGCCTTGAACCACAGCATGGTAGAACGCGGTATTTTTATCTCCATTCTCCATCCATTGCATGCGAGCCTTTTGTGTCCAGAAAATGTCCACACAGTTAGTAGCTTTCCGAAGTCTTGCATTCGCTTCTTCCATTGCAGCCCGGTTAGGAGGAGAGGGGTCAATATCAAAATCTTCTTGTCTAGCCAGCGCCTCTCCCTGAATATTCTTCAGGTTGTCATAGATGTCACCAAAGATCACTTTGTTCCAGGTACGAAGGGCACTTCTGACATTTTTAAGTTTTTGCTGAAGGATAACAAAAGGATGGTAATGCCATTTGGACGGAGCCACCCACGCCGCTTTAACAGTCTCCAGGAACGACTCATGATTGATCCACATCGACTGAAATGTGAACCTCGCACGATAAGGAGTAGGTGGATTAACAGTAACCAGCAGGGGGTATGATCAGAGGTGTTTCTAGGGAGATGCTTCACCTGGAAGCTCATGCTGCTGTCATGACACATATGATTACACAGGAATCTGTCTAGCCGAGCCTTCACTGAGGCACTTCCAGTTCATTTATTTGACCATGTGAACTCAGAACCAATGAACCCCACATCCGTTAGAGAAGCCCCAGATATCCAAGCATTGAAATCCAACATAACATTTAGCTACGCCGGTCTACCACCTTTTTTCTCAGATGGCAAAGACACACAGTTAAAGTCACCCCCACAATCCATGGCACCTCCAGGTCAATAGAAAAATTAAATAACTCATCAAACGGACTACGCCTACTACCTGCCTGACAACTGGCGTAAACCACCGTAACATATATAGTTACTTTGTTATCTTCTTGAAGACCCATCGTTATATGCTGGTCCGAACTGTTGGCTAAAATGAAGGGTATGTTTCGCCAGAACACCATAAATTAGAGTTCTCCCCTGTATTACCAATTACAGCATCCATCTTAAGGTAAGAACGGATTTCATCAGCACGGTCCAGTGCAATCTTGGGCTCCGCAATAGCAAGAAAATCGACACTGTTACTTCTAACCAATCTTCTAAGGGATCACCTGGAGGCTGTGTTAGCGACCCCCTTATGTTCCAGTATAAAAGAGAAGAATTCATGATGACGAATATCCTAAGGAGATCCCCACTGCCGCCTTTGCCTTCGATCTTGTGGTAGCTCCTGTAGCCGCCAACTGCTTTTCCTTTATTTTGCCATCTTCCATTGGCATGAAGATATTCTCTATATCTGCTAAGATAGAGATCTTATTAAGAATTGCATCTGTTGGTTTACTTATGGCAACATCCACATCAGGTAAGGCATCTTCTTCTCCGGCGACCATCACCGGATCCATGACCGCCGGAAGAACAACTGTAGCTGCTTCAGAATGCATCGGACCAAGAGTGTCGGAGGCGGATAGAAAACCTTGACTTGATAAGCTGTCATCCTTTAAAGCCTCCTTTCCACCTTTATGGCTTCTGCCACCAGCCAGAGCCTCTTCCATGGCAGCACCAGACGTATGCCCCTGCAGACATGGCATTGTAACTGTCCCATGCAGCCCATGCACGTAGAGCCACCATGCACCTCCAGCTGACCATTATCTGTATCCCTGTCCAACTCCAGAGCGTCCCCAACCTCCTGCATCCCATCCACAACTGGGAGTCTGTTTCTGTCACAACTGTCTTTGGAGCTTGCACCAGGTTTAGCATGGGGAGGAATAGACGGTCGCTCTAACACTTCTATGATGGCTTGTTTCCCACTTCCTGATACCTCGTGAGCTTCCACACCAGTCCTACCATGAACAGTTTGATGAGCAGATCCATTTTTTTCCGCCATACCTGATGAGCACCTCCTCTCCATGCTGGTTCAGAATGGTATGTCCCGCGGAACCATCAACCCCTCCAACATCCTTGGCTTTCTTGAGGCACTCCGACTGAGCATGACCCAGTTTCTTGCAAAACTCACACACAGCAGGTACTCTATAATAGCTTATTTTTTGCCAAAACCCATCCTGCCCACAGCCAATCCAAATCCTCTCATGTCTTACCTTGGCAATATCCATTTCAACGTAGACAAATGCCTCCTGAGTCTGGGTGAGAGCCAGTGTCGGTTCATGTATACGAAGGACAGTACCAATATTTCCCGCTATAGACTTAAGAAAATCTGAGCAGTAATAGTTGACAGGGAGCAGAGGTAAACCAATCCAAATCGGCATTACAGTGGGATCTGCATGAAAATCGAAGTTTGCTTCCCACTTGAAAATCTAAACAGTAATCCTTTAATGTAGAGACTCCTCCTTAATATCACTTTTAAGTAGTCATCCGCCACTTCAAACCGAAGGAGAAGGTGTCTGGAGTGTAGAACACTGACAATGTAGTCCTCCTTTAATCCCAGTCTTTGAGATAAACAGGCTTTGAATTCGGGGATAGAACATCTTCCATACGCACATCTTACTATGACTGTAAATTTCAACGTAGCGATGGATTTACCAACCTCATCCAATGAGAAAAACACTGCTGGCTCACCAGCATCCGTGAACCCAGGGGCTTTAATCCCAATGTTGATTTAGGGTGGCGGCTTTAATTGCATAATGATTTGCGCGAATGTTCTCCTTCCACCGGCAAGGAAGACTGGTCATACTCCCCACCCGGCATAGCAGATGTCATCGCGCAAGACCACCCCGCCGGCCCTTGGCCGGCGGCTAGACGCAGGAGATCTTTGCGATCAGAGCTTCTCTCTCTAGCTTCTCTCTAGCTTCCCTATATCACCATTTATCTCAGTAATAATTTGATTGCTACTGCGAGTATGGTCATGGTTTATATCTATTGGATGTTTCTTATCATGATCTCCATCTTGATGTAGCTCTTAAGAAGAGCAAGAACAATGTGAATCAATCCGACTTGTGGCATTGTAGGCTTGGACATGTTGGTGAAGGTAGACTCCAAAAGTTGCATAATAATGGGTATTTGAGTCCATTTGATTATGAATCATTTGCAACTTGTGAGTCTTGCCTCATGGGTAAAATGGCTAAATCTCCATTTACTGGACATGGAGAACGTGCCAAGGAGATATTAGAGCTTATACATTCAGATGTATGTGGCCCTATGTCTACCCAAGCCAAGGGTGGCTTCTCATACTTCATTACCTTCATTGATGACTTCTCTAGATTCGGATATGTGTACTTGATGAAGTATAAATCAGAAGCTTTTGAGAAGTTCAAAGAATTAAAATTGAAGTAGAGAAGCAAACAGGAAAGAGTATTAAGACTCTTCGATCAGATCAAGGAGGAGAATACTTAAGTAAAGAATTCACAAAGTTCATGAAGGATAAGGTATCCTATCTCAGCTTACCCCTCCTTATACACCACAGAGGAATGGCGTATCTGAAAGGAGAAATTGCACTTTGTTAGACATAGTGCTATCAATGATGAGCTTTTTAGAATTACCAATGTCTCTATGGGGATATGCACTTGAGACAGCTGTATACTTGTTGAATAAGTTGCCTAGTAAGTCTGTGGCCTCCACACCATATGAGATATGGAAGGGCAGAAAATCAGATTTTAAGCATGTTAAAGTCTAGGGTTGTCCAGCCCATGTAAAGAGGCATGATCCAGACAAACTAGAATCTAGGATACGTAAGTGTACATTTGTTGGATATCCAAAGGAGACATTTGGATATTACTTTTACTGTCCTGAGGTACAAAAGTGATTGTTGCCAGGAGAGCTATCTTTCTGGAGGAGGAATACCTTCTTCAAGAAGATAGGGGGTGTAACGGCCCTGGACAATTATACCCATAAGGGTACATATCCAGATCCGTCTCCCGCAATTAGACCGAAGTCTCGCAAGGGATATCACTAACACGTGTCCAGTACGAATATAAAAGACCACAGTTACAGTATATAACACAGGAAAGTACAAGTGTATATAACTTTAAACCACAATGCACAATCATCCACAATTACTATATTACATGTCCAATTAAAGAGTACAACTACCTAGGGCATACCCTGAGGGAGCACAAGCTCAAACGACTCAACTACTCTACTACTGGTGGTACAAGTCTGCACTACTCTGCGTAAACTACGCCGAAGTCAGCCAACACCTGCTAAGTCGACCAACCCTGAAATAGACTATAAGAGAGTGAGCCTCAACAAGTCACTAGCTTAGTAGGGACCTCCCACAACGAAAACACAACTACACAAGAGACCTCAACCCAAAGGGTCTCACTGGCAACACTGGCAACCGAAAATAACATGCATGCACAAGCCTGTTAAACTACAACTAATCATAAACACACCGGTTAAACCCCGGTCCTTGAAAAGTAAAGGGAAACACAAGACTAGCTTAACACCGCTAGTTCACCCTTCAACTAAAACACCTCGACACAAAGCCTCACGGGCAAACACTGCCTAGGCTACAGTCTCACAGGCTAAACACACACGCGGAGCATCGGGATTTGCGACAACCAGCCAACACCCGTAAACCACATCGTAATCGGAAACCAATATATTTAACACGTGGAGAGACACACCACAAGACCTCCACAGTATGCACGGTCTCACCTCAACACTAGCTGAGGTAGGACTCACGTACCACAACACAACTCTACCCACGAGGGGTACATGTACCTGCTACCATGAGGTACAACACTAAACCACAGAACTGTGCCACCTCCGGGCACACCATAACGGTTAACGGTTTGTCAATTATAACCTTAACCAGCGTTCACACCCAAACTACAACCAGTGGTCAAACACGAGTCGGTACGGAGATGATGCCACCACACGGGAACGGACTACTGGTTCATGACGCCAGTATCCACCCGGGAAAACAAAGCACAATAACTACCTCTTAGTCTCGCAATCACGGATGAAAGGTCCAACTGCCGCTCCACAACAACAAGCCAAGAACAGTGGAGACCAACTAACCACCACAACCTGCAGGTCACACACCCCGCAGGCCCAAGCCTAACACCTTTAGGGACTCCGGCCGAGAACCCTAAAGTGAGGCACTGAAACAGGACTAGCTGGGGACCACTGTTGACTACTTGTGTCCGTCCCCCAACCATGAGCGCGCTACAAAGGGCTGCACACCCACAAACACAAGCCGTTGTCCTCTATTGTCTTTCCCCTCAGCCGGACGTACTACTCAAACACAAGAGGAGGGTGTCCAAGAGACGACACAGACTTCGACGGTACTCCGGTACCGGGACAAGCCCTAAGCACCTGTGCTAGGGTAACGACTAGAGAGGTATTCCGGAATAGGTGTCGGACCACCAGACTCGGCAAACACACAAACCACGATATTCATACTTATATAACCTTTAGGTACAACTCACGGTACACAAGTGTAAGGAATGGCTTATCATCGGTCACCCTGTGACCCTCAGGCCATCCAACACACAAACATTAATAACAGGGTCATCACATGACTACCAAGATCACACGCTAGATCTGTACACATTAACCATTAACCACTTGCATTAATACATAGGCATGCTTAACACAACACATAAGCATACCGACAGAACATAAAACGTCTGTCATTGGTCACCCCGTGACCTCCATGGCAACACACGCCACTTAGCACAATAAACATTATAATAACCTGTAAGGAACAACCACAGACTCAGGCTAGGTCTACACCAGACCTTCACTACCCAACACCCAACATTCTCTTCGGAGACCAAATCGGGTCGGACACAGACGACACCTCTCAAGTCGCGTCGACCAGTTTGGACGCCATTCCCAACCTTGTCGCGACAGGGCCAAGCACCGTGACCATGTCACGTCGGCCCTTTCAGACGCTATTCAAAAGGTTGTCGCGACAGGCCTTAGTAACGCGACCAAGTCGCGTCGGCCCGACACGACGCCACTACACCCCAACCAGTCAAATCTTCGGTCAACCCATAGTCGCATCCAACCTTGTCGCCCGCGTTAACGCTACACGTCAGACCAACAAGGTCGCGACCTCACAACCGACTTAATAACACATCGGAAAGCAGAACGCGTCGGCTCGGCGCGTCACGTTCACATGAACGCGTCCGCTGTCCTGGCCGCGTTTCAACGCTGGCAGGGGGATCAGCTCACAGGCCGAACCCCCACTCCCACAGGGAGAAACAACTACAAAACTACACAACCACCATACAAAGCTGTAAACGAGTTAAAACACAACAAGGGCAAACCACCCTCACATGCTCCAACCCTTAAACCCAAACCAAACATGCCATTAAACTATAAACAGGTAGGAAGTCTCCCTACCAACTGGAAGACGCCAAAACCTCCTCGCCGACGGCACACCCATGCTCCGAGCATCGTCCTCGCGTGGTTCCCGCGCCGTACGACCCGCCGGAAGTCGAAAACCACTGAAAATCACCGGAGAAGCTTCACAGCATCTCCCCTGTGCCGGACAGAGCCTCCTCTGCTCGGTGGCCAAAACGATGCACTTAAAACTCTGATCGAAATCGCGTCCAAGGCAGACGTCGCGTTTAAAACCTTTAAACGCGTTCACCTCGCGCAACGCCACATAGAATCTGGATGACACGCATCACAGAGGCGGTTCACTGAATCTTGTCCGGTATGTACAACGCGTTCAAATCGCGTCGCCTACCTATGCTGCGATTCTAGACAGTGAACCAGCAGTGCAAATGGGCTGGCATATCCGGCCCACACTGCTCACCCTGTGTACACAAACCACAAAAATAGCCTATTGACCCTCTCTTGGTCAAGAGCACTACACATAGACCCAATAAATCTGGATCCAAACGACCGTACCGTTACATTACTAACACCTAAAAAGAAATGTTGTCCTCGACATTCAGGACGAAACCACGGCAAGTCAGACTAACACCTAAAAAGAAACAAAACCATAAATAGAAAAGTAGGATACATTCTTTGCTGCTCTTGCCTTTCTTTTCATAATTGCTTTGTTCAGTTAGTTTGATCTTTTCTTTCTTTACTTTCTGGCTGTACTTGCAATATTCCTTTTCTGGGCCGCTTTACTTCCTCAATTCATTTACTAAACACTGCTCCACTGTGATGCTTTACCATATTATTACCTCTTTCAATTCTCAAATTTTCTGGTGCCATTTCATTTCCGTTCATCACTACCCGCTGTTATTCTACCTTATCTGTATTTATATTCTTATCTGCCATCTAAAACCATCTTATTTTCCTTGCCCTCTACTGTACTATATCTTCTTTATTCATGACTGTCAACTGTTCCCTACATTATCTTTCTTTATTCTGTCTTTATACATTCAACTGAAATTTTCATGGGAGAACTCACAGTCATTTCTGACTTTCCTGCCTTTTCATACTGTTCTGTTTCACATTCTTTAACTCATTTTTCTTAAATTTGACGATTTCTTGCCCAATTGTGCCAAAATCTTACAATTCCCCTTTCAAACAAATGAACCTGTGGGTATAGCCCACCACGCTTCCGCTACGCTACTCTGATTTACTGACCACTCAGCGCAATTTTTTCATGAATGCTATTTCCATTTCTACTTTTACTTGCTTTCCACTTTCACTATTATTCGAATCCCAGTTGGACTCAATTTCTTTTCACTTATTTCTTTATTTATTTTGCTCAATCAACTGCCATTGGCCTGAAACACTGAAATTTGATGATCTACTTTTCTTTCTATATCCCATATATATGTGCTTCATCTTTAAATTCTACATTCTGCCTCGAGACTATTGGCACATCTTACTAACCTTGCATCTTTCTTATCTTTTAACCATCTTCTCTACCTGATTTTTCTCACTGCCTCTTATTATTTCCAAATACTGTCCTCATCACTTTAACTCTGCAATTTCTTATCTTACATACCACTGCACTGACTATTCTGCACAAATTCCATATTTCTCTTAATTAACTCTTTTGCACACAAGTGCCACATTTTCTTAAATCTTTTTCTCAATTAACCGATCACCCTTTTTCTTTATGTGCTTACCCATTTCAATTATTTACATTACATTTCTCTTTCTCGGATTCTTCTATACTGGACCATATTCACTGTTCCTTAACTGATCTGCCCTTTTTCTTTTTACATTACTTCAGAAATATTTCCACAAATACCTCTGCTCAATTTAAAATTTCATTTTCTATACACTAACCTGCAAATCCCTTCCTGATCATTTTCTCAATCATTTGCTTCCATTCTTTTCATTACTTGCCATTCTCTTTCTTTTTCCTGGTCCATATTCTGCCAACTACCAATATTACAACCGCGGTGTATTCCTCTAAAGCACTTTACTAACGACTAGCCTCAATACATCCTTCACATTGTAATTCTTATTACCATCTAATCTTCTTTCCATTCATGTTCTGCCCCAGCCAAACTCTAACATATCTCTTTCTTTACTCAATCTCGGCACTTTCTTATACACATCTCTATTATCACAATTTCTTGACACCATCACTATTCAGTACACTCTCTATTCCCGAACTCATGGATGCAACCAATGCTAATCACACTGATGTGATATGGCTACCACAACTATTGCTCCTCTACCATCATTTTCTCATCTGGGGCTGATCCACTTTATACATTTATCCCAAATCTTCCTTTACATCTTTTTCATACTGCTCACCAAACTATTCCTTAGTATCAACTAACACAAATCTCAACACAACGATCACCTCTGATGAGGTTCTCAATCCCTAACGCACACTTAATTATCTTTAGCTATACATTATTCTATTCCTCATTCCAACTGTAACGACCCGAGAACCCGACCCTCGGCCCACGCCGAGGACCCAATTTTCGCGGTCGCCGCCCACGGATCCGGGGACCCGGAAGGGCTATAATCTACGTCTAACGGGATATGTAGCGGAAGTAAACGTCAACTGCTAAACTAGAAACGTACAAGCGGAAACAGAAAAGAGAGCAAACCGCCCCGTACCGCGCTAAGTACAGTCCCAACGCACGCACGCTAGTACAAGTAAAAGGGCAGGGGAAGAACAAGTCCCTTAGGGGCATACCCGAGGGTGACGTACACTGAAAAAGGGGAACCACTGCTAGCTACGGGGACCTCACCTACTGCACCGTCTCCTCCGCCCGGCGCGCGCCCTGCCGCTGCTGAGAAGTCTCACCTGGGATAAGGAAGGATGAGCTTCACAACAGAAGCTCAGTAGTGACTACCAATCTCCTACTGGCTCTAAATAGGCAGAAGAATATAAATATAAATAAATGACAGCAATTTATATCTTCTACTACAACGGAAGAAGTGCGGAAGCAAAACTACAACTGGCACAGTACAGAAAGTACACACGGTCAAAAACTCCGTACGACTGCTCGTCGTAACCACCACACGGCTAGCAAACACAGACGGAGGGGACTCCGCCTGGACAAGGAACACTAGCTACGGGAAGCACTACCACTAGTCAAGGTCAGGTGCGTCTGCCGACGTCTTAAACCTCGACCCGGGTCCTGACCCTCACGTCTCGTCAGAGCGAGGTATGACACGAAGTAACACAACAGTAACCACTGTAGTCTGGCCGGACTACGGTCCCACGCCTGGCCTCTCTAAGTGGTTCCGGGGCCGCAAAGAGGGAGGCAGTGAGAAAAGGACTAGCTGGACTGCGCCGGGAAGAACTCTGAAACTGACCTCGACGTCCCAGTCCAACCACAAGAGCTCTGCAAGCGACTCAACGCCACTGTCCTAACCACCATTTTCTCCTAAGCTCTAGAGTCTGCATGGTGGCTGCCAACTCGAGCACACTCGTAGCCCGGAGTACTCCCTCGATAGGCTCCCGAGGATGGGGGTCCCAGGCAACGGTAACAACCTCTCACACGGGACAAGCCCTCAAGTGCCGAGCACCGGGCGAAAGACTAGTGTAGACCATACTAGGGAACTAGCACAGGTGCCACGGGTACAGTAAACGAAACGGAAACGACGAAGATCAAACCTGTCTCACGGTTGAGGTCGCGACGCAGCGTGTAACGTTTCGACCGTTCGGATCGTCTTTGTGTGGTCATGGAGGCCAGTGTGTGGCCGATGATGTGTGTGTGACAGGTGGTTTCTGCAGGTTATGAGATTTTGCTTAAAGGGTTCACTGTTTCTCTGTTCCTAACGCGACAGTGAGGGCCGTCGCGTTTTGATCGCGACAGCTCATGGCGCCGCATTCATGACACCGCTGTTTAAGTGAGCGTGTGCATGTCTGCCGCGTGTCGCGTGCTGGGCGCACGGATTGATGTCAGCAGGCTTAAGGCGACAGCCTAAAGCGTCGCGTTCAGGTCGCGACTTAGAAGGGTGTCGCGTTCTTAACTGCACTGCGTTTTTAAGTAACCCTAGCAGAACAGAGCTGGTAAAGGCTCTGCTCGGCTAGGGGATGTTTGCTGTGGGAATTATGGACAATTGGCTTGCTAGTGGTCGGCTTGACGAGTTCCACCGCGATGACGTTGCGTGGAGCGAGGGAACATCGTGTCGGCTTCCTTCTTTGCGTTCTTCGCGAAGGTAGGGAGATTCCTATCGTTTGATCCGTGGATTGTTCGTATGGTGTGGATAATGCGTTTAATGCTTTCTAAACAATAGATGGCATGTGTAGGAACACATTAAAGCATGAAAATGGACTGAAATTACAGGTTTAATGAGTTTGGGGTGATCCGGTTGAGGGACTCCGGAACAGGGTTCGCACCTGCTATCGCAGTTGTTTTGAGAGCCGCGACCAGGTCGCGACACTTCGAGTTGTCGCGTTCTGAAGGCGGTCTATCGTGCCACCGCGACAACAGCCGAATGATGTCATTAGAGCATAAATATAAGTGTGTGTTATCTGTTCAGCGTGGTTTATGTTATGTGATGATAGTAGGAGGTGCATTGGCACTCTCTCTACGCTCGAGGAGCGTGTGTTGTGTGGTTTACCTGGTGTTAATGTGGTTATGTGGAGGTTTCATGAGGCTTGTGCGTTGTGCACGTGGTTTTTGTGTACGTAGTGTGTAGTTTGACGCCTTCGTGGATACCTCTTCAGTTGGGAGCCCCAGGTTTTGTGTGAGCCAGGCACGTGAGTGCTCAGGGCTTGTCCCGGTACTGGGTACCGATGAGGTCTTGTCGTCTTCCTGGACACCCTCACTCTTGTGTTGAGTAGTACGTCTGACTGAAGGAAAGACGGCAGTGGGACAACGACTAGAGAGAGTTTGTTGTGTTGTCGCTTGTAGCGCGCTCGTAGTTGGGGGAGACGGACACCAGTAGACGTACTGGACCCCAGCTAGTCCTATTTTCCAGTGCCTCAATTTAGGGAGCTCGGGCCAGAGTCCCTAAAGGTGTTAGGCATGGGCCTACGTGGTGTGCGGCCTGCAGGTTGTGGTGGTTTAGTTGGACTCCACAGTTTCTTGTACTTGTTTAGTGGAGCGACAGCTGGACCTTTCGTCCGTGGCTGCGAGACTGAGAGGTGGTCCTATGTTGTTTGTCCAGGTCAGTAACTGGTGTCGCGAACCAGTTGACGTGGCTCGAGTGTGGCGTTTCTCTACAGTAGCTCGTACACCTGTTTGGTGTTGCCGTTTATTTAATTACGTTGATTTCTGTTAAGCGGCAAATGGTAAGTGGTACTTACAGTTTTTATAACCTGTTGATAGTACTTTAAATTGTTAGTGTAGCATTTCCTGCTTTGCTACCTGTGTTGGTTGCTCAGTTTCTAGGGAGTTTCCCTACTGAGCCAGTGACACGTGAGGCTCACCCCTACCTCCTACCAGGTGAGGAAGATCAGGAGATTTCGCACCCGTCGTCCAGTGGAGGGTCTGCACCACCAGCAGTGTAATTTTACTTTCCTGTTGTACACCTCGGGGTATGCCCCAGGTTCTGTTGTAGTCTGGTTACAGTTGTACTATGGCTATGTATATTCATGTAATGTATATTTGTGAGATTGCCAGATCTTATGAATAATTAAGTTGGTTCCTTTATGTTTTACGGACATGTGGTTTGATATCCCTTGAGAGGCTTTGGCCCGTTCGCGGGAGGCGGACTCGGTTGGCCTGTTGTTAGGTTAACGGGTCTGAACAGCGAGGACCATCACACAGCGGGCCGTCACGACCTGGTCGCGACGCCCTACCCTATCGCGATCCCGTCGCGGCGACCCGAGCCGTCGCGACCGGGTCGCGACACCCAAGAGCGTCGTGATCTCGTCACGACCGGCCACGCCGTCGCGACCTCCACGATCGTCGCGTCCTCAGACAGAGGGGGGTTCCGGAGCAACCCCTCCGAGAACCACCCCAAAAATGGGGAAACAACCACACAAGGGGGGAGGGGATCATGCTCAACATGCTAGAAAGCTAGTAAAGCATCCAAACCACCATTAAAACCCCACAAACATGGATCTACACTCGAAGAAAAACCTCACTCAACCTCGAGCATGGAGCTCTCACACTCCCAAGCCCCAAACCATTGAGAAACCACACTTTAGAGGGGGAAGGGAGCATGCTTAGGGTGAGAGGATCAAGAGTCCCTACCTCCACGCGAAGAACGAACCCGTTGGGGCCTTCTCGTAGGAAAGGACGCCTCCTCCTTGCTCCAAACAACATGAACACATCCCCTGCACGAGCGGGACGACACCACCTCAGCACGAATGCCACAAACACCAAGAACTGCCAAGAATCCGCAAGGGAAACATGAGAGGGAAAGGAGAGGGGAGAAAGAGAGCTGAGAGGGCGAGAGGGGGACAGGGGGCGCAGCCTTGGGTTTTAACCGGCGGCCCCCAGAACGCGACAGAACAAAATGTCGTGATAAGACACTCGTCACGACGCCCCTAGGCGTCGCGACCTTATCACGACGGTCGCCTCTGTCGCAACCCCAAAAAGTGGGTAAAACCTCGAAGACCGGGAAAGCGATCGCGACGGGGACCACGTCGCGTTCACGCGCGTGCGCCTGACACCCGACAGAGCTGTTCTGACAGAAAGGACACCAGTCACGTCTGTCAGAAAGGCCGTCGCGATGCCAACGAACGTTGCGACCAGAACGCGACGGCCACGCCGTTGCGATAAGAACGCGACAGCCATGGTTGTCGCGACCTGAACCTCGTCATGATGGCCTCCACGTCGCGACCACGTCGCGACCAGGGAGCATGTCGCGACCCTGAGGACGGGGCCAAAGGGCCCAAGGGGGCCGGGTCTTACACCAACTCTGTTTCCTCTGCTATTCCATCATAGTTTACTCTATCTCTGTCTTTATCAATTCTCTATCTCACTGAAACATTCTTACCAGTTCATATTCGAAATCACTAATCTATGGCTTCATAACTACTAATTCTTAAAACAACTCAACTGTCTTTGCTTTTGACACACTGTCTTTCTGTCTCTAATTTTACCATTTTCTGCCATTTCTAACAACTGTCGGGTTCACACGCAACCTTTTTCATAATCTTTCTCTTTTCACAAACTTCATCTCTTACTAATCATCTCTATTCCTGCTACTACCAACAGCTGCCTAACCAATACACAATTCACATAACAAAAACTTACGTGAATACCATTTTAAATCACGTAAAACCGCAGACTTACTACCAGCAGTGGACAATAATCCATGTATTGGGACATTGTACCTTCAATGTCTTTTCATATTCTAACTGGACCATTGCTCTGATACCAACTGTAATGGCCCTGGACATTTATACCCAATAAGGGTCCATATCCAGATCCGTCTCCCGCGATAGGACCGAAGTCTCGCAAGGGATATCACTAACACGTGTCCAGTACGAATATAAAAGACCACAGTTACAGTATATAACACAAGAAAGTACAAGTGTATATAACTGTAAACCACAATGTACAATCGTCCACAATTACAATATTACATGTCCAATTAAGAGTACAACTACCTGGGGCATACCCCGAGGGTGCACAAACTCAAACGACTCAACTACTCTACTACTGGTGGTACAAGTCTGCACTACTCTACGTAAACCACACCGAAGTCAGCCAACACCTGCTAAGTCGACCAACACCTGAAACAGACTTAAGGGAGTGAGCCTCAACAAGTCACTCGCTCAGTAGGGACCTCCCACAACAAAAACACAACTACACAAGAGACCTCAACCCCAAAGGGGTCTCACTGGCAACACTGGCAACCGAAACATAACATGCACACACAAGCATGTTAAACTACAACTAATCATAAACACACCGGTTAAACCCCGATCCTTGAAAAGTAAAGGGAAACACAAGACTAGCACACTGCTAGTCCACCCTTCAACTAAAACACCATGACCACAAGCCTCATCGGCAAACCACTGCCTAGGCTACGGTCTCACAGGCTAAACACACACGCGGAGCATCGAGATTGGTGACAACCAGCCAACACCTGTAAACCACATCGTAATCGGAAACCAATCTATTTAACACGTGGAGAGTCACACCACAAGACCTCCACAGTACGCACGGTCTCACCTCAACACCAGCTGAGGTCGGACTCACGTACCACAACACAACTCTACCCACGAGGGGTACATGTACCTGCTACCACGAGGTACAATACTAAACCACAGAACTGTGCCACCTCTAGGGCACACCATAACGGTTAACGGTTTCTCGATTATAACCTTAACCAGCAGTTCACACCCAAACCACAACCAGTGGTCAAACACGAGTCGGTACGGAGAAGACACCAGCACACGAGAACGGACTACTAGTTCATGACGCCAGTATCCAACCCGGACAACAAAGCACAAGAACTACCTCTTAGTCTCGCAGTCACGGACGGAAGGTCCAACTGCCACTCCACAACAACAAGCCAAGAACAGTGGAGACCAACTAACCACCACAACCTGTAGGTCACACACCCCGCAGGCCCAAGCCTAACACCTTTAGGGACTCCAGCCGAGAACCCTAAAGTGAGGCACTGGAAATAGGACTAGCTGGGGACCAGTGTCGACTACTGGTGTCCGTCCCCCAACCACGAGCGCGCTACAAACGGCTGCATACCCACAAACACAAGCCGTTGTCCCCTGTCGTCTTTCCCCTCAGCCGGACGTACTACTCAAACACAAGAGGAGGGTGTCCAGAAAGACGACACAAACCTCGACGGTACTCCGGTACCGGGACAAGCCCTAAGCACCTGGTGCTAGGGTAACCGACTAGAGAGGTATTCCGGAATAGGCGTCGGACCACCAGACTCAGCAAACACACAAACCACAATATTCATACTTATATAACCTTTAAGTACAACTCACGGTACACAAGTGTAAGGAATGGCTTATCATCGGTCACCCTGTGACCCTCAGACCATCCAACACACAAACGTTCATTAACAGGATCATCACATGACTGCCAAGATCACACGCTAGATCTATACACATTAACTATTATCCACTTGCATTAATACATAGGCATGCTTAACACAACACAAGCATACCAACACCGGAACATAAACTCTCATGTCATTGGTCACCCCGTGACCTCCATGGCAACACATGCCACTTAGCACAATAAACATTATAATAACCTTTAAGGAACAACCACAGACTCGGGCTAGGTCTACACCAGACCTTCACTGCCCAACACCGAGCATTCTCTTCGGAGACTAAACCGCGTCGGACACAGATGACGCCTCTCAAATCGTGTCGACCAGTTTGGACGCCATTCCAAACCTTGTCGCGACAGGGCCAAGCACCACGACCATGTCGCGTCGGCCCTTTCAGACGCTGTTCAAAAGGCTGTCGCGACAGGCCTTAGTGACGTGACCAAGTCACGTCGGCCCGACACGACGCCACTAGACCCAAACCGGTCAAATCTTCGGTCAACCCATAGTTTCGTCCAACCTTGTCGCCGCGTTTAACACTAACACGTCAGACCACAAGGTCGCGACCTCACAACCGACTTAACAAACACACCGGAAAGCAGAACGAGTCGGCTCGGTGCGTCGCGTTCACATGAACGCGTCCGCTGTCCTGGCCGCGTTTCAACACTGACAGGGGGATCAGCTCACAGGCCGAACCCACACTCCCACACGAGAGAAACAACTACAAAACTACACAACCATTCTATACAAAGCTGTAAATGTGTAAAACACAACAAGGGCAAACCACCCTCACATGCTCCAACCCTTAAACCCAAACCAAACATGCCATTAAACTATAAACAGAGTAGGAAGTTTCCCTACCAACTGGAAGACGCCAAAACCTCCTCGTTGACGGCACACCCACGCTCCGAGCATCGTCTTCGCGTGGTTCCCGCGCCGCACGGACCGCCGGAAGCCGAAAACCACCGAAAATCGCCGGAGAAGCTTCACAGCATCTCCCCTGCACTGGACAGAGCCTCCTCTGCTCTGTCTGACCGAAACAATGCACTTAAAACTCTGATCGAAATCGCATCCAAAGCAGACGCCACGTTTAACCCTTTAAACGCGTCCACCTCGCTCGACACCACATAGAATCCAGATGACACGTGTCACAGAGGCGGTTCGCTGAATCACGTACGGCATGTACGATGCGTTCAAATCGTGTCGCCTACCTCTGTCGCGATTCCAGACAGTGAACCAGCAGTGCAAATGGGCTGGCATATCCAGCCCACACTGCTCACCTTGTGTACACAAACCACGAAAACAGCCCATTGACCTCTCTTGGTCAAGATCACTACACATAGACCCGATAAACCCAGATCCGAACGACCATACCGTTACAGTGGGAGTAAAGTAATACTAGAAGAGGTTCCAGATCCACAAGTCAACACTGCCTCTGAGAATGAGGTGTTAGTTCATGATCCTAGTGATATACACACTAATGAACCACGCAAGTTAGGTAGAGTGACAAGGTTACCAGCACGATATGTGGAACATATTGATGGAGGTGACTTGAAAGTCCCCTACCATGAGGATGCTGATCCTATGACTTACTTGGAGGCCATTGAAGGCCCAGAAGCTGGGAAATGGCAGGAGGCTATGAACTCTGAGATACAGTCCATGTACACTAACCAAGTTTGGAACTTAGTTGATGTACTTGAGGGTATTGTACCCATAGGGTGCAAGTGGATCTTTAAGAAAAAGATCGGTGCTGATGGACAAATTGATACCTACAAGGCGAGACTTGTGGCGAAAGGTTATCGTCAAAGACAAGGAGTTGACTATGACGAAACTTTTTCCCCAGTTGCCATGGTAAAATCAATTAGAGTTGTTCTTGCCATGGCTGCACACTATGATTTTGAAATCTGGCAAATGGATGTGAAAACTGCCTTCCTTAATGGGAACCTTGAGGAAGAGGTGTATATGATACAACCAGAGGGTTACACATCTAAGGAGTTTTCAGACAAGTGTGCAAGCTATAAAGATCCATATATGGATTAAAACAAGCCTCTAGGAGCTGGAACATAAGATTTGATGAGGCCATTAAATCTTATGACTTCATTAAGAATGAGGATGAACCTTGTGTGTATAAGAAAACAAGTGGGAGTGCTGTCACCTTTCTACTTCTTTACGTAGATGACATTCTACTCATTGGGAATGATGTGGCAATGTTATCCTCTGTAAAGATCTGGCTGTCAAAGAACTTCTCCATGAAAGACTTGGGAGAAGCATCCTACGTATTAGGAATACGGATCTATAGGGATATATCAAAAAGGATGCTTGGTTTAACCCAATCTATGTACATATATACCATTGTCAAAAGGTTTGACATGGAGAATTCCAAAAGAGGACTCATACCAGTGAGACATGGAATTCATCTCTCTAAAGAACAGTCTTCTAAGACTCCTGAAGAGAGGGAAATCATGGTTAGAGTTCCTTATGCTTCTGCCATAGGATCTATCATGTATGTCATGCTATGTACAAGACCTGATGTAGCTTATGCTCAAAGTGTTTCGAGCAGATTTCAGGCTAATCCAGGCCAGGAGCACTGGAAGGCTGTGAAGTGTATTCTAAGATACATGAGAAGGACTAAGGATACATTTCTGATTTATGGAGGAGGTGATTGAAACTCAAAGGCTTCACTGACTCGAGTTTTCAGTCAGATCCAGATGATAGCAAGTCTACATCTGGATTTATTTTTATTCTAAACGGAGGTGCAGTTTGCTGGAAAAGTTCCAAACAACTGCAGATTCGACGACTGAAGCTGAGTATATTGCTGCAGCTGAAGCCGCCAAGGAAGCAGTGTGGTTGAAGAAATTCATCACCGATCTTGGCGTCGTTCCTTCTATTTCAGATCCCATCCCACTGTTGTGTGACAACAATGGGGCTATAGCACAAGATAAAGAGCCGCGATCTCATCAGAAGTCTAAGCACATTCTGAGGCGCTTTCATCTGATTAGAGAAATAATTGCCAGAGGAGATGTTGTGGTGGAAAAGATTCCATCAGCTAACAATGTAGCAGATCCACTAACAAAGCCTTTAGCTCAAATTGTGTTTGAGCGTCACCTGACAGCTATGGGATTAGTACATAAAGGTGATTGGCTTTAGTCCAAGTGGGAGATTGTTAGTCTTAGGTGGACAACAAGCCAATCTGATATTATATCATTTTGTTCAGTTATTAATAAAATGACTTTTGTTTATTATTTTACTATGTTGGTACTATAATAAAGTCCATGAACATGTGCAATAGTGAGTAGACTATGATGTGTGATCATACTAATGAGACTACTCACTTAATAAACACATATTTGAAATGTTCCTATTCGGTGGATACCTGAGAAGGACATCAGATATCCGGTTAGAATAGTATTGTTTACTCCCACTCATATGATGAGGATGACTGATCTCATAGTCATGTGTGTGGAGACACTAAGGAGAAACAATAGGTGCTCTTTAGAGAAAGAGTTCACTGAACTGATCCAATAGAATCACTGGATGGTATTGTACCTAACTGTCAACCAGAAAGATTCGATTGTCATAGTTGTGTAGATGGTCTTTAGACCTGAGACACCAAAGACACCTTGTTGGTGGACTTCTGTGTTTTGAGTTGGCCTAAGAATCTCTATCCAAGAGATGTCATATCGTCAAAGTTCGGACACAGCGGAAGACTTTCGAAGTGGATTGAGTGGTCAACAAGGGATCATTTGCCCTCAGTACACAGTGGGAGAATACTCAAGGGAACGATGTAATGGAGTCCCTGGCCAGGGCAGACAAAATATCAAAAAGGGAGTTTTTGATATTAATCTAAAGCATCGGATCCTAGTGGGACAACAAGTTAGGATTTGACAGTATACCATATCCTAAGTTGTTCCAAGAGTATTGTGCAAATGAGAGATTATATCTACACGGTAACTGATGACGGAAAGGTTCATTGTGAGGGTTGTAGAACCCCAATACCTTCCGGGTTCACATGGTGTTGCTTGGCACCCAACGTGATCAAAGGCCCAGCTGAGTCGACTAGATAAAGTTGATTCAGATTATTAATTAGGTAATATGAGATATTAACTAATTAATCAAGTTAGTAAGTGTTACTAGTTTATTGGGCCATTAACTGGATTGGTACTTGGGCCTAGAGGGTCACACGCAATAGGTTTTCAGACGACGATCTAAATATATAAAGATCAGGGGTTTTGTGAAAAACCACAATCTCTATATATTGATGTGGTGGGACAACCCTGGCCAAGCATCAGGGTTTCCACCTGGCCGCCCCCCTTCTCTCTCTCTCTCTCTTGTGTCACGTATGTCGCGGAGATCGGCACGGATCCAAGCTCTGTCTTCGAGCATTGCGGAACCCGAGGAAGCAGGCGTGGATAGTCACGAGGGAGCGGGCGTGGATCGTCACAAGGAAGACCGTGTGGACACCGCTAGAGGCCGGACGGCTGAACGGCTTGTGGCGTCACCTCCACGGAATCGCACGAACGCAGATCTGATTCCGCGCAAGGTGATTCGATTGCCCGATAATCTAGTTTGTGAATCCCAAAACGGATCGAGATCAAATTTTAAATCTCTTTTTCCGCTGCGTCTTCTTGATCTCGAATCGCCGTAGATCCTAACAGAATTGACCAAGAAAGATCACTGCGTACGTAAGATGTTGCTGAGTTATGATAAGAGTCTTCCAATGAGGCGCCTATAAGTAGACGTATCAGCGAGTGAGGAAGTGCCTTTGTGGAGATTATGTCCTGGCTCAATGGTCCCCGTACATGATCTTGCTATCTCAATCCCCAAAAGAAATTTCCATTCAAGTATTGTTGTAGGAGATCAATCACTGCACTATCGTTGCTTGTAAGAAACCGTGAATAATCCGCCTTCGATTGACAAAAGCCAACTAATTAATGTTAAAGCTGTAGTAAATGTTTGGAACCAATTTCTGGATGCTTCGCTCGACTCCATAGATTGACTTGAGCAATTTGCAAACTCTGTTCTCCCCCTTTCTATGAAAACCAGGAGGTAAAGTCATGTATACATCTTCAGCTAAAGTCTCCATGTAGAAAGGTGTTATTGACATCTAGCTATTGAAAATCTCATTGTCCAACTACTACAATAGATACAAGGCAACAAATTGCGACTAAGGGTTCATTTGGTTGTATGTAAAACAGTTTAATAGGAAAATAGTTTTCCACGAAATAATTTTTACGTGAAAATGAAAACGTAATTGTCTATTTGGTTGTCAGGTAAATATAAAGTTGTATGGAGAGATATGAGATTTTATGACCACTCAAATGAGAGAGAGTCGTATACTCCTTGTGTACTAACACTATTCATCAAATTTTTTATTTTATTTTATTTTATTTTTAATATTTTTTAAAAAATAAAAAAATATATAACTAATGAAAAATAAGTAACTTTGACAAAGACAATTTAAAATAGGAGAAATAAAATAAAAACACAATTTGAATGAATAGTATTCTACAGATATTTTAATAAAAAAATAAAAATTAAATTAACTAATAAAAAATAATTAAATTTGATAAAGACTACTTAAATGAGTGGAAAAAAATAAAATGTAACTTACATGAATAGTGCCTAAACTTGTTACCGTAAAAACTGTACCGACGGGCAGTTGGAAAATGGCATCCGCTGTTTTACCGCGGATGGCAAAATTTTGATTTTCTGGGATATAATTTTTCAAATTTTATTTTTCAATGGTACCAAAAATGATATAAAAAATAAAAATTTTTTGAAAACTATTTCTTAACCCGAGTTTTCGGTGCAAACAAACAGACCGTAAATTTGCGACTGGAGCGGAAGTATCAATACGGTCAAGACCCTCAGTTTGTGTTCATCCCTTAATAGCCCATGTATTGTTAAGCTGTAGTGCCCGTAATTCTTCTTCCATAGCAAGGTGCCACTGTGGTGATTTGAAAGCTTTTGTGTATGTAGTGGTGGGCTCTGCATATAAATGGCTAGAAAAGCAAGACGATTGATGTTAAAAACTAACATTAATGTAGTCCAAACTTTTGGACAGGGTTTAACGTACTGAGGATTTCACTGATGAGAAGTTGGGACGGAACAGAAGACTGGTTATATAATCTCTTAAGCTAAAATGGAGGTTTTATCGTCCGAACAGGCTGTGTACGTAGTGTGGTGGTTTTTGAACTGGAGAATGGATTGTATTATCTTGTACTATGATCAAAAGGGGCAGCATCTGGAACGGATTGGGGGATAACCGGAGGGTGATGTCAGTGTGGGTATGCCCAACAAGAGGGAAGATTTTCTAATGAAATTTAACATCTCGATTGGTAAAAACTTTGGTCAAGTAGACGATAAGCTTTTTGGTCTGGTGGGTATCAATGTGGATGCAGTGACGAGGACGATCAGTGTCAAAGGTGACTTGCGGAGGCATAACACAGGCAGCCAAAAACAACGAAGGTGTTTGTATGACACAACTTCATATGGAGTGAGTCCATCGGTGGGATGTCTATTGATAAGGTGAGTGGCAGTGAGCATGCAGTCACTCCAATATGCTTCAGTGGGGTTGGACTACAAACGGAGAACGCCAGCGACTTCACGCAGGTGTCAATATTTCCTCTCTACAATGCCATTCTGCTGTGATGTGGCAACACAAAAAGTGACTTCATTGACTTATACCATGAGCATGCAAGTATTCGAAGAAAGGCTTGTTAAAGAACTCACTGCCGTACGTTATCACTCCGGACTCGTATAATTTGCCAAGAAAATCTTTTAGAAACATACGAGGCAACCTTACAGAAAGTAGGGAAGACTTGTGATTTGAATCTTAACATGTAGACCCGTGTGAATCTACTACTGCAATCATCAACGATTGTTAAGAAGAAACGAGCTGCCCACTTCTTCAGATGACAGAATAAGGTCCCCATAGATCGCAAGGCAAAAGATGAAAAGGTTCTAAAGATGTGGCAGAGCTATGAGGAAAAGGCAGGCAGGTTAATTTGCTTAGAAAGTGGACAAATAGAACAAGGAACGTAAGTACAATCCGAAGAACTAGACACAAGATGAGCTAGCTGTCGCTGCTTTTGCACGATGCTGGTACTTTGGGAGATGTTGAGCAAGCAAAAGGATGGTGGAGCTCGAGGTGATATAACCCATTGTATTCATAGCATCGCCCAATCTCCCTCATCGTCGAGAGGTCCTTCACAAGACAATGAGTTGGATAAAAAGGAATTCTGCAGTTAGAATCTTTGGTTAAGTGACTAATGGAAGGGAGATTGAACTTAAAAGTAGGAGTACGATAAACAACGGAAAGATAAATGGAATTAGTTAACTGAAATGATCTGATTCCTTTAACGGGAATTGTGTTGCCAGTGGCAAGTGTAACGTCTACAGATGATGGGCTAAATAAGAAATGGTTTAAGAAATGTACAAGTGGAAGCAATGTGTGCAGAAGCACCTAAATCAAGAATCCAATCTGTATTGGCCATACAAGACTCACCAGCCATGTTAACCTAAGTGCTATTGGAAGAAGTATTACTGGCATTCAGAAGCTTAAGTAGTTGGGCATACTGCTCTGCTGTGAGTGCTGTAGCTGATGTGGATGTCACCGTGCATGGGTATTTTGGACTCAGATAGGCGACTAAACTGATAAGCTGGAGGATAGCCGTGAAGTTTGTATCTCTAGTCTTTTCATTTTATATGGCCAGGGATAGAGTAGTAGTAGTGTGAGCAACGTTCTGCCTGGAATATCACAGAGAGTATGCATCACGCCCTCTAGCCTGTTTCCCAGCAAACCTGAGACGCCTAGCAGAATCAGATGTAATCATGTGCGGACGAGCAAGTAAAGTAGACATTTCAAGCAGTGATGGTGCTTGAAGCAATCGCTGAGATTCATCTTGAAGTAATAAGGAATATGCTCAGCTAACAGTAGGGAGAGGATCAATTAATAGGATCTGGATTCTCACAGCAGAGTAAGCATCACTTAAACCCATCAGAAACTGCATCAAATGGCGTCCCTCCAGAGAATCGGAAGAGACCGTAACAGAAGAATCAAATAGCGCCAATTCATCCAAATATCCCTCAAGTGTAATATAATACTTGGCAATGGAATTATTTCCCTGGTGGAGTGTAGCAATGGATCTTTCCAAACCATATTTTCGAGGTCCATCGGAGGGTGGAAAACCGATTCTTCTTAAGATCAGACCAAACACCAGATGCGGTGGTAGCGTACAGAACAGAGGGAACTAAATCTCGATGGAAACAAGGCTGTGTGAAGGTGAAAAAGTCCCGCAAAATTAAACTTTTCGTCAGCTAAATGAGCATGCTGACGGTTCCCTCATTGCCCATGCCAAAAAATTATCGAAAGCGGTCTAAAACTTGTATTTGGGTATGGAGGTGAGAGAACAACCATTCTCTCTATATTCTTCTCCTGTCGAAATCGGCTTGCACGCAAGTCAGAACTCCACCAAAAACATTTGGCGCCACTTCGACTTCTGTCAATGATTTTGAAATGTAAATTTTTTTCCACCATACAAACGGTGCCTAAGATTCAAAGACAACCATGTTACTCACTCGTTCCCATAAATTCCACATTGAATCATCACGTGCTGGTTCCGAAATAGGACCATTCACGAAGACTAACTTATTCTTGGCTAAGAGCACAACTGACATTGCCCTCTGCCATGGAATATAGTTATCTCTAGTCAATAAAGAAGCACCTGGATTGTCTGAAGAATGCAGATAATAAGGATTCTCCTACTCAGAGATGATCAAGGCATCAATAGCGTCTCCAGTTGCAGATGACGAACCTCCACCCATCACAGAAGTAGCCATCGAAGGGAGAGGACAAAGGAGGGGGGGAGGTGGGGAAGTGCAAGATCAGAGTGCTCTGATACCAAAGTTAGAATAAGACAGGAAAAGGAGAAAACATAGGAGAACGATGAAGAGAAATGGGTGGAATCGCCTACACCCAGACTTGCAGCATTGCCTCTTATCCGGCTCTTGGTGGAATCAAAATCTTACACATTGCAATCGACAGCTGACTCCTACCAGCCTTATTTGCATAAAGAAGACTAGTGAGAAAGAGGTATTACTGGTCTATTAAGGCCAACATAATCTTCATTCTTCATCAGTGCTACTGTCCAGCAGCAGCAACAAGAAGAAAAAGTTAAAGGACAAGATGGAGTTCTTTTTACTCCTCCCTTATGAAATATCCAAAAACTTTGAAGGAACTAGGGAAACATATAGAAGCCACTGTGTCCTATTACTTACCAAGACAAATATGACCAGATAAGTCGAGAGGAGATAGTGCTAAGAACATAAGTTTCTCGAAAAAAATATACAACTATGTCAGTTAAGAGCAAGGTTTGTAAAGAGACAGAGAAAAGGGAGGAAAGTCAAGCAATAGATGTGACATCTTCACTGATTAATAAAAGATCTGGAAACAGAGTTCTATAATCTGATTAAAGTCTTCAAAAGTGCTTGCGAAGAAAAGACATGGAAGCATTTTCTATGCACATGGCCAAGGATAGTGTACTGGGTGGGTGGAATGCATGTCTGTAGCAAGAAATTTTTATACCGTGTCCATTACTTGAATCACTGGCTTCTATTGTATCGGATGTTGTATTCCTTTAGGAGAAAGATTCTTGGGGTTGGATGAATATGAAAAACAAATAAACTCAAGCAAATAAACTCAAAAGAAGGAACTGCTTGAGTATCCGCAAAGATGTAACGGAGCTAATCAGTAATTAAGAGAAAAATACTTTACACAAAAAAGATTAGATGAAACAATTATCGATGAACATGTAACCACTAGAAACATAAGAATAACCTACTTTGCACTCTTTTAACAAAATGCTGAAATGCATCCGTCGTTTCTAAGATAATCAAGACCTGACAAAGCAGATGGCTATTTAATTCCACCGGTACTTTTTGTCATATAAAAAACATACTGCATAAGGAAAACCCTGAAGAAAGGGCATTACCCAATTGTGATATGATAATTTAAGAAATTATGAACAATATAATGAAAAACATAATAGGCTGTCCGACAACATGTACACGTTTGAAGCCAGCGATGTGTCAGAAGTTTAGGAAAAGGAGGTGGCTAACTAAATTGTACCAAACTTCTGCTCAGAATAAGTGAAGGAAATGAAAATAGGAGATGAACAAGCATTTTTAAAGAGGGAACTTATGATAATGGATAACAAAAAAAAACAGAAATTGGCTTATGATTCAAACTAAATTACAGAAGATGGCAAGAAACAACTCTGTTTCAAGTGAAATGCAGATTACTGAAAACTGTTGACTGTATTGAGAATGTAAGGTATAGAATATTTGGTTGTGACAAAAACACACCTTATTAGGACAAAAAACAATGCATACCCATGCACATGATGGGAATCAACTGAACCATTTAAACCCATACCTATGTCATCAAAGGGACCGGAGGCATTTGCCATGTTGATGAGGCAAGATGAGTAACAAGTTGACCCACCCTGACTGCAACAAAGACAATTGTCTGCAAGTTGGGTGAGTGATCTATAAGATGGAAGTTGACTGCCATGCGGTTCAGGAATAAGCACAGAAGAAATCATCCCTGCAGCACAGAATATAAAATAGAACAATAGCACAACCATCTGAATTTCAGAAGTTATCAATGCTCTCTGGTTTCAAAACTCCAACTATTTACAAGATGATGTTGCCCCATACTACCAGAAGCATTGCATTAAGGCAGATACCTGAAGAATCTTTCTTTGTAACTTTTAAAGAGATGATAAAGATCTACCTCACCTACTTCTAAAATATTGTTTCTTATATATGAAAATTTCCTACACCAAGTAGTGTAATAAATATCAAACATTAGGTTAAGCTCCGTGAACACCTTATAATCAATCTGAACAAAATTCTAAACTTCTAGAAAAGATTCTATAAAAGCCATGTCTTCTTGGTCGATAACAAATTAACTCCCCTCAAAATTATGTTCCAAATATCTTTGTCAGACAAATCAAACAATGAGAAATGCTTATTTCAAGATTAGTCTTGCAATAAAGTTGATGTGGATTGCAAGACTAGCAATCCCATTGGTTGAGAGGGCCTCACAAGACCCTTCTCTCTGTCTTTCTCAACCAATGGGATTGCTATGTTATAACCCACATCAGCTTTATTGCAAAACTAGTCTTGTAAATAAGCATTCTCTCAAAGAATGGGGCATCTCCCTCTCCAAGCACCAAGTTGATGAGTGCTCAACTTTGAAAATGAACTTTTCTTCCATTTCAGCTCAAGGGAATTGAATTGCTAATGATCAATTCTACCACAGAAGGAGCCCAGGTAAATTACAGCACTTGACATTGCCAAATTTCAAGGGCCGATGGAGAAAAAGACCTTGGAGGCCAAAGCAATATACTCCTGGCTCACAATATAGCATGGAACACGTTATCGGCCGATCTGGATCAGGATCAACTGATTTCATATCGGGTCGACCTAGGCTGATCCGATTCCAGGGGATAACCCCGTGGATTGTAGAAATTCCAGCTGAATCATCCAAAACAGGACCGAATCAGCCTGGATCAGCCCATCCGGCTGATTCTGCCAAACAAAATCGGATCGGCATGCCGTAGACTTTTATTCTAGGCTCTTCACCGAGGAGCAAAGGAGCAGGCCGGATATCTCAGATGATTTGCTTCCATCTCTACCTTCGGCTGAGAAGGAGGCCCTGACGGGCCCCTTTCTCAAAGAGGAGATTAGAAAGCGGTCTTCTCCCTTGCAGGGGATAAGGCACCTGGCTCGGACAGTTTCGCATGGCATTCTTTCAGCATTGCTGGGACATTATCAAGCAAGATCTCATTGAAGCAGTACAAGATTTCCAAGAAAGCAATGGTCATTTGAGGGGGTGGTGTTGATTCCTAAGAAGATGGGTCTTTCTCAGATTTTAGAGCCATTAGCCTGTTGACCAGCACGTATAAAATTATTTCTAAGCGGCTAGCAAGGAAGCTTCAGATGGGCATTGAAGGTTTAATTAGTGGGTACCAAGGGGATTTCATTGGGGGAAAACATATCCAGGAGATTTGCCTTCTTGCTCGTGAATGTTTGTATGAGATGAAATAGCAGAGAAAGAGGGATGTGGTACTCAAGCCAGACTTTAAGGAGGCATATGACATGGTGAACTGACTCTTATCAAAGTTTTGCAAAAGATGGGATTCCATCAAACTTGGACCCAATGGATATGGGAGTGCATCTCTTCTGACTCATTTTCTGTGATCATCAATGGACAGCCCTCATCTTATTTTCCTAGTGGGAGTATTTTCCTAGTGGGAGTGGACTTCGGCAGGGGAACCTTCTGTCCCCCCTTCTTTTTGTGTTGGTAGCTCACGTTAGGTTGCTGTGGTTGAGAGCCGAGGCAACTGGAGCTATTAAGGGGGTTCAGGCAGGCTATTCTACTTCCAGTATTATCCACCTTTAGAATGCAGATGACACTATCCTCTTTCTTACAGACAAGGTGCAATAGATGTATGATACCAATTTGATGCCTCAGATGGTGCAGGATATAAGCGGACTAAAGGTCAATTACTCCAAAAGTCAGGTTGTAGGGATCAACATGAAGGATTTAGCTCTTAGTCGAGTAGCTGATATTTTCGGATGCTTGATTGGAGAGTTTCCTTTCTCCTATTTTGGCCTCCCTTTGTCCATAAGAGCTCTTCACTACAAGGACTGGTAGGTGGTAGTGCAGAGATATAAATCTAGACTGCCAGGTTGGAAGGCTAGACTTCTTTTTCATGAAGGGTGCTTGGTGTTGTGCAGATCAGTGCTAGATAGCTTGCCTACCTATTTCTTCTCTATCTTCAGGATCCCTAAGATAGTGGTGAAGAAGTTGGAATCCATCCAGATCATGTTCTTTTGGCATGGCAGTGCGAATAGAGATAGAGGTTGGCATGACATTGCGTGAGGCAGAATATGTAAGAGTAAGGAAGCTGGCGGGCAGGGTATCAGGGACACCAGATATTTCAATTTGGCGCTCTTATGTAGGTGGCTTCGGAGGCTAGGGACAAGGAGGGACACCTTTGGGTGCAACTGATCAGAGAGAAATACTATTTCTCATCTAGAGTTTGGGACCTAACTCCAGTAAGAACTTATAATGTTTCTCCAATTTGGAGAGGCAGTCTGCAGTGTGTTGATTGTACCAGGGCCAGTGTTCGAGTCATTTTAGGTGATGGACAAAGATGTCTACCCTGGCAAGATAAGTGGTGTGATGACCTTTCAGTAGCAAAGGTTTTCTCATCTTTGTTCGCTATCGCAGAGGCACCTTCAGTAACTGAGGCACAGTCCTTTGATGTAGACTTAGTTGAGGGTATTTGGGCTCCCACTTTCAAGAGGAATCTCCTCCTAAAGAGATGACGCAACTTGGGCAGCTTTTGTCTTTCCTTCTGGATTATTCTCTAACAGTGGACAAGGTAGATTCTTGACAGTGGAGATGGAAGAGGGAGGGAGGTTTTTCAGTCAGGTCTGCTTACTCTCTCATCACAGAGGGTGGAGCGTGTCACTCTTGGGCATCTCAGATGTGGGTTCCCAAGAGCCCATTGAAGGTGAAGTTGTTAGTTTGAAGGATATCTCATAGGCATCTTTCCACTCGTAATAGGATGGCTCTTTTTCTTCAGAATATGTCTACTTCTTGTTGTTTGTGCAGAGAGGATGAGGAGGACCTGAAGCACATGTTCACCAACTGCACGTTTGCCAGTGAGGTCTAGAAGAAGTTTGGTTAGAAACTTCAGCAACATTTCAGCCATTTTCTAGGGGTGAACCAACTCTTCTCCGATTGGTGCAGGAAGTGGAATCAAAAGGGGGACAAGATTATTTGGTGGCTTGTCCTCCACGCCACACTTTGGGCACTCTGGACTGAGAAAAACAATAGAATATTCAAGATGGAAGCGAAGCCAAGACTTCTTTCGTTTGTTTGTGAGTGGCTTTTTGGGCTAAATAGTTTTGTGGTGTGGGGAATCATAGCTCTACTCTCTTTTGTTGTTGGGGAGCAAGGTGGGACCACCCTCTTCGAGGTGCTCCATTTGTATAGGGGTCTTTGAGAATTAATTGCTTATAGTTGTATATCTCTTTTTTCTTTAATAGATATTTGTGGTACCATCCACTTCTCAAAAAAAAAAAAAAAATAATATATATATATATATATATATAATATATATATTGAAACATTTATACTAACTTTTCTTAATTTTATGAATTTTACTGATTTTTTAAAACATTTTTTGATCCGGCCAATCTAGGATTGGCCGGACTTCCGACGAGTAGGCTGATCTGATCTGATTCTTTTTCCTTGCAGAATAGACATTCTGGCATAGGACTTTCATTTATATTTGTGAAAGCAAGTGCACCAGAAATTCACCAAAGACTCATGCTAATTTACTCTTAGAAGAATAATGTCCAGAACTAGAAAATAAGGATCATATTGATAGATGAATCACCGCAAATTGGATATATCTATCCTCTTTTCATAGTCAGTATAAAACTCAGCAGGGCTTCATCAGTAACTTTCTTCCTAAAACAAACAGCTGCAGAAGCTATGCTCCAAATGTTTCAAATTCTGTAGTTTAGTGAGAGCTCTCATCGAAAAGAGACCTCTACTACTACTGTCCCCATGATGGATGATGATGTTCTAGTTTCCCTTATCTAAAGCGTGAGAAGATGTAAACCTGTCATATCCACCCAACAAACCAGTCCAGGTAAACACTTTCCCAACTTGAAAATCACAAGAATTTCATAACATGCACATTCTTTCGAAGTGGAAAACAGGGTCCAGAAAACAAGAGAACAGAGAGTTCTTTTGTCAACTAACTAGCAATGTTTAGCACATAATTATAAGGTATTTAGCATATAATGCTACTGAAGAAGGAGTTATGATTCACCAATATGTGTGATCTTTATCTACGGAAACCAGACTACATCATTCTATGAGTTTCTGATGCCATGCTGTGCTAATTAGACCTATATTCCAAATATACTTTAACGAGTTTGTGCCTCTCTACTCCCAAATAAAGAGTTCCAATGACACATGGTTTTCTCAAACCATTTCCAACGTCGCTGCCATTCAGAATTATTGTTAGGGTATGAGGTAATCGCCACAAGCTGTGGTTTGGTTGAGTGGCAAACATGTTTCTTAACAAACAATTTCTCCTTCAACCAGCGGAACTGTCACATAACGGTAAATTGCAAAGATTCCATAAGAAGCATACCCAACAGGATAGATGTAGATCATAGCTACTAAACCGAAGCTGATTTTTACAGGATCTAAGGTCCATTGTAGCAAAACGGAAGACAACAAGAGGTCAGAAGAGAAGGGATAAGACAAGCATCCATTTAACCATCCTCTTTACAAAAACCGGCGCCACCTACTTGTCCAAAACATCTAATTGTCAACTGCTTGCTCAAGAGCCAACCTCAAGCGTCGTGCCAGCACATCCAACTCGGCCACCCGCTGGTCCCGCCACTTCTTTGACAGATCACCCTCCGGACCTGACCTGAGAGCTTGATCAGAGGGTAGCAGGCCGCGGCGGACCAACTTCGCTCTCACTTCCTTGAGGCAGCAATCGAACACGTCCAACGCTGTCTTCGCCGCCAATTGCCCCAGACCTTCATTGCTACTACCAATAATCAGCTTCCTCTGCTGCAAGGGAGGTTGTTCCTCCTGAAACCCGTTGCACCCCCCCAGGCCTCGATCACAGTTGGCGTCTTTTGGGGCAGTAGGAGGGGAGGATGGGGCCGGAGGAGGAGGAGGAGGAGGAGGAGAAGGCGGAGGGAGCGCAAGCGTGGGGGGAGAAGGAGGAGGGAGCGCATGAATGGGGCGAGGTGGACTGGAAACAGCATTGGACTTTGCTCTGCCAGCAACGCCACCGGCCGCAGCCCAGGCGCCACCAGGTACGGGGACGTGCCGCCGCCGCTTGTTCCCCGGGACGGCGCCGTTGGAGGAGGCACCGAAGGGGGAGGCGGCGGCGAAGGCGGGGTCCCAGAGAAGGGTGGAGAGGTGGAAGAGGTCCCGGTCGTGCGGGGGCAGCGCGGAGGGGTCGAGGCCGCGGGCGACGCGGGCGGCGTGGGAGCGGAACTTCTTGCGCAGGCGGCGGAGCTTCTCGGAGAGCTGGGATCGGGAGTAGGGCTGGCTCATGGTCTCAGAGAACCGATCAAAGTATAGGTTGAGGTCCCGGGGGAAGGTCATGCCCTGGGAATGGCAGGCCAGGAGCCCCTGAAGGAACCGGATCTCGTCCGGCTCCGACCAGATCCGCTGGAATTTGAAGGGGATGGAGCCGCCGCCAGCCCGGCCGGCGGCATCGCCGTCGCCCTGGTCGTTGTCGTCTGGATCGGGCTCCTCCTCGTCATCGTCGAAGTCTTCCGCAGGGCGAGCTGGGGCGGGGGCAGGGGCGCGCGTGGCATCGGCGGGGTTAGGGCTGAGGTCGAGCTTGACGGGGAGGAAGGGGGTGGAAGGGAGGCGGGCAGGGGCGGAGGAGGAAGCGTGTGGGGACTTGCGCTTGACGGGGAGCTTGCGGGCGGCGGTTTTGATGTGGGCGAGGGGGGACTGCGGGGATGGGGTCGCCATGGTGGCCGATCTGATCTGGTGCGACGCGACGCGGCGCGATTCGCCCCCCAGGGTGTGGGGGGGCTTTGCTAGCAGTTGCTATTGTAACGTTGTTGCTGGTTCCCGCACCCCACCCGCGGCCACCCCACCCCTGCGAAGTGGCGAGGGCCTTCGCGTCTTGCGTGTGTTTTGGTTGGAAGGGGGGGGGGGGGGGGGGGGGGGGGGGGGAGGATGCGGCCTGCGGGGAGGCTTCTGGCGATGGGGACTGCTGGTTAGGTTTTTGGCGCTTCTGCCCATAGGGCCTCCTTCGAAGCCCGGTGAGTACGCTGCGCCGCCTGGCTGTCTAGTTTTGGGGAACAACAGGTTCGTGGCTTCTCGTAATTCGTTCGTTCCAGTGGACTGTGCGCAAAGTTTTGGAGTTGTGCCGGACCCCAGCGGGTGCTGGTTATTTTATGTACACGGGTTTTGGGAAAGCTGGTTCGAGTCCGAACCTGGACTCCCCTCGCGTCAACTTGGCTTCGCTTCCTTCTCCAGCCCACAGAGGCGGTCCCATCTCCGCGCCTGACGCGAATTAGAGAAACATTTTCTTATATTTAAAAAAAAAGTTAATTAATAATTTTTAATTGTAACAAATTTTAACATATATTATAATAAAAAATAACATTTACTATAATAAATTATAATTTTATCAAAAATTAAAAAATAAATCAAAAAAATTCTAATTAACTTAACGTTTTTCCAAATACATAATAAATATACGTTTTCATAACTTTTTTATGGAATGGACATAATATACCACTAATAGAATATATTGATCAATAAAATAATAAAAAAGTACATTTATTATCGAACAAAGTGGGGTGCATGGCGGGGAGAAGATGAGCTGCCCAGAGGAAGGCATGTTCAGGCCGACCATCGCCAACCCCTACTCGTTCTACCTAGAGATGAAGGCCGGACAAAGGTGCGCATTAATTTTGATTAAGTTGAATTAAATCATCCGATTAACTTGATTCTAACATTTTTAAAACAATGAATAAATATTATAAGAAAAAATTAATTAAGAGTCCTTGTTAGATAGGGAGATTAATTTATTGATTCATGTCAAAAAAAAGTGTCTCAAATAAATTATTTTTTTGGTAGACTTTAACAATCAATTTTTAAAAAGACAGATTGTTTTTTAGGGTTTTTTATTAAAATAATTATATTTTTATTACGTAATTATTTAAATAATCATATTTAAAAATTATTTCTCAAAATAGTCACCAAGAAGTTGTGCAGATGCCAACATTGGAGTCAGCATTAGCAATGCTGACTCCAATACCGACTCCGGAGTCGCCATTGCCATTGCCGACTCCGAAGTCGGCATTGACAATGTCGACTTCAAAGTCGTCATTGCCATTGTCGACTTCTGCATTGTGTTTAAAAAAAAAATCCGCCCAAACAGTCGACCGCTTTTCACAGGAAGGCATTCTGCTCCAAATTGCCAAGCGGTGGACCACCCCATAGAGGAGAGGTCCACCGCTTTTCACAGGGAGTATGTGTTTTGTGACATTGCCAAGCAATTTTTGCACCCATTTCACAGGTAATTTTTTTCTTCTTATAATTAAAAGGGTAGAATAATTATTATATATGCATGTGTATATATTCTTGAAAAGAAAAATGATATATATATATATATATCTATATTTGTTATGGTTAGGCAATATGAAATATTACCATATGCTCTTAATTGTTGAATAACATGTATATCATCCACCAGGCCTGTATATTTATCATTAAATTGCCAAACTAAATCAACATAATATGTCTAAGTCACATATACATCAACATAATATGTCTAAATCACAAATACATCAAAATAACATGTGTACACTAAAAATACATCAAAATAAACTATGAATCACAAACAACTAAAAAATATGAAGTATAGAATATATCTCAAAAAAACTGTGGAAACCATCTCTTCTTCCCTTTCTAGATGCTCGACTACGACCACGACCATGACTGTGGCGTTGCTCCTGTATCCTCTGAGCATCAACCTCTATCTCTAACTGTGACTGTGTCTCATGCACTAAGATAGCATTACATGACTCTGACTGTGTTCTCTCAGAATCTATGTCCTCTGATATTATGCCTAATAGGGTGTTTGGTTATAGTTTTTTACCTCTTTTTCTCTAAATTTTAAAAAAGAGAGAGATCAAATACAAAGATATGTTTGGTAGGCAAATTTTTTTTAGGGAAGAACTTTTTCCTTTGTAAATCTTTCAAAAAAAAAACAAGTGCCACCTTGTTTTTATTTTAAAAAAAACACAAAAAGTCGCCCCCCCCCAGCCCACCGGCGCCCCCCTCCCCTCCCCCACCAGCGCCCCCCTGTGTCCCACCTCCTCCTCCCCCCACCCCCCCAACCACCGGCGCCCCCCTCCTCCCCCACCGGCGCCCCCCCCTGCGTCCCACCCACCTTCCTCCACCCCCACCACCGGTGCCCCCCCTGCGTCCCACCCACCTCCTCCCCCCCCCCCAACCCACTGGCGCCCCCCTCCCCTCCCCACCGTGGCCACCCCTGCGTCCCACCTCCTTCCCCCCCCCCAACCCACCGGCGCCCCCCTCCCCTCCAACCCACTGGCACTCCCCTTGCGTCCCACTCCTCCTCCACCCCCCCCAGCCCACCGGCGCCCCCCTCCCCTCCCCCACTGGCGCCCTGCCCCCCTGCATCCCACCTCCTTCGGTGCCCCCCCCAGCCCACCGGCGCCCCCTGCTTCCCACTTCCTTCCGGTGCCCCCCCCAGCCCACCGGCGCCCCCTCCCCTCACCCACCCCCGCCCCCCCCCTGCGTCCCACCTCCTCCCAGTGCCCCCCCCCCAGCCACCGGCGCCCCCCTCCCCTCCCCCACCGGTGCCCCCCCCGCCCACCGGCGCGCCCCCTCCCTCCCCTGCGCCCCCCTCCACTCCCCTGCGTCCACCCCCACCAGTGTCCCCCTCCCTTCTCCTCCTGGTGCCCCCCCTGCGTCCCCACCCTCCTCTCTCTCTCCCCCCCATCCCACCGGTCTTTAAACAAATAAAAAAAAAACACTTCTTACCAAATAGATAAGATCACTTTTTTATAATTTTAAAATTTAGTAGAAAGCAAAGACGTTGTTAATTTTAGATAGAAATCGTTTTAAAAAAAAAACTACTTCCAAACACCTATAATGTCTCCCCAAGTAGATCAGACTGACTCTGCTGTGGTAGTGTGCTAGTCGAACCTCTGTGACGTCGTTGGCGACAATATGTACCTATTGTGGACTGTGGTGGCTGTGAATGTGTGATCTCATCTGGCATCACTTCATCTGTCAGTATCTGTGAAGCTCCTATGTCATACAGACCATGCTGTGAAAATGTCATAACATCTGTAGAAAACTGAGATAGTCTTGCATCACCTGGCTGCTGTGAGGATCCTGTGCATGGCTCTGAAGGTTCTGCATCTGATGTAGATGAATTTGTCCGCTGAACCTGAGATAGCACACTATCTGTCACGCCCCGCGTGGAATATCGGAACGTGAGGCAGTTGCAAGTAAGCGAGTATAGAGCGTAGAATAGACAACAAAACTATTAGATAATTAAATAATGCGAAATCAAATATCTTTCATTGATAATTCATCTGCTGTCTATTACATCAACTACTCAAAGCCATAATGAAGGGCCCATTTGACTCTAATACATAAAATGAAAATAAAAGACTAACTAAGACATCTAGGATAACATGATGACATCATGGCACTTGTGGATCACTCCTGGTCCTCGCCATCCTCGTGTGTGTACTCATTCTCCTCGGCCTCACCTGAGAACACAAATGACAAATAACGTAGGGTGAGCGACAATGCCCAGTAGGATTTATATCCCATGGTGCGGACAACTTTACATGATTAATGTATTAAAAGCAGAGTCACTATATGATAGAGCGAGAGAGTCAAGTAATATAAGAGATAGCACGATAACAAGAACCATGATAGCACAAGTTTCTAAATATAGCACAAAGCAAGATGGTCATAGCACAAATAGCACAATGTATAACAATAGCACAACGAGTATAGTATAGCACTTTGATTGTCATTTAGATAGTCAAGATAGATAGCACTGAGTGTAATGCCAACACTCTAGTCAATTAACTCCCGCAGGCACTAGCACTTTTGGGCGAGCCTCCCAGGACCAGACCGGGCCCTTTATATTGCCAGGTATTGTTATATTGTTTATCTTTAGACAATCAGTCAAATGGCCAATAGAGAGTACCAAGAATAGATAAGAATACTAGATGAATAGACAAGATAGCAGAGAGAGTGTGAATAGATGAGCGAGTAGAGTATAGATGAGAACTATAGGTCATTGCACATAAATGTCGATTAAACGGGTGATAGTAACAGTTGCACAACACGTGCATTTGGTGTTGGCAGTCAGGTGGATTCACTAACCTTCCACTGGCCATGTTATGCACAAGTCTAGAGGTCCGGCGTGATTCAAAATAAGAGAGAACTTCTAAGCCATTTGGATCATATTGATCCCTAAAGGTGTTATGGGCGTTAGGGTACAACCAGCTCGGTCTCCATGAGAGAATCCATGGAGTACGAAGTCTTACGGAGGTCTTAACAAAAGGTCCCTTATCTACTAGATCGGATGTCCAATAGAGAGGTTCCAACTTGTCAAGAGAGTAGTGTGTAGAGAAAACGAGTTGCTCGACGTTCTAGAGGAATTCCAGAATAGTGGAGCGGCGATAACGGTATTCCAAATCCACATAAGAAAACGGAAACAATGTCATTATTATCATGGGTGAATAATGTGCAATTATTGAAGTATATTACCAGATAAATTATTCAAGTATTTTCTGCATGGTCTTATGGCAAGGATATACACATAGTGTGTGCATGTGAAAGAAATCATAGAACATGGAATGATCGTGCACATTAACTTTTAAATTAAAGAAATATGCGACATATATCAAAATTTAATAACATGTATGTTTACTGTTCATTACACAGTTTTACAGGGTAAAAACATAATTAACAAGCCTAAATCATCATGTAAATAACACAATAATTGGTGCTGGAATAATACAGGTAAAGTGATGGGTATGATGGTCGCGTTAACAGTCTGTCAAAAATGCGACGACGAGGACCGTTTGACCGTCGTTCATGCAAACCCTAACTATTCAAACGGCGCAATTCCCCAGAGGTGGGAAACGACAGTGAAATGCGACGACCTTAGCGGTCGTGTTTCAGAGGTCTTCTGATAGTCAACGGACACACAATTTGATGCACGGGATGAGCCAAAACGTGATGACATGGGTAGTCACCTTTCAGGTAAACGCAACGGTCAAGACCGACGTGATACCAGTCAATTGAATCGCATCACCTAGCTCGGTCGCGATTCAATGTTCAACCCGAAAACAGTGAAATCAAGCAGTGATCTTCATGCAAGCTTATAACTCACAAACTAGGGCACTTGGGACAAAGTGGTGAACATGAAACTTGTAGGGGCATCAAGTAGAAAAGAACTATGCCTTGAACCGAATCAATTTGCTCTCATTAGCGTGCAAACTAGCGTGAACAAAAAATGGTACAGACTTGCACGATGACGGAAACGCTTATAACTCGATGGATACACAATGAAAATTGGGCAATTCACTTGCTTATAAAACTAGGCATGTAGCACTACAAGATGGTATGAGTTTAGTTCATCTTTAGCCCAAGAATACCTACCGTTGTAAAGATCTAAGGACCAGGTTGTGCACAGGTCGCAGTAGATCACAGTTGAGGAAAAAGCTCCATTCTCCAGCCGTTCTCCTCTGCTCCTGGTGGTCCTAGCACAGCCTCCCACGACCCCAACACGTGGTGAACCTTCCCCTTAGTTTTACGACAAATACTTATAGGTCTAGGGTTTATTTCAAGTCCTAATATAATAGAAATGTAGGTGCGGCCATAGCTAGTTTCCTTCCTTATTTTGAAGATCTCTTCTCCCAAGGACTGGGATTACCATTAAATGGTGCTTGCTACGGTGGTGACAAATTTGATTATCTTCTTAGCTAATTGCCATAGTTTAAATCCCTAATTTACCCTTTCCTATTTTCTATACAATTTTGGTCACGAATTTCTTGGGTATTTTCCTCTTATTCCATAACCCAACTCCTAGCTTGGCCCAATAAACTTGAGGTGAGCTAATATAACAAGCCCATTAGTCCTTTTTGTTTATTGGTGTTGTTTTAATCCATTTCCTTAAATATTTTTATTTTTTATTTATTTTAAAAGTATCGGGTTACTACATCCTCCCCCACTTAAAAGAATTTGGTCCCCAAATTCATATGACCATAAAGGAGAGAATGTCTTACCGAAAAGGTCGGGTAGTTTCGCCTGATGATTCCTCAGGTTCCCAGTGACTTCTTCCACTCCACGGTTATTCCACAAGACTTTAACCATATGAATGGGATGGTTCCGAGTTGTTGTACATTCCGTTCTAATATCTTGATTGGCTTCTCTTCGTATTTCATGTCATTGTTCAGCACCAGCTTCTCATGACGAATGACGGAGTAGGGTCATACACATATTTTCTTAGCATAGAGACATGGAACACGTTGTGTACGAATGCTAAGTTTGAAGGCATGCCAGCCGATAAGCAACTCACCAACCCTTTCGAGCACTTCAAAAGGACGATGAATCTAGGATTGAGTTTTTCTTTAACACCAAACCTTTGAATGCTACGAGTAGGAGATACCTTTAAGATTACATGGTCTCCCACTTGAAATTCTAGATCTCGCCTCCTCTTGTCAGCATAACTCTTTTGTCTGGATTGAGCAGTCTTGAGCCGATCTCGAATCACCTGTATATCCCTGGTTGTATTTTGTACCATGTCTGGACCTAACCTGTAGCAACCCGGAAAAATTTAATACTTAAATTTTAAAAATAATAATTTCTTTAAATCGAAATAATAGAAACATATGTACCATTATCGTATGTGCAAGAATACATCAGAAAATTCCTTTAAAATTATAAATCAACCCCAGACATTATTCCTAAGTGTTCTACTAAAAAATTCAAGAAATGAAAAATCCGATTGACCAAGTGCACGTCACAATGTGACTAATTATCTAAATTAGAAAACTAAATCGGAAAATCGTAAAACGGAAAAATAATGCGCCCATAAATTAAACGACATGTCGGAGAGACTTCCAATATCATGAAATGATTACCATATCGAAATTGGACCAATGAACCTCTCATGGCCCATGAATAAATTCAAGTAAGAAAAATATAATAAATTCTGAAATTCTATTTTCCCTTTAAAATGGAGAATTCTCCTAAGTTAAATTCCATTAAGAATGGGCTTGGTTAAATGGACCCTCTAGAATTTATTGGGCCAAAATAAAGATTTTAAAAGAAGAATGATAAGAAAATACCCTAAATTCGTAACTTAAATATTACCTAAATAGAACATAGGTATTTAAGCATTAAAATAGCTAATTAAGATGGAATTGGATTCCTAAACTACCCTAATGGGTTGGCCACGGATTTAGCTCCCATCCTAACCCAAATAGGAAGTGGAAGCATAGAAGGTGGAATAAATAAAGAAATCTCGGAATTAAATAGGAGTTAGAGTCCTATTAGGAAATAGAAACATAGGAAGCATAAATACTCTCCTAAATCCCCCATGGCCGGCCCTAGCTCGTTGCCAAGGGTTGCTGGACATGGGGAGAGACCAAGAGGAGGAGAATTCGTGGGAGAGGTTCTCTCAAAGCTTCTACCGAGTTCTTCAAGTTCTAGCCCTAGAAGAGAAAATCGAGTCAAGGTAGGCATTCTCACGAGAAAAATCAAATAAATTCATCTGTAGATTGTCCATGCATCAGGAACAAAACCCCTTTCGTTTCATAATTTTTCGTGCACCCAATCTTTCTTATTGAATTTTGAAGTCCTGCAAACCTCTTGACCCGAACCTTCATGTTTAATTCATATCTCCTTGAATACTCTATCACATGCCTCAAAATTTTATGGAGATACTGGTGATTGTTAGGAATCTTTTGCCCGTGAAAGCCCTAATTCCATCCATCCTACCATGCAAATTAACTCATTGATCTCAACTGTGTATTGTGCCATGCACTTCGTGAATAAACCTATTTCAATCATAATGAGACCTTGTCTACTTTCAATTCCTATTTACTGTGAATGCTAATGCATGTTTAGATTCGTTGGAACTAGTTTCATGATTTTCATCACTTGTGCAATAGTTATGAATTTTCGAAACACCCTGTGTCAAAAAAAGGCAACTCGGACTGCAATCCGAGGAGCTGTCCTTTTCCCGCTCGGACTCAGGTGCAGAACCTGAGAATGCAACGACCCGATAGGCCGTGTTCTCAGGGCCGTCATGACACAGGACCTTGTCACGATCTGATCGCGACAGGGCACACCGTCACGTTCTGGCCGCCTGACCTGACCGACCTGTCGCGATCCTCAAACGACCCCGTCGCGTTCTACCTGCCTGATCAGACAAGCCCATCGCGTTCTTTACAAGACCCTGTCACGTTATGCTGTTACTCCGTCACGACCCTCACATGGGTACGTCGCAATCTGGGCTTTTTGCATGAAAACCCACATTTTTGTAAGCCTTGTTGTTCTACAGTTACCCCATATTTTGTTAACTATCTTAAACACAGAAAAATAAAGTTTTAAATATTGAATGTATTTTTAATTATTTAAAAGTCAATCACATGACCTTTCATATCCATGATTTCTTATTCACAAGCACACACTTTGAACCATCCAAATATGGCTGAACTTGGCATGAAAATATCTCTTCAAACATTTGGTAATTATATATTTAAATTACCTTATTTTAAATGAACTTGTCTACGTTTCTCGCGATGTTTTGGAAACACTGATACCGACGCTCCACTGTTCTAGAATTCCTCTAGAACGTCGATCACTTGTTTCTATATACACTCTCTCTCTTGACTTGGACGAACTCTCTGTCGGATACTCCTTTTGCCGAACTAGTGAATCCTTGTTCAAGGCCTCTGTAAGTCTCCTCTGTTCATGGATTCCCACATGGTCGACGAGCTGGTTGTACCGATACCCTTTAGGGATCAACATGATCTAAACGGCTATTAGAAGTTCGCTCTTATCTTGAATCACGCCGGACCTCTGGACCTGTGCATAACATGGCCAGTGGAAGGGTAGTGAATTCCACCTGACTGCCTATGCCAGTCACGCATGTTATGCAACTGTTATTATCGCTTGTTTAACATTGTCTTACGAATATGTTCTGTATCGTCTACTGTCTATATACTCTCGTCTATTCATGTTCACTCTACTATCCCGTCTATCTCGTCTATTCATCTAGTACTCTCTGGTACCCTTTGAGCTGTGTGGCTCCTACTATTTTGTATTGTTCTTGACTGTCTAGCGCTACAATGGGTCTTGTGACCTACTGGACTTGAAGCATACTGCTGAGGGCACGGAGAGTGTCCGAGGGGCTCCAATCTAGTCCTGGGGGTGGAGAGCCACCCGAAAATACCTGCAGGGGCTAATGACGGTGTCTGCATTGCACGGTTTCTGACTGACTGTTCTGATTTAGCTAGACATCTGACTGTTATACTGTTAGTTAGTGTTAGTTCAGACGTACTGCACTGTTACTGTACTACCACTAACTGTTACTGAATTGCTATTGTCCTGTTATTGAGCGACTCCTGTCGTACTCTCTCCTGTTGTATTTGTTACTGGCTATCTGAGTCATCACTTTCTATCGTGACATAATCGTGTTCAAAGTGTCATATCTCTCGTTGTCTATTGACAATAAAAGTACTATATTTTCTCCGGCTATCTACAGATAATCAAAGTGCCATTACTATCTCGATTGACGAAAGTTAATCAAAAGTGCTATACTATCTCGATTGATGAAAATCAATCAAGGTACAATTTACTCTCTATATGGCCAATTACTATCTCTCTCCTTGCTATACATGTCGCTTGCTATTTCTTGACAATGTCGTTACTTGCTATTGTTGTTATCGTTACTATCGTGACTTGATCATCGTGTTTACCTGATTCATCTGCTATTGAACCATGTTACTTCTGCTATACTTTCTCGACTTTACATGACTCTCTCTATCATTAGTTACTCTGCCATTTAAAGCATTAATCATTTAAAGCCTGCTTGACTATTGAAATTTAAGTCCTACTGGGCGTTATCGCTCACCTTCGTTATTTGTTACCGTGTCTCAGGTAAGTCGGACAATGACGTTACACACATCAATGGGACATGACCTGAGTGATGAGCGACCTGGAGTCAGTTGATGAAGTTACCCTAGTACTATGGAGTCTAATAGTTATTACTATAGATTACTTTCTAATGTAATGATGTCATTGAGCCCTATGTATTGGCTCCGAATTAGTGGTTGTAATAGTCTTAGTGATTTTTTAATGAAATGAAGAGTTTATTCCAATTATTATTCATTAGATGCTCTGATGTTTGCATCTGTATGTGCAATTTACGTTACCATACTCGTTGCTCACGTTTCCCTCCGATTTATTCCGCTGCTAAATTGGCGGGGCGTGACATCATGAACATCAGTAAAATCTACTGAAAAATCAATTTTATATGTTGTTTCCCCAATTCTTTCTAACACCTTGAAGGGCCCCACATACCTTGGGCTCAATTACCTTTCTTGCTAAATCTTAAGACACCCTTTGTAGGAGAAACTTTCAGAAAAACAAAATCTCCAACCTCAAATTGTAATGGTCGACGTCGAGTATCTGTATAACTTTTTTGTCGGCTTTGGGATATCTAAAACTTTTATTTAATAAATGACCATTTCTGTAGTCTGCTGAATTAATTAGGACCCATTACTGCCTCTCTCCAACTTCATGCCAGTTAAAGGTGTTCTGCATGGCCTGTCATATAATGCTTCGTACGGTGCCATCTCGATGCTGGTGTGATAACTATTATTACACGCAAATTCCACCATCCCCAGATGGTGTTCCCAGCTGCCTTGATATGTTGACAAATTGAACAGCTTGTAATGAATTCTGCTATTTCTCTTTTCATGTTCGGCCACAAAAATACTTTTTCAAATCTTGATACATTTTTATGCTACCTGGATGAATGGTATACCTGGATTTATGAGCTTCCTCCAGTACTCTTTGCTTTATTTCTCTTTCTGTTGGTACATATAATCTGCCTCTGAGCCTGACTACACAGTTATCATCAATAGTGACACCCTTCATTTTCACGATTTCTGGTAAATTTCTATCTGTCCTTTGGGCTTCAATGATCTGCTAGTACATAGATGGCTCTATAGCATTATTGGCTAATACTGCTCGTCGTGACTGCTTGGAGCATACAACGATTCTCTGCTATCTCTTCATATAATTTTCATTCCTTTATCATCATGTGGCTCAGATATGCTTTCCTGCTCAATGCATCAGCTACAACATTGGCCTTATCCGGGTGGTAAGCCAAACTGAAATCATAATCTTTCAAGTATTCTACTCATCTACGCTGACAGAGATTCAATCCTTCTGGGAGAAAATATACTTCAACTTTTGTGATCTATGAAAATTTCAAATCTCTCACCATAAAGGTAGTGCCTCCACATCTTTAGGGCAAGAACGACTACCGCTAACTCCAAATCATGTGTTGGGTAATTCTCCTCTGCTGGCTTCAACTATCTGGATGCATAAGCTATCACTTTACCATGGCATTAAACTGCTCCAAGTCCTCTTCTAGATGCATCTGTGTATACAACAAAACCACCACTGCTGCTGGTAATGTCAATATTGGTGCTGCTGTAAGCTTTTTCTTCAATTCAATAAAACTTATCTGGCATTCACTTGACCACACAAATGGCACACCTTTTCTAGTCAACTTAGTCATGGGTGCTGCAATTCTGGAAAAATCCTGTATAAAACGCCTGTAGTAACCAGCTAAATCCAGAAAACTCCTAATCTCTGTGATTGTCTTCGACGCTTCCCATTTCATAACTGCTTCAACCTTTGCTGGATCAACTGCAACTCCCTCTACTGAAATAACATGACCCAGAAACTGAATTTCCTTTAACCAAAACTCACACTTGCTGAATTTAGAATACAACTGATTATCCCACAAAATCTGCAAAGTAAGCTTCAAATGCGCTGCATGTTTCTCCTCAGATGCTAAATAAACCAAGATATCATCTATAAAAATCACAATAAACTGATCCAGATATGGATGGAAAATTTTGTTCATCAAATTCATAAACGATGCTGGCGCATTGGTTAGCCCAAATGGCATAACCATAAACTCATAATGCCCATACCTGGTTCTGAATGCTGTCTTGTCAATATCTTCCTCTCTGTTCCTTAGTTGATGATATCCAGACCTCAAGTCAATTTTAGAAAACACCTTAGCTGATTGGAGCTGATCAAATAAATCATCATTCTTGGCAATGGATATTTATTCTTTATGGTCACATCATTCAACTTTCTATAATCAATACACATTCTGAAGCTTCCATCCTTTTTTGTACAAACAACACAGGGGCTCCCCATGGTGAATGGCTCGGTCTAATAAAACCTTTTTCTAGCAATTCTTGCAATTATTTCTTCAATTCCTTAAGCTCTGCTGGTGCCATCCTATACGGTGCCTTGGATATTGGCATAATTTCTAGCTGCAATTCTATGGTAAAATCCACCTCTCTGCGTGAAGCCAAACCTGGCAAATCATCCAGAAATATATTTGCAAATTCCCTAACCACTGGAATTGCTTCTATTGACTTGTCAGTCTCTACCAGACTCACCGAAGCTAAATAAGCTATACAACCCGCATTCAACAATTTTCTCGCTTTAATTATTGAAATTATAAACTTAGAAGTATAAAAGGACATACCTTGGAATTCAAACACTGCTCCACTAGGATGACAAAACCTGACTCTCTTCTTTCTGCAATCTACCATTGCTCCATAGGCCTCAAGCCAATCCATACACAGAATAATATCATAATCTCTCAACTGCAATGCATATAATCTAGCGGGCAAATGATTTCCTTGAATCACAATGGGGGCCTCATCTATATAACAAGAGGTGAGCATAAACTCACCCGACGGAACCTCTACAACCAATTCACACAATTTTCTTCTAATGGATACACCATGGAATCCAGAAATTCTTCGGAAATAAAAGAATGAGAAGCACCCAGATCAAATAGAACTCTTGCTGAAAATTCATAAATAGGTAGTATACCTTCTATCAAATTTGATGCCTCTGCTGGGCTCGGGTGATAGCCATAACTCGGCTCCTACCTCGCTGATGCGGTGCTCCCCTACCTCATCCTGCTAGCTGCTGGGGCTACTGCTGCTGCTGAACTCCTCTTCCATAACCATATTCTCTGGATAGGGGCAATTGCTGATCAAATGCCCGGCTGAATCACAATTATAACATCTATAACCTGGTGGAAGTGTAGGCTACTTGACTGTACTCTGCTGAGACTCTCCACCTTTGGCCTATAGCCACGCCCCTGTTGAAACATCTGTTGGCGACCTCCGCCTCGACCTCTGAATATTTTCTTCAATTTGAACCCCACTTGCTGAAACCTGAGGAAGATGGTCCCGCTGGCGCCATTCCTTTACTAATTCCTGAAGACTGCTGTGATAACCGAAAACTACCTGAACCTGTTTCTCCCGACTGAGAGCTCAAACAGACCTCTCCAGTGTGGCTGATCTCTGAGCTGCCTCTCTACAGTTCTACACATAAGCGGTATCACTGCATTCTATAACTCAGTCCTCAAACCTCGGATAAAATACTCGACCATCATGGCATTATCCAATACAACATATGGCACATATCTGCTGAGTGCCATAAACCTCATCTGGTACTCTAAAACAGAAGAAGTCCCTTGCTGAAGAGTCTGGAATTGCTCCCATTTTGCTTGCTGCACTTGTATTGGGAAGAATGTTTCATTAAACGCTTCTAAAAATTCTGACCATGTCATAGTCTCCTCTGTCCTGCTTGCAAAAGTGGTCTGCATCTTTAACCTCCACCATTCTTGTGCAAAACCCCGCAACTGATAGGTAGCCAAACTACTCTGTCCGCTGGAGGACACCTCATAGTCACAAAAACCCTCTCAAATTCATGTATCCAGTGCTCAGCTGTGTCTGGATTAGGTTCCCTTGTGTCAGTAGGCGGCTGCAATTTCAAAAATATTTCAACCTGCAACATCGGCTTTTCCACTGCACTCACTGATGGTGGTGGTGGTATAGGTACCACAAGAGGTACCTCCACTCCTGGTGGTGGTGGAACCGGTGCTACTGGCACGGCCCCTCCTGCATCTAGTGGTACTGCTACTGCCGGTTGTACCGGTGCCTACTAGTCCATCCTCATTCGGATATCAGTGAGGCTTTTCCATATTCTCTCTATCATTCACTGGGTAGACTCCTCCTGCTCATCTCACCACCTCCCCGATCTCTCCGATCAGCCATCTCACACCCTGTACAAATAACATTCCAACCACATACATGCCAACAATTTGTTACAAAACTAGGGTCAACTACCATCAGTGGACTAGTGTAGAAATAAGGTTATGTAATTGCCCAGTTCCCTTATATTTACAAGGACCTTGCTCTGATACCAACTATGACGGACCACGTTGTTCAAACCCGTTAACCTAATAACGAGCTCGATCCGACTCCACCTCCCGCGAACAAGCCATAGCCTCACAAGGGATATCACACACATGTCCGTGGAAACACAAAGAAACACACTGATATTTATTTAAGATTCACAATCCCACATATATTTACAATGGATTTACATAGACAAATTTCAACAAAAGTCAAACTAAAGTACACAAGCCTGGGGCATACCGCGAGGTACTATAGAAGAGTAGTCTACACTTTACACTGCTGGAGGTGTCGGCACAACACCGCTGTGATGCGGCTCCGAACTAGAAGACGACAGAGAAACCACTTGCTCTACTTCACCTGTAAGGAGTAGGGGTGAGCCTCGTAAGTCACTAGCTCAGTAGGGAAACTCCCCCAAACCCGAGCAAACCAAACTCAAGTACGAAAGCAGGAAGCTATGCTAGCAATTTATAGATTAAATTGAGCAGGATATTTAAAACTATACATATCACTTACCATTTGTCGTTAACATAAACCAACTTAAATCAATAAACGGAAAACCACAACTAGGTGTACGAGCTAAAGTAGAGGCCGCCACACTCGAGTCACGTAAACTGGTTCGCGACACCAGCAACTAACTCGGACAAACCACACAGGTCTACCTCTTAGCCTCACAGCCACAGACGAAAGGTCCAGCTATCGCTCCACTAAAACAAGCCAAACAGCTGTAGCGACCAACCAACACCACATCTGCGGACCACACCGCCACATGCCCATGTCTGGCACCTTTAGGGACTCTGGCCCGAGCTCCTAGAGTGAGACATTGGAAAACAGGATTAGCTGGGGCCTAGTACGTCTACTGGTGTATGTACCCCCAACTACGAGCGCGCTACAAGTGACAAACAACAAACTCTCACCAGTCGATGTCCCACTGTCGTCTTCCCTCAGCCGGATGTACAACTCAAGCAATGGAGTGAGGGTGTTCAAGACATGTCAGAGATCTTAACGTCCATATCCATGGACGTTGGCTTAAGTATTGGCGTCCATCGATGTGGACGCTGGATCAGCATGGGCGTCCATCCATGTGGACGCCAATAGGGTCCTTCGGCCAGAACTCAAAATATGCAGAAACCATACTTAACTCATACCTATATACACGTCATACATATGTATTATCATGCACACACTATCACCATGCAATTCATACATTATTTACAACTAATTATACACATGCACACATAAGTATAACTAGTTAATACATACGTAGATATGTACATCTATGCATACACAACCATGAATTATTACACGTAATAAAATAATACAACAAAATTCGAGGGCCTTACACGACGACCACCTCACTGCGGCAAACAGAGTGCGACCCTCAGTGCCATCGCGTTCAGAACGCGACGTCCAGGCCTGTCGCGTTCATAGACAGTGAACTAACAGGTGCTTTAGGCCCAACCTGCTGGCCCACATTGCCCCAGAAACCTGCATAAAACACCTGTAATGCACCACATTGGCCACACATTGGCCATCATTATCACAAAACATAGGATCCACAAGGATCCGAAAAATGCACGACGTTACACGGTGTGCGGGGGGGGGGGGGGGGGTGAGGGAGGAGGGGAGGAGGAGAGGAGGAGGCGTCCCGAGGGGGGGGGGGGGGGCGTCAGGTAACGACACTCTCCTTATACCGGTACGATTATACCAATCCATGTCGATACAAAGGGCGTCGTCACAGGGACATTTATCCAACACTAAATAATAGATTGAGATGTACATAAATATCAAAAGAGAACAGCAGAAACAAATAAATATTCTCATTCTCATTCCATCATCATCACATAATCCACAGTCTATATAGCAATAAGAGAAAAGTTAAGTCCACTTTATTACATGCCAATAGAAATACACTGTCCATATGAAATATACAATTTATGGTTTACATACTAATGAAAGAAAAGCAAATGTGTAGCAAGTCCACAAGTAGAGCTACTCCTCGCGCTCTGAGTTGCTCCTAGCTATGTCCTCCTCAAGAACGGGGACACCGTCTCACCTGTACGCCAAAGCAAGTATGAGTCTTCTAAAAGACCCAGCAAGCACTCCAAAGATACACCCTTACACATATCACATACATATGCTATCTTTTAACAATGAGAAAGAATACATGGTACATGCTTATACAATTTGCAATTAACCATAAACAACCTACACATGCTTTCTACACATACATGTAACATGATTTATAGTTCAAACTCTATCATATCATTACACAATTCTACCAATTTAGAACATGGAAATATGTACAAGGTAAATAACACACCTAGCATGATATCTAATCATTTTCACATGTTATTCTAACATTTGTTTACATGTTTAGCTTGTGTTTTAATACAAATAAATCACATTTACATGAATTCACATCTTTTCACATGCTAACATATTTACATTACACTTTCGCTGTTCAGTTTTCACATTTGCACATTTCACATTCACATGTTCACATTGTCACATTTTCACATTTCACAATTAATTTGCCGTGACACATAGTCTGAACCACCATAAGAAGGACACACATCACATACACATACCCGTCACCTAGGCAACACAGTGACGAATCTTGGTTAACTGCGTAGAACTGGGAGAAGCCCTCTCCACCCTAACCAGTGGTACTTGTCCACCTCCAGAATTTTATCTAATGCCCATAGGATATCACACACATTGAGCCTTCCCATAGGGACTTTAATACAGTATGGCTCCACAGCCCTCTATGGTAGCAGTGTCAATATCGGCACAATTTTACACATTATCACTTTTATCACATGCTTCATTCACTTACATACACACTTTAACTCATTACATGCACTTAACATATATTCATAGATCAGTTATAGAACATAACCATACTGTTTCACAATGATAATTAATCACAACAAAGCCCTAATCATGCTGCTAAACACTGAACTGCATATGATTAAAGTTAAACATGCTCATCATGGTCAATTACCCTTGTTAAACTAACAACAGTACCTATTGTTGTCAAAACAGCATGAAATGTTTATCATAGGTACCACACGGATTATATATCACATGCTTAAATTTTCATATTTTTTGGAACAAAAAAAAATTTAATAATAATTAAAACAGATGTCATGTAGATTTATCAAGAATTGCATTAAAACATGGTTCACAACAACACAGTCGGTTTTAATAGTTCTAAACCCTGAGAACAGTCATCATAGGGACACAAAAAGTTTCTGAAACCCTAACTTGTAACGAATCAATTTGTTTAGAATTAACACAGGTAGATCATGCTTATTTTCTGATTACAGAAAATTATCTTAATTTCTATCATGCTCGAAAAATTGACAATCCTCATGATATGACCTACTGACAGCACTTGACCAACCATAAATTTACAGCATGAACAGACAACCAGAAGATCAAAAATTATCACACAGAGATCAAAACATCTGTTCTGAAAAATTTGAAGAACTTGGCGGCAAAGGGGTTGCCGCCAACCGGGGTAACGACACATGATGTTGCCGCCAACTCAAGATCTTGATGGCAGCAAGCTTGCCGTGAAGTTCCTGTCTGCGGAAAGTGCAAACGGACCGCACATAACTTGACAAATTAGGGGTTCCAGGACACGAGGAAAAATCCATAAAAATCTTAGGATCTAAAGGACACGTGCAGGGATGAAATCCCTCAATTACTTGCCTCTGAAAAATTGTATAATGGTTTAATTAAGCCGAAGAAGCCCTCCTCGGCCAAGACAAGAAGGTGCTCAAATTCCTCCCATATCCGGTCTTTCTGTCGATGTAGATCGATCACCGGGGTCGGGGAAGCTTTACCAATGCTTGGAGCACCTCCCAGTCGATGTAGATCACCGGAAGCAACTCCCAAATCGCCAGATCAAGCCTTGCAAGTTCGGTTTTCTCACCAAAAAGCCCTAGTTTTCTCAAGAGTCCAAAAGGACCTAATCTGAGCGAAAGCTAGGTATTTTATAGGGCCAATGGGTTAGGGTAATGCGTAGGTTGGAATCCTACCGTTGGAGGGTAGTTTCCAAATCCAGAACTGGGGAAAACACATCTGTTTCCAGATCTGAAATCGCAGCAAAACGGAGAAGTAGATGGCCACTTTGCTGCCGTTTACAGGAAATAAACGTCCATCGATCTGGACGCCGACTAGGAGTCAACAACACACTGGTTGCCATCAACCTACCCTCAATGTCAAGGGATATTGACGTTAACTGACATTTCAGCGAGAACACAGAAAATTAAATAAACATGCATTCACATATTAGTACATACATTATACACAATATTATTAAATATAATATGTACAAAATTAATAAAACAACATATACAGAATTAAATATGTAATAACATAAGTAAACGAATAATATGCTACTTACAACAAATATCATATGCACATATATACATATATAAACATAACATGAACAAAGTTCAAGTAAAATGAACAAAGTTCGAGGGCCTTACAGTTAGAGTGTTGGGAGGGGGGGGGGGAAGGAGGAGAGGAGGAGATACGAGCAAGGTGATGGCGCACTCCACTCCACTCCATGGGCGAGCGACTGCAGTAGGGTTGGGAGAGGGGTTTTGGTGGGGGTTTTAAGAAGACCATCGGTGTTGGCAATGCCAACTTTGGAGTCACCTAGGCAACACAATCTTCATCACCACACACATCCCATTCTATCATCACCACACACATCCCACATTCTGTATAGTAGAAAAATAAAAAATATACAAGTCCACAAATAAACAAGTCCATAAGTCCATATCACAAAACATTGTTTTACGTACTAAGTAAAAGAAAAGTACAAGCTATAAGAATAACTCTCTAAGTCTCGGCTACTCCTCTTGCTCGAAGTCACTCCTCGCTATCTCCTCCTCTATCTCTGGAATACCTATCTCACCTATATAGTTAAGCAAGGATGAGTCTTTACAAAAGACTCGGCAAGCAACATATTGGTCACATCCAAACACTTACCACATACATTCTACACAAGTATAACACATTAAGGAAACAACCACATGATTCATGTAACCATTAGCAAGTACTAAATGAACAAGCTTAAACATACTAACTACACATGGATTTTATAAAGCTCATAATGGTTAACATTACTTACGATTATGACATAATTCCAAATATTCTCATTATGAAACTAAACACCTGTCTATTGGAGATACTAGCATGATACCTATCACATTCAATATGCTCATATACCACAAATTCTCACCTTTTGCTTGTTGTTTTAACATAAACATAACTTATTCACATGGTTTCACATTCTTTCACATTGGTGCACATTAACACATCACTTTTACATGATCACATTGCACATTCACACTTAATTTCACATCTTTACATATCTTTTTGCCGTGACACATAGTTCGAACCACTATAAAGGACACATATCACATACCCGTCACCTAGGCAACACAGGGACGAATCTTGGTAACTGTGTAGAACCGGGAGAAGCACTCTCCACCCTAACTAGTGGTACTTGTCCACCTCCAAGATTTCATCTTGATACCCACAGGATATCACATACACATTGAGCTTTCCCATAAGGACTTTTTTACAGTACGGCGCCACAGCCTTCTATGGTAGCAGTGCCATAAGCGGCACATTGATCACTTAATCACATTAATCACATGTTTAACACACAATTTTCATGCATCTCATGGTTTATTCACATACTTATGACTCAAACATATAGTTTAGATTACATGGATAATCATTACTATTCAACAGTGTTAATACATACTTAACCAAGCCTAATCATGATACTATCATCAGTAAAACACTATTTCTAACTAATCATACTTAACATGGTCATTAGATAAGATCATATCATGTACCTAATTTTCAAAAATTTTGAAACAATATATCTATTTTTAATATTTAAAATAGATTTCAGTCTATTAACAATATATTTTACTAAATATGGTTAACGGGAAACTAACGATTTGATTTGCTTAAAAAATGTTCATAGGAACCCTAAGTCCAAGGAAAAATATTTAGACGATGATGCACAACATACTTAATTTTTTTTCCGGATTAAACCTAATATGGCATGCTATTTACTCATATCAGAAATTCTAAAAATTATAGATATGATCAGAAAAATATAAAAAATTCATGATTCAGTCTACCATTCGTACATGATAAGACAAAAATCCTAAAACCCATTTGTACATTCAAAACCTCCGAAAAATCACAACACATACGCTAAAACACTTTTCTGGAAAAAATGAAGAACCTAACAGCAAGGGCATTGCCGTCAAGGGTAGTTAACGGCATGATCAATCGTCGTTAACTTAGGAACTTGACAGCAAGGGTGTTTCTGTCAATTCCCTGTCTGCAGAAAGGGCAGACCGAAACCTAAAGAAAGGAGAATTTGGGTCCAGGACACGAGACAAAAATCTTAAAATTGTAAAACCCTAGGTGATAGGCATAGGGATGAACCCCTAAATTACTTGCCTCTTAAAAACTTTCTGAAGATCAAATTTAGGTGATGAAGTCCTCCTTGGCCAAGCCAAAGAGACGATCTTCACTTGCTTGATTCGACCTCCACACCTTAGAAGATGATCTCCCCCACGTTAAGAGAGCCTCTCCACATTCTTTAGAGCCTTCCTCTTTCCCAAGGACACCGGTGTGCTGCTTCTGGTTCGTCGGATTTCTGACCTCTAAAGCCTCACCTTCTCCCTCCGAACCCCAATAAACCCTAGCTGAGTAAAAGTCCTCCCTTTATAGAGACGATCTAGTTTTATAGGGGTTTGGGTTGTGGTCATGGTAGGAAAGAGAATCCCAACCCAATTCGGAGTTTCCATGTTTATCCACGAAGAAATCGGGATGGATATAGGGAAAGAAACCCACACAGACAGAGATGTTGACTTCAATGTGGTTGTCGTCTATATGAAATAGACGTCAATCGACTTTACCGTTAACCTCCTCAAACCAAACAGTAAACGATATATACTATGCCATCAACAAATAGTTAACGTCTCAAGATGTTGACGTTAAGATGAATTTCGGCCAGTAATTAGAATGTACAGCAAGTTATAAATGCATAGAAAATCTAGGGTCTTACAGATTGCCTTTAGACATTGATTGTCGATAGACATCGATTGCCTTTAAACATTGGTTGTCTTTAGACATTGATTGCTGTTAGACATCGATTGCCTTTAGTTATTGACCACTTTTGTGTTGGATCGAAATGGCACTAAGAATGTCCTAGAGGGGGGTGAATAGGACTTCTTCCTTTTTAAATTTTGCTTCTGAAATTGCACAACACTAAAAAATTTATTAGAGCTTAGTGTGGTGTGTGTGATTCAAGTGTAGACAAGGCGGAAACAATCACACAGTGGATGCACAAAGATTATCCTGGTTCGGCCCTTCCCACATGGAAGTCCTACATCTAGTACTCAAGCCAACCACTTGAGATTTCAACTAACTGCCAATAAATTGGCCTTCTCTCACCTTGAGAGGAAATTACAAACCCACTTGCTCCCAAGCAAGTCTTCCCTAATCAGGGGAACAACAACTGCCTTTCACAAGGCCTTCCCTACACAGGAGGGGCAATGTAGAAACAAACTTCTGCAGAAATTACATAAGAGAAATGAAAAGACTTGTGTGTTTGTCTGAACACAAACACAGACTTCAGAAGGATTCTAAGATCAGAGATGAAATGCAAATCCTAACTGAAATCAGAGGGTGGACTGAAGCAAATTAAATTGCCACCCAACACTACTAGGAGAGCTTCAGAGAAATTCTTCTAAGGAAGAAAAGAGCTCTCAGACTTTAGCTTTCAGAAAGGCTTGTGAGAGTTGAAGGAATTCGAATGTAGCTTGAATGCTCTTCTTCTTGAGTTGCCTATTGCTGTATGAATTCAAGAGGTGCAGATATAGTTTTTTTCTTTTCAAACTTGAGCTCCTTTTATAAGCTTTCAGAAAGTAGCCATTTTAGAAGATAGCCATTGGAGTTTGTGGCCGTTTGCAATTTTGACCGTTTGGAGAGAGCTCTAGTTTCCTTTGGATCTTGGTGATCTTATTGTTCAGAAGTCCTTAAGTTCTTGCATCTTTCCAAAGTCTTCAGATGAGGAGTAGTCGTTCACAGCTAGAAGATAAGCTCTGTCATCATAGACTGTGAATGAGGCATGCTTAAAAAATGTGCTCCAATAAATGCCTGTTACAAGGACAAGACAGAAAGAGGAGAGAACTCCATACCTTTTGAGGTAGGTAAGTTAGGTAATAACAGAAAATAGGTATGGAAACCTCATATGCACAAGCTTTCACAAAGAAGATGTAGACAGACAGATAGGCTAAAAAGGTAAAGCATGGGTCTGTCAGTGGTAGGTGAGTCTTGTCAAATGCCATGCGTCTGAGAATTCATAAATGCATAGTGTCTAATGAATCCGGTAAAATTCAAAGCAAAGACATTGAATAACTCAAGGATTATTTCTTTAAAATATAACAGAAGTGTTATGCGCAAGATTCAAATGAATGTTTTAAGACTGATATGACTTGTTCTGACAGATAATAATAATAAAAAAAATAATATGATAATGACAATTTTAATAAGATTTTTGAAAGTTCATCAAAAAGATTCATGAAATGATTTGAGGATAAATTTGCATTAGATGTTAAGACTAAAATGAATCAGAAGAGAGTTTATTAAGTACAGAGATAATTACTGAAGTCGAATCCAAAGGAACATGTTATTCGACTGAAGAAATAGGAGTGAATCGACTTCAGTAAAGAAATAATAAGATAATTCGATTTCTAAGAAAACAAGGCAATTCGACTCTAAGCAATGTAATTAGCAATGTAATTCAACTTCTGAGAAGACAAGGCAATTCGACTCCAGTAGTCGAATTACTGAGATTTAATCTTTGAAGCATTCGACTGTGGTAGTCGAGGATGTAAGTCGAATCAAGAGTTGGATTTTGTAAGGTATTCGACTGTAACAGTCGGAGTTATCAGTCGAATCAGGTATAAAGATTATATGAAGCATTGACTGTATCAGTCGAAGATATAAGTCGAATCAAGTATAAAGTTGTGGACTTAGAAAATTTTCAAGTTTGTTTGACTTCGATTCTGAAGGAGTCGGATTTGATAGTCAATGCGAACAGTCGAATTTAGTAGGACATAGAGAGAGTCTGTGGACTTAGAAAATTTTCTGAGATGGAGGAAAAGACCTGAAATGTATCTGAATGATTTTTGTGATATGTAATTATTATCTTTGTAGAAAGCTTATTTTAAAGAGTTGAAAGTTTATTTTAAAGAGTTTTGTCATAGCAAAAACAATAGATATTTTAATTTAAGAAAATTCTTAAATTCATTAGGGGTAGTTGCTCAACAATTCTCCCCATTTTGTTAATGACAAAAATCTTTAAATTGATAGTGAAAAGCATAAGTGCTGCTGTCTCTCCCCCTTTGTGGCATTAACATAAAGGAAATCATCACAAAGTTACACACTGTTGCATTCAGAAGTGACAATCATTAAACACAAGATGCATAAAGAGATCTGATATATAGCAGAAATTGATCAAAAATACAGTTCATTACACAGTTCTCAAAATATAAGAAAAGACTGATCAAGACCTAGACAAAGAACTGGGCAAGTACAAAGATCTGGGAATTTGAGCAAAATAAGGTTTGAGAAGGTTCGAGAGCTTTGTCTCATTTTCACAAAAGAAATTCTCAAACAAGGAGAGGCCAATGTTGTAGGAGGGATTAGTGGTAGGAAATTTCTTATGAGATTTGATGTGGTGCCTATGGAACCAGCCTATCTTGTAGAGAAATTTATCCCTGCTCAAACGATACTTGAGGGAAACAAACTTTTTAGAGGCTGCAAGAAGAAGAAGCTCATGGACAGTGATGTTCCAGTGCAGGCCTCGGTTCACTGCTGCATCTTTGGCTTGATAATATACTAAGTATCTTTGAGCCCATTTATGACCAAAGTTCTTCCTTAGATCTTTGAGACTTTTGGACTGGAATTCATAAAGAGAGATCTTCATCTTTTCATAGTTCGAGTGGTAAGAGGGATAAGCAGCTGCCCACTGATCTTCATTGAGTCTTTCAGATTCAGCAAAACATAACTGGAAATCCAACAGATGATGAGGGTTCTTGGAGATTTGAAGGAACACAAATCTTTGGAAGGACAATTTGAGCTTGTATTTGATTTTGAACTAGTGGCAATGCGAATGAATCTGTTGAATACTACTTCAGCAAAATCTCTTCGAAGGAGACTGCTCCTATAAAAGATAGATGCAGCCCAGAGGGTAATGCCACAGTCATGGAGGGAATGATTTCTCTTTGACCTCTTAGCAGATTGTCCCATTGACCTTTAGAAACATCAGGCAATCCTAATTTGAATCTTTCGAAATTGAAGGTCTTCATTCTGATGAACTTGGCCTGAGAGTTCTGGAGAAGTTGTCCAAACATGTCATGAAACCTCAAGGATAGGTGATGTTGGACAGTCAAAAATTGGTTTCTAGATTGAGTTTGCTGATATTTGGCTGCTTCTCCTGGATAGAGGTCAAGGAACTCCTTAGGAGTTAAGCTATGACTTTCTGAGATATGAATTGGAGATCCTCAACTGAAATATGTGAAGTTCTGAGAAGAATAGGAAGCCAATGTTCGAAAGTGAACCCTGGCATCTCATGAACTTCAAGGAAAGCACGAATAGATAGATATTCTCTGAACAGATTCATGTGATGTTCAGAGTGGTAGATGAAGGAATACCAAAAGGGTGGAAGGAGTTTCGAAGGATTGTCTCCAAGTTTGGTCCACTAGATGAGGAAAGCTGAATACTGGGGAGTATTTCAGCTAGATGGAGAAGTGTTTGCTTGGAGTTTGTTTTTGAGGCAGTGGGAAGACAAGAGAAATACTGAGGAGGTTGAGTGGAAAGAGTGAGAGAAATAGATTTGGGAGGTTTGAACTGGTATTTCATTGGGTAGATTTTGAATTTGATGTCCTGGTGGAAAGGATCCATCGGAATAGTTGCAAGTGGAGTAGGATCCAGAGAAGTGGATTGTGAGGGAATTTCAGTGGTGAGAGGAGTAGGTGCAGAGGGTGCAGTGGATTGAGGCTTAGCTGAAGTTGGCTTTTTAGGCTCTGGAGGAGGCTTAACAGATGGCTTAGCTGGAGAGGGATGAACTTGTCTAGAAGGAGGATGAGGGAAGACTGGGTCACCATTTTTGACCAGTCTGCGCTTCACTTTCCTCTTGAAGGTTTGCAAGTTAGGACTCAACTTCAGAGGTCTCTTAGCTGAAGATTCTATCTGGGAAGCCTGCCTGGGCTGGGAAACCTCAGCTGCTGCCACTGCCACTGATTGCTTTTCTGATACAGACTGCTGTTGATGCTCCTCTTGAGGATGAAATACATCATAGCTAAATCTGCTTCTTACTCTAAGTCTTTTTGCTGCTCATGAGGCTGCTCCTCCACACTCTGCTGCTTGTCCTGAGGCTTAGTCTTCTCGGATTGATCAACAACAGGCTCAACAATATCTTGAACATGGGACTCTGGTTCCATGTCCAGCTGCTGCTCAGGTTGCTGCTCAACCTGCTGGAGAAGATCTTCTGTGGACTGCTGTTCTTGAGCTGGCTTTTCAGGTTCAGGAGGATCTTGAGACTGAACAAGCACTTCTTGTTGCTAAGAGGATGAGGGCCTTGATGGCAAGAAGTGCCCTGCTGGCACACTAACTGAAGCAACAAATCTTTCATTTGCTTAACCTCATCAGATAGGCTCAAACTTGGCATCAACAAACTCTATCTGCAGTTGATAGTTCCTTAGGACCATTGGTTCAGGAATAGAGGAGGAAACAGGAATTTGATCTTCTTTTTCCTGGGTCTGAACTGGCACTTCAGATTTATCTTGAACTAGAGGCTCTATCACTGGTTGAACTATTTGAGGAACAGGAGGAACAGGAGATTCATCAGAGAATACTTCATGATCACATTCTGGCACTGAGTCTTTTACCAAAAGATTTTGCTTTTTACTAACCAAGGAGTAGTGACTCCTTCTTAGGGTAGTGATTCCTATCTTCTCTTTTATTCCAACAGATATTCTCCTGATAGATCCACTGAGTGCCTCTTGAATATCAGGGAGAGCAAAGGACCATAGGGAAAGATTCTTGGAGATTCTTGGCAGCAATCATTCTATCCAAGATAATTCTAGCCAAATTCACTTTGTGCCTTTGAATTACCCAAAATAACAAGTCCCATCTCTAGAGGTGATAGAAGAGTGGGTTCCTACTCTAGGGGTCACAATATTAGAAATCACAGAATGGATCAATCTCTTTCTCGCTGACAGCTCATTCACTGAAAGACCTTTCTTACTTATAGAGGCCAAACTCCCAATGATGCCTAGCTTTACTTTTCCAAAGGCATTACTTCATTAAGCTTATGCCCGGAGTTTGGACATTCCAAAATCTCAACCAATAGTTCCTCAGAAATAGATATTCTGGTCCCTTTGACATATCCAAACACTGAACTTGCAGAAGAGATTTCCATGGTAACATAAAATGTTCTGACGACATTCTCTACAAGGGTTCTGAAATCTGGCACAACTTGGTCCAACCCATGGCATTGAGGGTGTCCTCTACCCAAGCAAGACTTCCAGAAAGACGGGAGAAATCTGTTGGCCCAGCTAGCTTGGCAGCTCGATAACCTAGAGGGGGGGGGGGGGTGAATAGGTTTTTCTAATTCTTAAACAGAAACTTAAGACAGAAAATTATCACTTGAAAGTTTGGTTAGTTTAGTGTGATAAAGAGTAGCAGTGCGGAAGCAAATAAACAATCACACAAATGAGACAAGGAATTTATCCTGGTTCGGCCCTTCCCACATGGAAGTCCTACGTCCAGTCTCCAAGCAACCTTTTGGGATTTCACTAACCAAGGGTACAGTCCCCTCAAGGACACTACAACACCCAGCCCCCAGCTGGTCTTCTTCTCTTTCCCGGGCAAGAAGGTAGCCCACTTCTTTTACAGGCTCAGAAGCAAACCTCCTGGTACAAACCCTAGTGCGGTTCTGCTAGACACAAACCCCTAGCTAGGTTCTACACTGTATACAATCCTACAGCTGGACAGAAATCTTTCTTAGAAAGAAAGATCAGACGAGAGCTATTACAAGATGAACACTTAAGAACTAGCTCACAGTCACAAAACTCTCCCCAAAAAATTACAATGAGCGCAGAGAGAGAGAATGAAGAGAGAAAAGAAAGCTTGAAGGCTTGAATGCTTCAGATGCTTAAACACTTCTTCTGGGCTCAGGCTCTTTCTCTCCCTTCCTTTGAGTGTATGTGGCGTTCAGGTCCCTCACTGGTTGTACACTCCTTCAAAAATATTCAGGAAGGCTCTCTGTCTTTTCTTCAGCCTTGCTTCATCTTTTATATGAGAGGCTTTAGAATAGATCCGTTGAAGAGATCCGTTGGAGCTCTTCAGTCGTTGCTGATCTTCTCTTCATTTGTCTTAATCAAACTCTGATGGTCTTCGAGGTTTGTAAGCATAGAAGAGAGTGTTAGCATAAAAGAGTGTTTATAAGATAACAGTGCATGCTCCTGTGTTTCTGCTATCATGATAAAAATAGCAGTTCATATTTTTTCTAACACGACTCTGAGATATGCATGCAGCCTTTTTGTCAGAAGATATTTGACTTTTCATTTAAGTGCCAAAAAACATTCAGAGCAAATTGATGTTTAAGTTACTTATCAAATCGTATACTTATAAGACTTAACAAATCGTTATGAATCTTAACAAATCGATGTGAGAAGCAAATCGTTATGGCACTTATCGAATCGTTGTGAGAACCAAATCATTGTGAGAGCAAATCGTTGTTCTCACTTATGAAATCGTTATGAGAACCAAATCGATATGAGATCAAATTGTTGTTCTCACTTATGAAATCGTTATGCGAGCAAATCGTTATGAGCCTTAACGAATCGTTATGAGAACCAAATTGATATGAGAGCAAATCGTTGTTCTCACTTATGAAATCGTTATGCAAGCAAATCGTTATGAGCCTTAATGAATCGTTATGAGAACCAAATCGATATGAGAGTAAATCGTTGTTCTCACTTATGAAATCGTTATGCGAGCAAATCGTTATGAGCCTTAACAAATCATTGTAGAAGGCAAATTGATGTGAGGGCAAATCGTTGCGCTCACTTATCAAATCGTTGCATGATAAAATCAATGTTCACTTAACGAATCGTTACACAATCAAATCATTGTGTAACTTATGAAATCGTTGTTAGTGAAATCGATGTGGCACTTTTGAATAGAAATCGATGTATATTGAATGAACATTGATTTAGCATTTTAGTGTGCCTTAAAATAATCATAAATATTGATGAAACAATCTAATCATAAATTTTGTTAGCACCAAAATATGAAGGTAATAAAGAGTGGTTCAACAAAATCTACAACTTTTCCTGGGCAAATGGGAATCTTAGCCAATCTCACCAGTTGATCAGGGGTCATTGGGGAGGATTGGAGCCCTAGACAACGCCATCTAGACAAGGAGATGAACATGACTCAGGGAACTAGTAGAGGAGTGATAGAAATGCAAGGGAGAGTTCCAGGATCCTACCTTTCTTCGAGGAGGATGGAGATTTCAGGGTCCTTCAGAAGTCTTTCTCCGGAGAACAGTAAGGGTGCGAAGGGCAGAAGAAGACAAGGAAGTCGAAGGCAGATTTCGAAAGGGTGTTTTCAAAAGGAGTCGGGGTTTTCTTTTATAAAGAAAGACAAGATAATGCCCCTAGATTTCAGGATGATGAACGAGATTAATGATTTGACCGTTTAAGACATGAAGAAAGGATGTGCCTTAAAGGAGTGTCAGTTACATAATTTTAAATTATAAGCCCTTTTCATGATTTCATAATTAGTCGAATCATGTATTTGACTGCATCAGTCGAATGCAAGAATTATAACATAATTCGAATGCATAAGTCGAATGACTGGGACTTAGAATTTTTTTAGGGTGTTTTTCACAGAGTTCATACAACACAATCATAGCATACAATTCAAATGACATTTTACTTTGGTAAATTAATCAGGATTACACATACCTATTTCTCTTCTAATTGATGTGAATCTATCCTTAGGAAGAGGTTTTGTAAAGATATCAGCAAGTTGGTTTTCGGTAGAAACAAATTCAAGTAAAATATTGCCATTACTTACATGATCCTTGATGAAATAATGTCTAACCTCAATATGCTTGGTTCTTGAGTGCTGGATAGGATTCTTGGTCAAATTTATTGCGCTTGTGTTGTCACATAGCATTGGAATTTCTTGAAGTTGATGACCATAGTCTTCCAGTTGATGTTTGATCCACAAGAGTTGAGTACCACAACTCCCTGCTGCAATGTATTCAGCTTCTGTGGTTGACAAAGCTACTGAGTTCTGCTTTCTGGAAGACCAAGATATCAAGCACCTGTAAGAATTTGACAAGTACCACTGGTGCTTTTCCTATCTATTTTGCATTCAGTATAGTCAGCATCACTATATCCAATTAACTTGAATTCTGAACATCTGGGATACTAAAGTCCTAATTTACTGGTATTTATAAGATATCTAAAAATTCTTTTAACAACATGAACATGAGATTCTTTTGGATCAGCTTGGAATCTTGCACATAAACAAACACTGAACATTATATCTGGTCTACTGGCAGTAAGATAGAGCAAGTGATCCAATCATTCCTCTATAGATCTTTTGATCTACCTTTTTACTAAGAGGATCACTATCTAACTTAATACCTGAGCTCATAGGTATTCCTAATGGCTTACACTTGTCAAAACCATATTTAGAAAGTAAATCTGAAATATATTTGGTTTGACAAATATGAGTTCCTTCCTTGGTTTGCTTTATTTGCAACCCAAGAAAATAATTTAGTTCACCCATCATGCTCATTTCAAAAACTCACTTTGCATCAAATTTTCAAAGAACTTACAAAGTGATTCATTAGTAGAACCAAAGATAATGTCATCAACATAGATCTGCACAATTAAGATTCCATTTGAAAATTTCTTTATAAATAGTGTGCTATCTACTCTACCTCTTATAAAATCATGTGATATAAGATAAGAACTTAATCTTTCATACCAAGCTCTTGGAGCTTGTTTCAGACCATATAGTGCTTTCTTTAAACGGAAAACATGGTTAGGATAAGTAGTATCTTCAAAACCAGGTGGTTGCTCAACATATACTTCTTCTTTAATAAAACCATTCAGAAATGCACTTTTAACATCCATTTGGAATAAATTTATATTAAGAGAACAAGCATAGGCTAATAAAATTCTGATTGCCTCTAATCTAGCTATTGGAGCATAGGTTTCATCAAAGTCTATGCCTTCCTCTTGGGAATACC
>CM024758.1:69964768-70001493 GCA_014218235.1 Colocasia esculenta
GGAACGCTCATCACTCGGACGCATTCCCATCCTCGACTTGCTCTTCCTCTTGAACTTCATAGTCACCTAGATGGGGTAAAAGTAGGGAATGAGCAAACTAGCCCAGTAGGATTTATATCTCAATGTGCGGGCAATGATATAAGTGATTAGCATTTAGGACTACGCAAAGACGATGAATGATATGCAAGTACGAATAAAACTCGTTAAAACATGATATATAAAACAAGCTAGAGAGAGTGATTATGATAGAGTAAGATTGATGAACAATATGACAAGATAGAACTAGCAATAGATCACTTTGTACAAGCACACAAAATTTCAATTGATGTCAAGAACGCAAGATATCACTAATTGCATTAAATACAGGATGGCCATATCACGCAAGCAAGCAAGCAGGCAAGCACGCACGAGCACGATCAATAACACTAATCAGGCACGTAGACACTAGTGTACATCGAGAAAAGATCCATGAAGAATGTACACTGATACACACGCGACATTGTTGATTGTGCATTTCCGTTGTCTAGAGTTCTTCGCACAAGTCAACACGCGCACTTCCTCTAAACTATCTCACAGAATTAAAATAGTAAAAAGGAACTAGCACAATGGTGAGAACATGTCATATCCACGGAGAGGCAGAATAAGCATGAATTAAACTACTTTGACTTGAAACCATTCACATTTTCACCAAAATAATATTGCAATTAATTCTATAAATTTCATCAATCATTCCTCACATCCACATGTCAAGCTCAATGGAAAAACAAGTAGAATTGAAATTAGCGAATCTCAACAGAAAATTATCGAGCCAATGTACCCCTAAAGCTTAGGGGATGAACAGTCACAACTCTCCACGACACCGGATCATTACTCACAGCTCAAGAATTAAACAGAGAATAAGAATAGAAATGAAAAATTGCAAACTCAAATTTCTACTGTTATTACTGAAGAACATAGATCAAAATAATACCAAGAAGAAATTAGAGAACTCAATCAAAGATTATATGAAGAATAACATGAACTTAAAATTCAAATCATTATTCCCTGCAACACCTAGATCGATCTCTCTTACAATCGAACCTCCCGTAGCCCAACAATCTGAAATCAAAACTCCCCAAATCCCCTAAAATTACCGAACCAGAGGAGATGCTAAACAACCAGAAGAGATGAAGAGAAAAAAAAACTCAAAACCTGAACCCCGAAATCTCTCACACAGCATAGAAAAATAGAAGAACAAAACCTTAAAAATTCCAATCAAAATCTGGATCTCATCCCCTCACAGCAGCAGCTTACAGAAAATGGAAGAAACTAAGACCCTGAAAAATCTAACTCTCAATTCTCTGAACTTTGGAATAACAGGAACTAAAACTTACTAAAAAAAAAAGAAAATCAAACCAACCAAATCTGAACCAACCTCCCTCACTGCAATCGAACCAGAACAAGAACAAGATAAATTTCAAAACAAATTCTAAAGCCCAACCTCACAGCAAGAACAATAGAAAGAATTTCTTACTCCCGGAGTCTCTCACACTCACATGCTCTGCTCTACTGCTTAAACAGGAATGCAGAAGCAACAATGGCAGAACAAACTAATCTCAGAGTCTCACTGGCGAAGAAAGGAAATTGCAAAGGAATTAACTAGAAATCCAACCCTGCTATGAACTGGAAGAACAAGATAGAACAACTTAAAATTTTCCTAAAACTCGAACCAGAGCAGCCCCTCTGCAAATCCTCACAGCTCTGCAGAAAAGAAAAATTACAGAGGAAAACTGGAAAAATAAATCCCTAAAACAAAGTCTAACCCCCCCCCCACTGCTCTGCTCTCCGAAACGAAAATTACAGGAAATGGGAAACTGAAAATTCTAAAATTTCTAACCAGCTCCCCTGCACTGAGGACCTTGGGTCCTTTTATAGGCCTCATGGCTTTCTTCTTCCCACCTTCCACCAGGATCGCCGGCTTCAGCACACCAGGATCGCCACCTCATCTGCACAAGCTCCATCGCGGCCCACCACAGCAGCTCAACCCTGTATCGCCACATCAGCTCGCCCAGCCACGCAGCATCTGGCCGCTCCACTCCGCACAGGGTCTGCACACATAGCTTTCCCGCCAAATCGCCGGATGCACAGCAGCGCCATCACACGGAATCGGCCAGCACCGCCTCATCCATCACCAACCGCCATGGCCACCTCACGCCTTCACAGCACACCCGGCCACACATGCAACCATGCACGGCCGCTTCGCACACCTGGGCGCTGTGCACAGCGCCAGCCCGGCTCTGCTTCCAACTTGCCTGGTCTGCACAAGCGCAAGCCCTGGTCCGCTTCCAGGTCCAGCCGTGCCGCACAGCCCCCTGTTGGCCGCCCAAATCCCCAGCGCCATTTGGCCGCACCTCTGGCCGCACACATACCTCTTGCATGCCACCCAGTCCAGCCATCCACCGCACCTTCCTGGCGCCATCGCCCGCCAGGCCACCAGCCACTTCAGCCGTTGCAGCTTCATCGCGATCAGGGCACCGCCGCGCCTCTCCAGCAGCCATCGTACGGCCCATCTCCTTCCGGCCCATGCCAGCGCCAGACATCACCTCTTCTTCTGGGCGCCTCTAGATGGTTCTAGGAAGAACCCAGTTTCCCCTGAATCCTCTTTAATCTGTTTGGAAGAAATAAACAATTTTAAATGGAGTGTGTGTGGGGTATGTGGCATGATGGTAGTGGTGGGGTAGAAGTGTTAGCTTATTTAATGGGATTGAATGAGTATGTAAAATTTTATTTATTACAAACTAAAATCTAATTAAGAGAATATTTACAAAAAAAATTTATTTACAAATATCTTTTATTTTCAAAGTGGACCTAATTAGTCAATGTCTGATTTATTGAATGAAAAAATCTAATGATGTGTATTCTAACCCACAATTTAACTAAAGTGTTCAAAATTTTATTTTTAGATGACATGAAAATTAAATCAAATTGTACGTTATTTATGGACAATTAATGTCTAACATCAACTACATGTATGAAATTTAACCCTAAAAATTTAGTAATTATCACTTCCCCCTACTTAAACATTGCTAGTCCCTTAGCAATGAAAATTACTCCAAATTTAGGACTAGAACATACAATGTCTCATGTTAATAACCATCATGTAAGAGATTAATGTAATGACATGTCTTCCTAATTGTAGGGGCTTATGGCAAGAATTAGTGCACAATGGTAGCTTACTTAAGAGTTCACATCAGCCCTACTGGAGCTCATCTGCCTTAGCTATTAATTGAGATTAGATTGATTCGAGAGAAAGAAAAGATTGTGAATAAGATCTTTGCTCAGTCAGATCGGGTTGTTTCTCCTAGTTCCATTCTGCTCATCTTCCTTGAGGATTATTTCTCTGAGTTGAGGACTTTTGTCCCTTTATTTGCACTTTGTGCACTCAGAATTTTTTTTTTTCTTTTCATCCATAATGCTGCACACAACCCATCACTTTTCAAGAGTAGCGAGTCCAACTTTACTCAGATCCGGGGCATTTTTCATGGATATATTTTCTTTTACTTTTGCTTTTCTTTTCTTTCCTCTTTAAGGAAGAATGAACCGTCAGGTTCCTTGAGCACATGCCTTCACTTCCTTCGCAATTCACTTAAGGGGAGGGGAGAAAACCAATCACCTCTCTCCTACTAGCCTTAACAAATTTGCTACATTCGGGTTCAGCTAATCTAAGTGGCTGTGTAGTGTGTGTATGAAACTTCTTGTCATAAATCCTTACATAAGGTAGACAAGAGATACATGTATCATTTACTAGATGCTATCTAACATGGATGTTATCAAAGGAGTGTGACAACCACAAAATTTTAATGGTTAAAGATCAGACACATAGTCTGGGAAATGACAAATATTTTTTATTCAAAGATTTATTAAAGATGAAACATTGTGAAATTTTTACTTTTCTATGTACAAGCTAAGAAATGAAATGAAGCATGGTTGGGATGAGGACTATGAATGCATGCTTATTCTACCTCTCCCCCCTACTTATTTACAGGAAGGAAAGTAAGACAAAGAATTACCTGATGAAGGAAATCTGTACACTTGGGTTGCCTCCCAAGAAGTGCTAAGTTTATCTCGTCTTCAGCCAGACGCAATTAGGCTCCATTAGGCTCAGGTAGCTTGGTAGAATCAAATTTCAAGAAAAGTGGGCTTTCAAAGAAATGTTTTTGCCCATTGACAGTGAATGATTGTCCAGTTTTAGAATCGAGAATAATGACAACACCATTGTCGTAAGATCTGACAATAATGTAAGGACCATCCCATCGGACTTCAATTTTCCATGAAGCCTAGAATTGAATAACTCGACCTTATCATGCACTTCAAAAATTTTCTGTGAATTTTCAAGACTTCAATTAGTTTCTTCTCATGCCCTTCATCAAGATCGCTAGCAATTATGATGGGCCAAGTCTCGTCCTCTCCTAGAAAGATATTTTTAAATTAACATGGAGTGGTTTCAGCTCAACCTTAGGAGACATTCTAATGGAAATGATAGATCATTATTCTGAAACATGGAACTAAGTTGTCCTTCCTCTCCCTCAAACCCTAGAGCACAGGGTTGGTCTACTGCTTTTTCCTCACAAGATTCTTCCAAGAGTTCTTCATTACCAGTTGGTTTGCTTTTAAATTTTGGCTTTAAAGCTTCAGAAAAAGAGACTCTTGGAATGTAATGACTTGGGTCTTCATTTATTTGATTGTGTCTAGAGACTCTTCAGTTATTTTCTCTTTTCCCTTAACATTTTCAACATTCTCTTCAATTTCAGTTTCATTTTCATTTCTTTATCCTCATGCAATGTTGACATGTGTGGGTGAGGATTTATCAAGATTTTTTTCATTTCTTAATGTTGACACTATTTCCACATTTTCCACTTGGGGGCCCCTAGCTTGGGCAGGAGAATGGTCCTGTTGTATAAATTGATTTTGAATTTGTGGTGCTGGAATGTTCTGGACAAAGTTTGTTGTGTGTTTGATGGTGGAGGTGCATGTGGTATGTACCCCTGGATTTGATGGTTTTGTTGGTTCAGATAAAATCCATGAGGGTTGTTCCTTGGTTGGTTGTTATAGTTTGACTTGGTAACTGACCCATTCCCTCCTACACACATCAGCAATCTGAGACTCTATCCTATCCAATTTTGTTGAATATTTTGGTTCTGATTTTGATATTGATTCTGTTGTTCTTGCATAGTTTGGCAAAGAGTCATCATCATGTTTTGAAGTTGATTCATTTTATCTTCCCATTGGGCTGAGAAGATGGTGGTTGATTGTATGAAGGTTGCTGAAATTGGTATGAGCAAATTGATTGAAGTTTTGATTTTCTTGGATTGTTGAAATCTGGAATAAGAAGATTGGTCAAATCTCGGATTCTGATTGGGATAGGGTTGACCGTACATGAATTGTTTGAAAGCAGTTGAGAAATTTGTTTTGATTGATTTTCCAAGAAAGTTCGAGTGGTTTCTCCAACCAGGATTGTATGTGGTAGAATATGGATCATAGGAAGGTTTGTAGAAACCTTGGACAGCTTGATTTGTTCTTGGTAGGCCATGATATGAAAGAATCTCTCAATCTCTGCGATAGGTTGAGCCAAATCTAAGTTGAATGATCGTCTACCAAGCATACACAATGGAAAAGCCCTCTATTTATGATTTTTGAATTTTTAAGATTTTTATTGATTTTTGATGAATTTTTAAACAAACACAAACAAACAAACACTTTCAAATTAAATTAACCTACCACTAAGTGTCCTTGGACTTATGTTATTTTTCTCAAAATCAGATTTATGCTTGCTTAAGTCCAATCTAACTCTTCTTGTACTGGCCAGGTAAGAGGTGGAGTAGAGGGAGGCCCCCCTTGCTTTCGCAAGGACCCAATTAAATAACCTCTAGCTCACTTAAGCGTAAGCTTTTTAACCTCTAATCCTAGACACAGACTAAAGAGAAGTTTTGAATTCAAGAAAGGATAAATCAATGATGAACCCTAGGGCCAAGTCTACGAGTTTTTTATTGAAGTTTAGGACAATGCAAGATGTGAATTTTTTTGTGATTTTTGGGCAAAGAAAGGGTGATGAAATCCCTCACTTATCTTTTTATCTAATGGGTGAAGCCCTTTAGAGTCCCATTTTCAATATGATGCACAGATCAATTTTAAACAAACGAATTTTCTAATGCTAAGACTAATGCATGAAATGATCGATGGAATCCTTATAACCTTTCCCCACACTCTTCAATGCAAGAAATGAATTCAAATGACAATTAAGATGATGAGTCCTAAAACATGAGATTCTAATCTTAGAGATGAAATTTTTTATTTACAAACAAACGGCTTGTTAGGATCGGATATTCGGTTATGGCAAAGCTAGAAGGGGGGGTTGAATAGATTTGCAGCGGAAACTTAAGCAATATGAAAATTACTTCGGATTAAAAGATCTACTCAATTAAAACCCCTTGATCTGATGCAATGTGTGTGAGCAAACTAACAGTTAGTGTGTAGACGAAATCCCTATGCATGCATCTAGCGCAATACAGTGCAAACCATAAGTCAAACCACAGTGCACAAGGGATTTTTTAGGTGGTTCGGAGATCACACCACGTGACTCCTACGTCCACCCCCCACACAGTGAGGACACACTACTCAAGAACTGAGTACAACACACACACGAGCACACCGGCTCAACCACACACACACACGCTAGATCAAGTCCACAAAAGATCAGATCCTCTAGCCTTGATCTGACCAACACACCACACACACGTTGTCTGATGCAAACACGCAATCAGAACAACAATCCACACTTCCACAACATCCACGTACTGATCTCAAATCAGTGCACACACACAGATATATGAAAGTAGTGAAAGGAGAAGAGTTTTGAGATGAAGAATCAAATCCCGATGTAGATCTCTTCTCGTTGGTCGTCCAGAAGACTCCAAGCTTCGTCTTGACAAGTATCAGTTGATGGAGAAGCTTGAACCACGGACGAACCGGCTTCAACTCCGCTTGGAAGGTTGTTCTTCTTTGTTCTGGGCAGAGAGATGAAGCAGGGCAGCAGGAAGAAAGCCTTGATCTTGACCTTTGCTTAGGGTTTTGGTATGGTGGCTCCTTGCTGCGAAAATAGCCTCATATGATCCATATATGGTGTCCAAGCATAGAGAGTCGTGCTAAAAGGAAACACCAAAATATAGATCATATCCTGGCCATTAGATCTTCCCAAAACTCCGTCTGTCGACAGCCGACTTGCTGCTGTCGACAGATGCTGACAGGTTTGCAAGAACCGGAAGACTGGGCTTTCTGGAAATAGATTTCTGAGTGTATCTGTCGACAGGCGAAAATCATCTGTCGACAGATGCATCAGATGCACTATTCATCTGTTGACAGATGCACTGTCATCTGTTGACAGGTGCACTATTTCAGCAACTTGTCTTGTTCTTTTGCACTTGGATTTTGGGCTTTGTCTTGCATGGAATCTCACCTACATTAAAAGACATAATTAGTGAGATATAATGAACATATAAAACATGTGTTTCATTTGCATCCAATTGTCATTCTCATCATGTTTCACACATTCATAACACATCAATTTTGTCTTGTTCATGAAATGTTCATCATCAAAAACAAACATACCATTTGTGAACATTTCACATAACATCAATTAGTATTGCTCATCATCAAAAATTTAAGCACTTGTTGTAACCCAACATTCTCCAATTTTTGATGATGACAAAAATTTCAATTTATGCACAATTGATGTTTCTCCCCCTTTTGGCAACATTCAAAAAGATAATGGGTGCACACAAGTAAAAGAATGAAGCAAAGAATTGTGTGACCACATAACTGAATTGTGAAAGAATTGAGTGGGGAATGAGTGTTCAAATGAGATTGCAAGGTTGAGAATAGGTTGATACCCACACACAAAACATGTACATAAACATGAAGTAATAGTTACAGCCTTCTACAATGGTTAAGAGATAATACTCCGGGAATCTCAAGTTATAGCATTTAGAATACATCGTTCAAAAACACATGAAAATGAGATAACCCTTTTGAATAAAACCATTGAAGAAAATCATATACCTTAGTGGGTGATGTTCAGTTGGTAAATGAAGGCAATGTCTACATGAACAATTGACAATAGACAACCTATTGCCCTTGATTTAAATCTTGGAGGCTCCACTCTATTTCTAGCATTTGAACAATTTAAGTGGTAATTAGGATCACTTTTACCTTTTGACGTGAAGGTAGACATTTGGGATGCCCGTACCCCCAGTTACTCAGTGTGAGTGACCATCATACCATTATGCAGAGATAATGAAAGGACTTTTTGACGCGAAGACAGACATTTGTGATGCCCGTGTCCCCGGTTACTCAGTGATACTCATCATTGCTCTGCCTTTGTCCCAATTCACATATTTGTTTTTTTTTTTTAATTTTTGACTTTAGAAATAGGTAGCTTTTCTCTTTTTTTTTTTAAGTTGGAAAATCAAGTTCAAAAGGTTTATTAAGGTCAAAGGCCAATGCAAAGACATTAAGTTCAAAAACCTTCTTACTTGTCAATCCATATAGGAACATGATCATCCACAAGGGAGTTATTCAAGTGAGTTAGGTTAAAATCATTAGATTTGTTCAATGTTTTCTAGATGATACAACCTAGACTCAATCTCAAAATATATTTCAAAATCATTGTGATTAACCATATGACTTTGATACTATGTGAGGATGAAAGGTTATAATGAATATTTATACCCAATTCTCCCCTTGCATCAATGATATGAACATACTCATGAAGAAATTATGAAGAAGGATGAAGAATTTACAGAAAATGTGTATCTGTCGACAGCAAGGGAGTGTCTGTCGACAGATGCACTCAGACAGAGCAGTTGGGGTTCTGGGAAATCAGGAATTGAGTAAAGCTGTCGACAGAAGGATTTTTGTCTGTCGACAGAAGCACACAGAGTCCAATTTCTTGGTTCTGTGAGGCCATATCTGTCGACAGGCTGTTTGGGGCTGTCGACAGGGGCTTTGAAACTTCAGCTTTAAGGCTTTGAATTGAGAGTGATTTGAACCATAAGATTGAGGGATAAGTACACATTGAATATGAAGGGTATCCCTTATGAATTTCACTCACCTAGCCTTAAACTTACTCCCCCATAATGTGTGCATGTGATGAGATAACATTCAAGCAATTCAATCATGATTTAGACATTCATCACAAGCAGTTGCACAAAATTCATGAGCATTCATGAGCATTTTCAAACTTACTCCCCCATAACATATGCATAGAAAATGTATCAAGCAATTCACACGTTATTAAGCACACAACTAGCCTTATGTATTACATGACTTTTGGTACTTGGCGGAGTATTTTACTCACGCATAATGATAGTTTCCAAACAAGCATAACTTGTTTTTCCACATGTCATCATTTGATACCAAGAGAGTCATGTGCACAGTTATGCAAGCAAGATGGCATGATTCCAATTGCTAAGAGGCATTGTCATGTGGGGTAGCATTAAGGCACATTTTGCATTGCTCAGATAAAGGTAAGAATCCATTTCAATTTCAGCAGTTCAAATATGAAGTGATAAGGAGATTTTACCTGAACAGTCTTCAATCATAGTAAAAAAAAGTTACCTTTGTTCTCCATCATTTCTTGCCTTGCACAGCCAATGTCATGAATCCATTTCTAATTTTTGGCTGCAAGACATCTCAGCTTGCTGATCAAGCTTGTTTTGGGACCCACACTTGCTTGGGTCCTGCAACGACATTAATGTTAGGATATAACAAAGATTTCAAAATCCAAAGTGATTTGATTTTTGGATTTCTGTTGTTTTGTGCAGTTTTCCTGTTCATAGATACATGAAATTTCTGATCTTTATGAACATGTTTATCCTTGTGTGTATGAACACATGGATTATTATGGAGCTTGAAGCATGCACAACATCATGATTTTTATGAGAGTGTTGATTTTTCTTCCAGCAGAATTTAGCAAGATGACCAAGTTTATTGCATTTGTAGCAAACAGGTTGAGCATTTACCTGGAGCTTACCATAGTGTGATTGCATTTGCTGGAATCTCTGAGATCCTTTAGAGTACCTTTGATCACCCTGGGTTGAGAAGAAGGAGGTGGTACCCTTTGGTATCTCTTGGCATGATGTGGAGTTGGAGATTGCCTTGAAGCTTTTTGAGCTGTTGGAGGAGTTGAAACATTGTACAATCCTGCTTTCTTTTTCACTTCCTTTTTCGGATTTTCAGTTGTAACACATTCCTTTAATTGCTGCCTTTTTGTTCAAATTTTTATTTTGTTTTTGAACATTTTTCTTATTTTTCACAGAAGCAAGACTTGTGTTTTTCAATTCATTTTGAATCTTCTGTTTTTCAGCTTTTAATGCAACAACTTCTTTTTCTGAAGTCTGAAGCTTGTTTAGCATGACATCCAAACCATTTTTCATTTTGTTCTTTTCATTTTCAAATTGAGCAATTTGTTGTTCCAGATCAACAATTTTATTCTTAGAATTGTTCCATTCATCATTTAATGGTCTGTCATGATACATGCATTCAATCTTCTTTTTCAGATGATTATTTTCCTCAATCAATTGGTTGCATTTCTCTTTTATTTGATGATCATGAGCCATGTTGGAGATTGTTTGATCAATTGATCATTATCAAATTTGAGATTTTCATTATGATCAATCAATTTTTCATTTTGATTTTTCAAATCAGAATTTTCAGATTCCACATGATCATGATCTTCTTTCAACTTAGAAAACTTGATTTCATAGTTTTTGACTTCCTTTTCCAATTTTTCATTCTCCATTTTCAATGTTTCATTTTCTTCATAGAATGCTTGAGCATTATCAATTATCATTTCATTCTTTTCCAGATTTTCTTTTAGCTTCTTGTTTTGATGTTTAATAGTTTAAATTGTTTGCACATGTGCTCATAGCATTCTATCAATTCATCATAAGATATCATTCTCTGAATCAGAATTGGATATTGATGCATCAAATGGGTCTGAATTGGATTTACCTGATTCTTGAGAATTTCTTGACATCTTTGACATATGTGATCCTCTAGAGTCGTCTGAACGAGAAGACCTCTTGAGCTTCCATGAGCCATGTAGCATTTTTCATTGATTTCCTTCCAGACTTGCATGTTTTCATAGAGGAGACCTGCATTTTATGAACCTTGTCATCAAACTCAATAATCATTGGTCTACTTATGATACTCGAGAACTCAGACATATTTCTGAGTATGTAGTAGATAAATAAACCAACCACGAAGTGATCAGATCAGTTCAGAATCAATATAAACCCGATCAGAGCAATTAAGCACACATAAACAGATATGCCAAATCACAATCGATGAACAAAAACCTGCTCTGATACCAATTGTTAGAATCAGAGCAAAGTGCACAAAAATAGATCTGCCAAATCAGTACGATAAACAAAGAACCTCTCTGATACCAATTGTTAGGATCGGATATTCGGTTATGGCAAAGCTAGAAGGGGGGGTTGAATAGATTTGCAGCGGAAACTTAAGCAATATGAAAATACTTCGGATTAAAAGATCTACTCAATTAAAACCCCTTTGATCTGATGCAATGTGTGTGAGCAAACTAACAGTTAGTGTGTAGACGAAATCCCTATGCATGCATCTAGCGCAATACAGTGCAAACCATAAGTCAAACCACAGTGCACAAGGGATTTTTTAGGTGGTTCGGAGATCACACCACGTGACTCCTACGTCCACCCCCCCACAGTGAGGACACACTACTCAAGAACTGAGTACAACACACACACGAGCACACCGGCTCAACCACACACACACACGCTAGATCAAGTCCACAAAAGATCAGATCCTCTAGCCTTGATCTGACCAACACACCACACACACGTTGTCTGATGCAAACACGCAATCAGAACAACAATCCACACTTCCACAACATCCACGTACTGATCTCAAATCAGTGCACACACACAGATATATGAAAGTAGTGAAAGGAGAAGAGTTTTGAGATGAAGAATCAAATCCCGATGTAGATCTCTTCTCGTTGGTCGTCCAGAAGACTCCAAGCTTCGTCTTGACAAGTATCAGTTGATGGAGAAGCTTGAACCACGGACGAACCGGCTTCAACTCCGCTTGGAAGGTTGTTCTTCTTTGTTCTGGGCAGAGAGATGAAGCAGGGCAGCAGGAAGAAAGCCTTGATCTTGACCTTTGCTTAGGGTTTTGGTATGGTGGCTCCTTGCTGCGAAAATAGCCTCATATGATCCATATATAGTGGTGTCCAAGCATAGAGAGTCGTGCTAAAAGGAAACACCAAAATATAGATCATATCCTGGCCATTAGATCTTCCCAAAACTCCGTCTGTCGACAGCCGACTTGCTGCTGTCGACAGATGCTGACAGGTTTGCAAGAACCGGAAGACTGGGCTTTCTGGAAATAGATTTCTGAGTGTATCTGTCGACAGGCGAAAATCATCTGTCGACAGATGCATCAGATGCACTATTCATCTGTTGACAGATGCACTGTCATCTGTTGACAGGTGCACTATTTCAGCAACTTGTCTTGTTCTTTTGCACTTGGATTTTGGGCTTTGTCTTGCATGGAATCTCACCTACATTAAAAGACATAATTAGTGAGATATAATGAACATATAAAACATGTGTTTCATTTGCATCCAATTGTCATTCTCATCATGTTTCACACATTCATAACACAACAATTTTGTCTTGTTCATGAAATGTTCATCATCAAAAACAAACATACCATTTGTGAACATTTCACATATCAATTAGTATTGCTCATCATCAAAAACATTTAAGCACTTGTTGTAACCCAACATTCTCCAATATGAGAACCCAACATGGCTAAATGAAGAACGATTTGAGAAATGTTTTTAGATTTTAGAAGTTGTTTTAATTTTTATTTGATTTGTAAACTGAATGAAAATGAAATTTAACTAAGAAAATATGACATGAACATAGACTAATTCCAAACCAATCAAGACCAACCGAGCCAAGTATTACTGCAACGTGAATGAAATCTCTGTACTGCACAGAGAATACATCAAGCCTCACTACAAAGTTCACATCACACTCTTTCTTTCTAAATCAGAATTAAAAGCATTAAAAAAAATTTTCAGCAAGCTCTCCTCCTCCAATGGGCCTCAAATGCCAAGCCCAAATCTTCAAGTCCCTCTTTTTGCAAATCTGAAATGAAAACCCACTCACATCAATGAAGGCCCAATGTAAATGAAATCAAATTAAAGCAAATCAAAATCAAACTCTAATGCCTCCCCGGCAACGGCGCCAAGATGATACGCGCGACATTGTTGATTGTGCATTTCCGTTGTCTAGAGTTCTTCATACAAGTCAACACGCGCACTTCCTCTAAACTGTCTCACAGAATAAAATAGTAAAAGGAACTAGCACAATGGTGAGAACAGGTCATATCCACGGAGAGGCAGAATAAAGCATGGATTAAACTACTTTGACTTGAAACCATTCACATTTTCACCAAAATAATATTGCAATTAATTCTATAAATTTCATCAATCAAATTCCTCACATCCAACATGTCAAGCTCAATGGAAAAACAAGTAGAATTGAAATTAGCGAATCTCAACAGAAAATTATCGAGCCAATGTACCCCTAAAGCTTAGGGGATGAACAGTCACAACTCTCCACGACACCGGATCATTACTCACAGCTCAAGAATTAAACAGAGAATAAGAATAGAAATGAAAAATTGCAAACTCAAATTTCTACTGTTATTACTGAAGAACATAGATCAAAATAATACCAAGAAGAAATTAGAACTCAATCAAAGATTTATATGAAGAATAACATGAACTAAAATTCAAATCACAATTCCCTGCAACACACTAGATCGATCTCTCTACAATCGAACCTCCCAGTAGCCCAACAATCTGAAATCAAAACTCCCCAAATCCCCTAAAATTACCGAACCAGAGGAGATGCTAAACAACCAGAAGAGATGAAGAGAAAAAAACTCAAAAACCTGAACCCCGGAATCTCTCACACAGCATAGAAAAATAGAAGAACAAAACCTTAAAAATTCCAATCAAACATCTGGATCTCATCCCCTCACAGCAGCATCTTACAGAAAATGGAAAGAAACTAAGAACCTGAAAAATCTAACTCTCAATTCTCTGAACTTTGGAATAACAGGAAAACTAAAATTTACTAAAAAAAAGAGAAAATCAAACCAACCAAAATCTGAACCAACCTCCCTCCACTGCAATCGAACCAGAACAAGAACAAGATAAATTTCAAAACAAATTCTAAAGCCCAACCTCACAGCAAGAACAATAGAAAAGAAATTTCTTACTCCCGGAGTCTCTCAACCCTCACATGCTCTGCTCTACTGCTTAAACAGGAATGCAGAAGCAACAATGGCAGAACAAACTAATCTCAGAGTCTCACTGGCGAAGAAAGGAAATTGCAAAGGAATTAACTAGAAATCCAACCCTGCTATGAACTGGAAGAACAAGATAGAACAACTTAAAATTTTCCTAAAACTCGAACCAGAGCAGCCCCTCTGCAAATCCTCACACTCTGCAGAAAAGAAAATTACAGAGGAAAAACTGGAAAAATAAATCCCTAAAACAAAGTCTAACCCCCCCCCACTGCTCTGCTCTCCGAAACGAAAATTACAGGAAATGGGAAACTGAAAATTCTAAAAAATTTCTAACCAGCCCCCTGCACTGAGGACCTTGGGTCCTTTTATAGGCCTCATGGCTTTCTTCTTCCCGCCTTCCTAGGATCGCCGGCTTCAACACACCAGGATCGCCACCTCATCTGCACAAGCTCCATCGCGGCCCACCTCAGCAGCTCAACCTGGATCGCCACATCAGCTCGCCCAGCCGCGCAGCATCTGGCCGCTCCGCTCCGCACAGGGTCTGCACACAATAGCTTCCCGCCAAATCGCCGGATGCACAGTAGCGCCATCACACGGAATCTGGCCAGCACCGCCTCATCCATCACCAAACCGCCATGGCCACCTCATGCCTTCACAGCACACCCGGCCACACATGCACACCACGCACGGCCGCTTCGCACACCTGGGCGCTGTGCACAGCGTCAGCCCTGCTCTGCTTCCAGCTTGCCTGGTCTGCACAAGCACAAGCCCTGGCCGCTTCCAGGTCCAGCCGCGCCGCACAGCACCCCTGTTGGCCGCCCAAAACCCCAGCGCCATTGGCCGCACCATCTGGCCGCACACATACCTCTTGCATGCCACCCAGTCCAGCCATTCGCCGCACCTTCCTGGGCGCCATCGCCCGCCAGGCCACCAGCCACTTCAGCCGTTGCAGCTTCGGCAGATCAGGGCACCGCCGTGCCTCTCCAGCAGCCATCGTACGGCCCATCTCCTTCCGGCCCAGATGCCAGCGCCAAGACATCGCCTCCTTCTTCTGGGCGCCTCTAGATGGTTCTAGGAAGAACCCAGTTTCCCGTGAATCCTCTTTAATCTGTTTGGAAGAAAATAAAACAAATTTTAAATGGAGTGTGTGTGGGGTATGTGGCATGATGGTAGTGGTGGGGTAGAAGTGTTAGCTTATTTATGGGATTGAATGAGGTATGTATAAAATTTTATTTATTAACAAACTAAAATCTAATTAAGAGAATATTTACAAAAACAAAATTTATTTACAAAATATCTTTTATTTTTCATAGTGGACCTAATTAGTCAATGTATGATTTATTGAATGAAAAAATCTAATCATGTGTATTCTAACCCAACAATTTAACTAAAGTGTTCAAAATTTTTTATTTTTAGATGACATGAAAATTAAAATCAAATTGTACGTTATTTATGGAAAATTAATGTCAACATCAACTACATGTATGAAATTTAACCCTAAAATTTAGTAATTATCATACACTAGGTCACGTGTATGTGGTATTGTATCTATCATTCAACACGCACGCACGATTTTCCCAGCGCAGATGCAACGCCAGTAATCATTATACCCCATGGTTAACAGTATATCTATGACTCGCCGTCATTGGGGCTAGATTGGAGCCCTTGGACCACCCGTGCCTGTCAACATCTCACTTAAATTTTTAAATGTAGATACCCACAGTCATTTATAATGGCCAGTGAGAGTTTCAATAAGTAAGCATGTGTAATGTCATGTTCATGATGATGAGGAGAACAAGTAATAAGTAATGGAACATGATTTCACGAGTACAATGGTTAAGAGATAAATTCGGCAGCATAACGGTACGATTTATACTTTCGTTCAATCCTTACATTAATGGCTTTAGTCCAGTTTGTAAGTCACACTCACGAGAACAAGAGAGAAAGGAAGTGCATGCTATCTCCAGGGAACTTCAATGGTACAACCAACTCGTCGGCCATGTGGGAATCCATGGTCAGAGGAGATTTACGGAGGCCTTGGTGAAAAGGTCACTAGTCTACCGATTCGGAATGACCGGTAGAGAGTTTCCATTTTTCCAAGAAAGGCTGCCTAAGTGCTAGTGTGTAGTGCGGTACGCATGTCTCAATTCACAGACCATCGGTCTCAAACTCGCATGAAGCACTTGACAATATAACATGGAATTAACTATGCACTTTAACTAATCATGGTTTGCAAGATTTTGATAACCATTATCATTTAAACGTGGAAGACAGTAGGAAGATTAAATCAGAAGTAGCACGAATGGATTATAACATTTAAGGAGCACTTAGAATAGCATTCATGTAATTAAAGCTTTAAATGGGTTTAACACTTTTAAGTCATTAAATAACAATCATGTAATGATCAGACCCAAGACATGCAACTTACACAGTGAATATCATATTTAAACAAACCTTGGGTATATGCGGAAAACTATGCAGGAGAACGTGGTTTCAGGTAAAATTCTGAGAAGGCGACAGGGGTATATAAGGAAGGTGACAGGGTGTCAGATTGCGACAGGACAAGGGCTGCGAAGGGATGGCTAAAAGGCGACAGGGTCATGTAAGGAAGGCGACGTGTCGGTCAGATCAGGCAGCCATATAGCGACGTAGTACACGTCGCATTCAGAAGGCGACAATAGGGCTGTCGCAATAAGACCTCTGAAAGTGACATATCGGGCCGTCGGATTCACAGGGTCCGTGCCTGACCTGACAGAGCATGGACAGTGCCTCGGATTGCGGACCTGTCTTTCCTTCTTTTGACATAGGGTTGTTCTAAAATAGTGAACAAATGCACAGTGCGTGAAAAATAACGAAACCAGTTTTAAAATAACCTAGACATACTAGGGTACTTCCATTAAATTGGAATTGAACAATAAAAATGGTTTCGATAGGTTTTGATCACGGGGAACACAGGTCCGACCAAGGGTAACTTGAAAACGTAATTTATGCAGCAACCCTATTACCACGCTATAACTCTCTAACTAATGATATTTAGATAAAACGTTCAACATGAAACCTGACAAGGACAACTAGTAGAATAACGTTCATGTTATGAGTTTTCTCTAATTCGATCTTGAAACATGTGCAACATATTAAGAATGGGAAAGCTCTAACAGTGCGCGACTTTGGCAAAACGCTTATAAATCAAGATCTACTAGAAATTCGATGAAACCAGTGGGAATGAAAGCTAACTTGATGCTCTACACATTAGTATAGGATATGTTAAGGTTTGGCCCGAGAAAACCTACCTTTTGGGTTGAAGAAGTCCCATTATTCCAGAAAACCAGTGTTCAGACCACTTGGAGGAAAACGCTTACTACTCCGTGTATACTGCATAGAATTTGGGAATTCCACTTGGGTTAGAACGTAGACTTGACCCTCTTTCCAGGGGTATAGGCCTTGCAAGGTTTGGTTTAGGTTTGACTCACCTTTGGTCGACTTCAAGAGAGTGGTTTGTGCAGGTCGCAGCAGACGAGGAGGGGAAGAAGACGGCTTCTTGTGGTCGTTCCACAGCTCCTCGGCCACCAAGAGCTCCTCCACACGACCCTAGCAAGTTCTAAATTCGTTCCTAGGGTTTGGGTGAAGAGTATTTAAGTAACCATGGTGTTTAGGAGTCCTATTATAACTAGGAAAGGAGGGTTTCGGGATTGGCATGTTTAATTTCCTATTTTTGATGATTTCCTCCTCCCTTTGAGTGTGTGAGGCATTAGGAAACCTCCCCTCATAGTTAGGCACGAATTTGGGTTGCCATGAATGCATGATTGCATCCTAATTCAACTCTAATTGCCTCTTTTTAATTTCAGCTTATTTATGGTTACGAATTTCCATGTATTTTCTAGCTTTATTTGATTTTTGGGCCATATGTGGTCCATGGCCCAATTAAGATATTGGGTCATTAATATATAATGTTGGAAATCTCTCCAACACTTTTATTTAATTTTTGATTGCGTCGTATTTCCGTGTTAACGGTTTTCCGACTTGTTTCCTTATTTAGATAATCGGTCGCAATGACTCTTAAACCTAGCCCGAATGATTTTTATTGAACCAAATTTCTTGATGGGTCATTAGAGGATATTATTTGAAGTCCATATATGATTTTTATTTAATTTTCTGACTCATCCACGTACGTGTGATAATGGTTTTACGACTTATTCATGAATTACGATAATAAGTCACGAAACACTTTAAACTTGGATGATCTGATTTTTCTTGGCACAAATTTCTTGTGAAACATTTAGTAATATATTTAGGGTTGATTTTAATTTTTACGAAATTTTCCGAAGTGTTTTAGCACATACGATAATGATACGTATGTTTTAAATACTATGGTATTAGGGAAAATTATTTATTTCCATTCACTTTGGATTAAAATTTCTGGGGTGCTACACAAAAGTATGCCAAGAAAAAGGACGAGGAAGCGACGCAAGTCCAGGTCCGCCTCCGCTCCTAGCTCACTCGCCAGTTCCCTCCTGCTAACTCGAACCAACCTCTCAAAATGCTCATCATCCGTCTCCCCTGCTCCTTTCCCCACGTCATATAACCCTAGACTCTCCTGCAGTGCTACCCTAGCGACAAGGGATGACCTATGACCTACAGGTAACCCTAGCAATCGCTCAGCCAGGTCCTGGTAGCACGGGTAGGTAAAAACACTCACCGGTCTCCCGTAAACTCTGAGCCCTGTGATCCGGTTCACATCCTCGAGGCTGGGGATCATGTGTCCCCATGGGAATACAAAGGTGGTCGCCTCCGTGTCCCACTTGCTCCGTAGAGCCTGGGTGAGAGCCGGGTCTGCCCTCATTCTCTCCATCCTAAAAATCTCCCCGAACCCCATCTCTTCCACTCTCTCTCTCTAGAAGGGGGGGAATGTCAGGAAGATAGCCAACACTAGGGTCCACAACACCCAGGCCCTCATCTCACCCTGTAGGCACAATTGAATTGTAAACAGTCAAGTTTTAGTGTTCGGTCAGAGTCGCCACCCCTATGGAAGTCGCGACCTTGCCGCGACAAGGCGGTGCGACGCGACCTTATCTCGTCACCTTCCTGGGCCGTGATAAGGCCGCGTCCGTTCGCACTGCCGCGATATGGTCGCGACGCCCCGAACCGTCGCGACAACCTGTCGCAACGGCTAGCGCTGACACGTTCTCAGGACCGGACCGGACGGAGCTTCCCTTGTCCGATCCTGTTTCCCATGGGCTTCGCGCCCTACATCCGCCCTCTGGGGGCTTCCTCTACCATTCCCACACATCCATTCAAGGCTTAGGGTCGGATTTACTTACCGATTTCATCGCCTTTGCCTTCTTCTTCCTCGCCTCTTCCACATCAACGATGGGGCCCTCCACCTCTTCCTCCTCCTCCATCTCGACGTCCATCTCCACTCCTCGGCCGAGGGTGCCTTCGCCTGGCGCTGGGAGCTCCGTCGCTCCGTGTGGCACTTCGCCCGTGAGGATCCCTTGCCGGTGTTTCCTCCTTACATGGCAGGTTTTTTGGGGTGATTAGGTTGAGTTTGGGAGAGAATGCAAGAAAAGGGAAAGCTAGTGCGAGGATTGCAAGGGGAATTGGAAGATTCGAAGGATGGAGGTTTGGGATGTTTGAAAGCAAGGAAAGGGGAAGAGGAAGGCGCCCTTTGCGTTTTGAATTGCTTGGTTTTATTCGCGCGTAGCAGGGGGTCGCGTCTTTGTCGCGGCGTCCTAGATGGTCGCGACAAGATCGCGACCACACGCCTTGACGCATTCTTAAGGTGGTTATCTAGCTGTCACGACATAAACAGAGCCCTTTGCGCAGACAGGAAAATTCTGTTTTATTCATTCATCAAGTCTATACATTCACTAATTCTTTCCTACAATCAATTAAATGCCAAAATTCTACCCTAACTACCATCTGATGTCCTCCTACAATCAATCCAATTATTCTCAGATGTCCGCGGCTGCCGGCTGAATCCTCTTCAGTGCCTCAAGGTATTCCTTGGTCAGTCCTCATCTTCCACTACCTCGGCTTGAAGGAGACCCAATGCACATCCTTCCCAATGGACGATGGCGCTGCGCACGTCACGCTCGTCCTGCTCGTCGCCCCTTTTCCTCTCTTGAACGGGCGGGTAATGCGATAAGAGAGGAAAAACGTGCGAGCCGCACCGCATTGGAGGTAGCAGCGATCCAGGTTGTAGAGAACCTGCGCTTCATTGCCCAGCAGTCGCAAGGCCAGTCCGGTGCGCTGAGGATGATGGATCATCCGGTTGTGCAGGAAACGCGGGCGCATGTCAAATTTGTCCACGGTCATCCTTTTGAAGTAATCACGCCATGCCTTCAGCCCTTTATTTGAGCAGTCTTGCACCAGGCTTGGGTAGACATGCGAAGAGGCCCACCCACGAATGCCAGCGGATGATGAAGCATTGTCTTACACTCCATGGCCAAGTTCTCCATCGCCTGAAACTGAATGTGCATGCCCATCCAAAGCTCGAGGGCGATGACCGAGCCATAGAAGGGGCCCCGGTAGCTGCAGAAGTAAGTCTAGCGTAGAGATATCCCAGAATCGCTTGGACAATACTCATACCTTCTGAAATTGAGGCAATGATGCTGAGATGGCGAAGGAGATCGCGCTGTCTGTCGCTGGAAAGAGAATAACCCCGCAAACGTAGATTGCGGCCGCCTTAGCAATGGAGATATGATTCCCGGTTTTTGCGCTTACATTGAGAGATGATCCACTGCGCAATAGGGAGAAGGTGAACGTGCATCCCACTAGTCATGGAATGCAAATCAGTCTTCCTCATAGTAATCTCCACAAGGATGCTCCATGAGTTGATGTGCGCCACAGTGTAGGAAATCGCGAGCTCCTCGCCCCTCTGATATCGTGGAAGACCAAGCATTATCTCTAGCTCCTCCAGTAAGATGGTAGCCTCAAACCCGGGGAAGATGAACGTGTGGGTCTGGGCGTGCCACAGTTCCGCCAACGCCGTAACGCTGTCCCACATGTGCACGATCTTGTCATACTTCTTGGCCAGCACAAGCACAGTGGAGAGCCCCCACTCTTTCAAATGCTGGATAGAAGCAGGCGGCAAAAGCTCGATCATCAGGGCTAACCAGGGCACCTTGGAGAATCTTCTCTACCCGGATAAAATCTGAAGTGATAGAAGAAAGAGTTTGAGGACAGGGAGAAAGAAGAAGAAGAAAGCAGGGGGAAAGGGAAAACAGGCAGAAATTCAGAAGTTAGAAGAAGAAGACTACTTACTTGAAGCTTCGGGCGTATACATATGTGCCCCGGGATGGAAGAGAGCCGCTGGAGATCCGCGTGAGACTCACGAGCTGCCTTAGGTCTAGCATATGGCGGTATACCCTCCTGGAGAGCAGAGAGGGATCTCTTCATGGCTGTAGGAGAGAGAAAATTGAAGAAGAGAGGAAGCAGAGAATTAACTGCGGGATTAACACCCCAAACCACCTATTTATAGAACTCTAGGGGGGTGCAAACCCATCCTAACCCCGTAACTGGTTGATAGGATAAGACTAGGAGAGGTTTATAAGTCCTAATGGAAGTCTAAATGTCCTAGGATAGAGGTTAACATAGGTTTTCTGCGTTTTCAGGGTTCGATCAGAGTCGCGACGCCGCGATATGACGCGACCAGGTCGCGACATGGCGGAGCACCGCGACTATGTCGCGGTCTTACAAGGTGTCGCCTCTCTATCTTTTGTGTTATTCCATGTCTGTGCTTAGTGTATTTGTTTGTTTGATTATGTTTGTGTATATATTGTCCATTTCGTGCTAATTTATGTCTGTTTATTGTAAAAAACAAAACAAAAAAAAATATAAAAAAAATTGAAAAATCACAAAAAAAAGAAGTCGTCACAGGTAAGTAAGGTAAGTATTTCTTCCCTTACTCCTCCGCATTACTATATGGTATTCTAGCTATTATACCATTTCAAGGACTAGCTGGTCAATGTGCTCTGGGATTTGAGTTCCCCTTACCAAAATAGTGATAATCGTGCACATTGTTAATCGTTGGATAGGCCGTTAAGTTGGGTAAGTTCGGGGACGATGCATTCAGGCCTGCACTGCGGTTGTGGGTAGTCTCTTGACCCGTTCTTATTGGACTTAACAATATTACCCTTGATATATTTTCTATTTTCTCCTTTTTTATTCGCATTTGTTTTGATGATTTCTTTTATTTTAGCCCAGCAGCATCATGTAGGACTTTAAGCTTTCCTGACTCATTCCAGACTATTGATGAGCCCTTGTTGAGTGCCCAATCATCCTTCATATTCCAAACAAGAAATCAAATTCCACTCCGAATCGGAAGGTTGTCTCCGAGGAGTTGTTCCCGTCAGTTTGACAAGAATTTCCCTGTCCGGATTCTCTATTAAATTTTCATCTATTCCTTGATCCGTTTTGGTTGCGAACCGCTCCCAGGATAGAGTCATGAGTTACCTGCCTGGCACGCACATGTCCCTCCGAAACGAAACCTACAGGCCGATCGGCTAGGGTACCTCTTAATAAAGGGGTTGATCGTTCTCTTCTTTTCTCCTTCTCGTCCAGACTGGTGCTTTTCTCTGCATTTTGCTCGAGCAGCTGACTCGGGGCTTTCACGAAGATTCCAATTGCTTGTTAGTTAGACCGGGTGTCTCCTTACCTTGGCTCCCACTTTTCAGTCCACTCCGCATCATTTCCGTTCCACCGTCACTTTGTGACACCTCCACTCCACTTCCGCTTCGTTTCCTTGCAAAGTGGAAGCCAAGGAGGGGCAATCTGTAGACACCTGATTCTGACTAATGAGTTGAACCATATTTCTTGTTATCTTAGTGAGCCCCTAGTTGGTCACTCACCTTGAGCCCATCATTAGCCTTGTTTTGGGCCTATTAACAACTCAAATTGCCTTGAAATCCCGCCCATTATCACTTTGAGAGAGTCCCTAGGCTTAAATAACCATTATTCTTTCACATGATTGGCTGATAATTCGCAGATAATTGGCTTCCTTGACGCATCGCATCGTAGCGCCGCGTCTCAGTGTCGCGTCGCTACTAGTCGCCGCGACCGCCCATGCATTTTCATGCATGTGGGCATACTGTCGCGATGCCCCGCCTCGTCGTGTTTCCATTTAGCGGCCCTACGATGCGCCGCAACAGCAGCTGCGCATGCAGGCCTCCGCAACCAACTCCTATTTATGCTCCCATGGGTTTATCTTATCTCTAAGAAATATCTCAACCCTTGGGCAGGATTTGGGCCCTAGGGACTCTCTGGGGATCTAAGGACTCTCCTATGCGATTTTCATTGGCATTTATCTCCCATTTCATTTATTATCCATTTTGATGGGATTTCTCTCTCAAAGGCTTATAAAAGCAAGGCCCTCTCTTCATGGAATGGGAGAGCTCCGATTTTCACCCCGAAGGGCTGCCAAATTCTCCAATGAGATATACTTAGCCTCATAGCCCTCCCATTTCCATTCCTTTCCTTACATTCCACCTTACAAAAGCTTGCTACTTCATCATCCATGGAGCGTGGAGCGTGAGGAGGGTGACCCCCACTTCATCCAGGAGCTTCTGCACGATCATTTGAACGTCATCCACGCCAGGGAGTCGCTCCAATGGGGCTCATTCTTCTCTTCTCCCCTTTTCCTCTATTTCTTCATGCATTTTATTTTATTTCTAGATAGTTGCATCCCTTCCCATTCCCACGTTTTCCTACTACCCAAGGGGTTTTTAAAACCACCCCCAGGTTCGTTCCCACCATGCTTTCTCTTTTCTTTTCATTTTTGGGAATAGTTACTACACTTAACTTGTTCTAATAGGGCTTTTCTTGTTTCTTTTTATTTTGGCAGGCACCCAAGTGAGATCCCACGAGAAGTTCTCATCCTCTAGCCGACTGGAGGACGGGAAGAAGGTCCCATCCATCATCTCCCGCACAGAAGAGAACACGACAGTGGAGAGGGACGTGACAAAGAGACGCGGCTGGCAATGTCGACGCGTTCTCAACATCATTTGGACAGGTAACCCTATCGCGACACCAGGTCCACTTCCATTCTCTTTCCCTTTCCTAGAATAGTTAGCCCCTCACATTTTCTACTCATTTGGCAACTATCTAGGTGGCGATCACATCCTACTTTCCATGCTATTAGATTAATATCCTGTGCATGTCTTGGGGGCACATTCCTCGTGATTACAACCGGGACTCCTAGTGTCCCCAAGATCAGCTTCCCGATCACGAGAATCAGAAGCGTCTCAGGTCTCTATCTGCCGCTGCTCCCTCCTCCTCTGCCAGCGCTGCCCTAGCATCCACTGTCAATCGAGCCATGTACTTTGTCTGGCCCTCTCCGGTCTGGTGGCGCACATCTGCCACCCCCAAGCTCGCCTGTAGTCTCGTCCTCGGACACAGGGAGACCTCTCCCTCGTCACCTCCAGTCCTAGGAGCCTCTCCACCATCTCCTGATAGCAGGTGTACGTCACCCCTGTCACAGCTTGGCCGTCTACCCTCAGGGCGGTGATCCGTACCACGTCCTCCTGTGTGGGGATCATATGACCCAATGGGAGAAGGAAGGCGTGGCCTCGGGGTCCCACCACTCCTTTAATGCCTGGATCAACGCCACATCCGGCGTCAGCTCGTCTAACCTCAAAAAAGGGGCCGAACTCCATCTCCTCCAGCCTGGCCCTCTGGAAGTCCAGCAACCCCTGATAGATGGCCCGGACGACGGCCCACCCCAGCCGGAACCATAGCTCACTCTGCAAAACAGCCACAAAAGTCCAAAGATCAGTCAAATTCCATGAAAATGAGCAGTTTGTTCAAGTCGCGACAGGAGATCTGTCACCTTCTGAACACGACATAAGGGGTGTCACATTCAGCTTTTAGAAAGTGATGACCGAACCGTCGCCTTCTGAACACGACAGCCCCTCTATCGCATTCTTCCTGGTAATGCGACGGGCAACCTGTGCGTTCACAAGTCGACCAAGAACGGGCAATATCCGTTCACCGACTGTTTCACCTTGGGCAAGGCCCTACAATGGGGTGCTCAGCACCTCCTTTTGCCCCTTCCCACACCCTCAATCACACAGGGTTTAAAGTTTGATCACTTACCCTTTTGGGGCCGGCGGTCTCCTCCTCGCCTGGCGGTTCCTGGAGGTCCACCTCCATGGGGAGTGCTGGAGTCTCCTCCCCTGTTGCCGTAGACGGTTCCTCGGCCGTCCGCTACCGGTGGATCATTTTCTTGGATCTCTGGCGCCCATCGCGGTGCCCACCGCCGCCTTCACCGCCCTCCATTGCCACGGGTCACCGGAGAGGGAGAAAGAGAAACGAGGGATAAAAGTGTTGCCCAGCTAGCTAGCCCAGAGGGGGGGGGTGAATGGGATATTAAAAATATTTAATACTTAAAACGTGTTCACACAATGGTCACAAAAACACACTTCGCAGATTGTTAGCGTTAGTGAAGGAAAAATCAAACACTAGAAGCAATCACACAACACAGAGAATTATCCTGGTTCAGATCTCCTCTCCTAGGAGTCCTACGTCCAGTCTATGAGCAATATCTCAGGATTTCACTAACAAGGGTATAGTCCCCCTTAAGGACACTACAACACCCAGCACCCCAGCTGGTCTTCCTTCACACGAAGGGAACAACACCCTGGAACCCACCAGGTCTTCCTTCTACACGAAGGGAACAACACCCTGGTACCCACCAGGTCTTCCTTCCAATGAAGGGAACAATACAAGAAAAGTGTTCAGAGATGAAGCCCCTAGATCAAGCTTATAGAATACAACTTGATCTGAAGTGAAGAACTGAGAAGAAAAAAAGATCTACAACAAAGAACTCTTCTCAGAACAAAAGGCTCTCTCACAGATCTACACTTAGCACAGAGAGCAAGAGCTAGAACATATGGGAATTTTTTGCTTGGCTCTGGGAAAGCTTGCAGAAGTTGTAAGCGTTGTATCACAGTTGTGTATCCTTGTTACTCGTTAACTTCTCTATTTCAGGAGCTTCATTCTTATATATATATATATCACTTCTTTTTAAACTTGAAGTTGAAGTGTCCGTTGTCTCTAAGTTCTGGTTACGTTAGACTGCATGGTACTGTAGAAGTTCAACGGTCTTTTGGCTTTCCATGCACGCAAAGAGAGAGATCTTTTGTAGTATCCTTTGGCTTCTATTTTGTCCAATTGTATGACGAATGTTGTCAGAGACCTGCACACATTAAATGCTAAACAATAGACAGCTAGACTGTCTCTTGTTGTCAGTTAAGTTAGATTGATTTTATACAGAAGTAGAAGTTCCATTCTGTTCTTCTAAAATGATGTTTACAGAATAAGTAAGAGAATAGAATATATCGTCTACATGCATGCAGAGATACGTACTATCGTAATAAATGCATGGCTGTCAAAAAGATATACATGAAGACTTTGACTTTTCAACGTATTCAAACATTAGCTCGAAAAGGAAATCGTTATTTTCCACGAAATCGTTATATGCATGACTTATGAAATCATTGTGCAAATGAGTGAATCATTGTGCAATCATAAGTAAACATATGCATACACAAATCGCTATATACAGTAATAATCCAATCGTTGTAAGCGAATCGTTGTGAAATGTATCGAATCGTTTTGAGAGCAAGTCGTTGTGATCACTTAAGAAATCATTCTGGAACAAATCGTTATGATCACTTAAGGAAACGTTGCGAGAGCAAGTCGTTGTGATCACTTAAGAAATCGATATGAGACCAACTCGTTGTTCTCACTTAAGAAATCGATGTGCGACCATCATTGTTCTCACTTAAGAAATCGATGTGAGAGAAATTGATGTGAGACCAAATCGTTGTTTTCACTTAAGAAATCGATGTGAGACCAAATTGTTGTTCTCACTTAAGAAATCGATGTGAGAGAAATCGATGTGAGACCAAATCGTTGTTCACTTAAGAAATCGATGTGAGACCAAATCGTTGTTCTCACTTAAGAAATCGATGTGCGACCAAATCGTTGTTATCACTTAAGAAATCGATGTGAGAACAAATCATTGTTCTCACTTAAGAAATCGATGTGCGACCAAATCATTTTCTCACTTAAGAAATCGATATGAAAACAAATTGTTATGATCACTTAACGAATCGTTATGAAAGCAAATCGTTATGAACACTTGACGAATCATTCTAAGATCGACTTCATTGAATCCAAAACGTTGTTTCAGTCTTTGAGAAATCATTATGAATCTGAAATCAATAAGGCACTTATGACATCATTGTGACCTATAGTGGAAATCGATGAGTACTTAGACAAATATTGATGCTTTGAACTCACATTGTTGTAGTGTGATGAATACTTACTTGATTGGCTTGTTTTCCCTTGGTTTATTTCCTGTGCTTAGACTTCATAGAAAATATGTTAGTAACCTTTATCATAGTTTTGTTAATCACAAAATAGATGTGTAATTTATTTAAATTACATGAGGATAACCTGATCATCAATGTCCCCCTTTTTGGTGATGACAAAACTTAATAATAAGCACACATTATCTTAAATAATTCTAAGTATGATTGTGGAAATAACATAAGGAATGTATTTCAGAAATGCAATATTTCTCCCCCTTTTTGTCATTTAAGCAAAAAGATCAAACGCTTGAGACAAAGAAGAAAGAAAAGATAAATGAGAGAGCACAAAAAAAATGATTGTATTACTCTTGAAGGGGTACAGGGAGATAGAAATTTGGAGAAAGAAGAGAGACATGCCGGGAAATAAGTTCCCAAGCCTTAATCTTCTGTTCTTCAAAAAATTGTTGGAAGATGCCAGAATTTATAGTGAAAGATACACCCATCTCAGGATGCATGCGCTCAATGTAAAGCTGCCGTGATCTTCTAAGAAACGCACATACTGATCCTTATCAAGGGTGAACCTGAAATGGCGGACTTCCCAAAACTGGCACGCTGAAGGAAGTGAGCAATGGTAACAGGATAGAAGAGCTGATGATCCTTCAGGTCTTTTAGCAAGGAAATAAAAGCAGAGTACCACGTAGCCCATTGCACAAACAGTTCCTGAACTGGATTGATGGAATTCAAGTCCAGGAAAGCTTCAGCAGAGAGAGGTGGCTTGCCTGCTCGGACCAAGGAGCTGTTCAAGGATTCCAACTGGAGAGCAGATTGATTGTAGTGCTTCTCCCAATCTGTGGGAGAGAGCCTTTCACATTCAGACATCAAAGGAGCAAGCACTGCAGAAGAGATGTGGCCCAGATGATATTCGCGAAAGATAAACCTTTGAAAGGAGGGAAGGCGACTCTACTGAGCTGAGATTCTCCCCATGACTCGTGCAAATCTTTCAAAGGCATGAGAGCCAACGGAGGAATCCAAAACCAAGGAGTGTAACTTCGGGAGAAATACTACTTCAGGCATCATCAGAGTGGTGAAGTCCACTATGAAGGGGCAATTAATGGACCTTCAGATCGAAGAATAGCAAGAGCCCCATGGAATTGGCCAAACTGAACTTCGGGTAGCTTGCGTAAATAACAAAAATCATTGTAAAGCTGGAAGCACCTAGTAATTCTAATTTCTTGAGAATGAAAGGGCCCCAAAGTGCTTGATGATGAATTACAAACCATTCAAAAGGGTGAGAGGATGATCCTGTCGAGAGGTGCTGTCTGATCTGGCAAGAAGATACTTGCTGTAGAGAGTCTTATGCCTTTGGCCCACTGATCTTCAGTCTTGCATTCAGCCAATGGAAGATTTTGAGTTGGTTGACTTTGGAAAGGTGGCAGTGGGGAAATACAATGTAAGGTGATCAGTAAGATTGAAAAAAGGAATGCCAAAAAGGTTGGCGAGAATACATTTTTGTAGATATTCACAGTAAATTGGTCTCCTTCAATTTTCAACTGTGAGGGAGTACCAAAGAGGAGGAAACATGGGTTCAAAGGAAAGAGCAAGAGTTTTTGAATTTTCCTCTTTTTAGAAACATGACTAGAAGAATCAGTCCTGTGAACATGTGAGGCAACTGCCAGGATTGAGATGAGTGTGGTGCGTTCCAACTCATCCTCAAATTTATTTTGAAAAACACTGGCAAGTTGTGGATTAGTAGGAGTAATTGTAACAGATGTAGGTGGAGTAGGAGGATGAAGGAATGATCTAGGAGAAAGAATAGTGGATGCCCCGACTGATGAGGGACCAGATGATGAAGAGGCTCCAGCTGATGAAGAAACTGGAGGATGGTATCAGTAGGAGGAGAGGAGAAATGGATGTGGAAATGGTAGTGGGCAAGATAGGAGACGAATAGGGTTCAGGGGAAAAGGTGCTGGAGATGAGATGGTTCTTGGTACAGGTTGTTTGAAGGTAGGTGGAGCTGGAGGTGCTGTGGATGAGGATGGTGGTGAAGAAGGGGTGGTGTGCAAGGGATGAAGGCTCAGGGGCTTTGGGAGCAACTGCTAGCTCTTCTACACTTGACTACACATCCTAGGAGACCACTGGCCCTGTAGGCCCTTCTGGTTCCTTCTGAACTGCCTGAGGCTCGGATGGCCCTGCTGGGTCTACCACAATTTGCCTTGATGGCCGATCTTCTGCTATACCAGATGGCCCTGATGGCCCGCCTCTTCTTCTTGCTGCTTGGCCTGAGAAGGCCCTGAACTGCTGAGGGATCAGCAGGAGGGGGAATAGGAGGGGCAGAGGAGGATTGCTCCCTCGAAGAGATAAGCTTCTTGACACTTCGAACTCACCTTTCATCTATCTGCATAATTGCTTGAACATTTTAAAATCATCTCTCAAGCTGCGTACTTCAGTGGACAAAGTTCCAATTTCATTTGTTGCAGAAGTCTGACTGATAGAGATGGACTGAATATCTGATTGCATAGATGTGATGGCTTGCCTTTCTCATTCAACTTCTGATGACAGGCTTGAAATTGACCTTCAACTGTTTCTTCTTTGTCCTTCGATGAACTACTCGTTTTCCCTTTTGGCCTGCCCTTCAATGGGCTCACAAAATCAGCATGTTCCTCAGTGAATTGATCATTCATAGAAGTATTTTCAGTGTGCTCCCCCTGAGGTGCTCCCTCTTTCTCAAATGATTGCTCCCCTGAGCAGGAGCATCTTCCATTTGATCTTCTTCAACAGTAATTTCTTGCTCCCCCTGAATGGGAGCTTCCTCCACGATGATTTCCTCAGTGTGGCTGGAGCCACAGATTCTTCAACACTAGCAACCTCTTCCACACCTGAGTGCTTGGAATGGACTCAAGTGCTCTTCGGAGGACTGACCCTATCCTAGAAGTAGGAGGGGCAATCTTTGAATTCTTCTACAGGTACGAGGTGCTCTAGAGGAATATCCTTTATCCTTCTCTCACTGGTTCTGATTTCTTCAACAATTTCCTGAATAATATCTACTGCTTGCTCTTCTGCTGTGCTGCTGCCTGGTCTGCTGCTGCTGGTGCTTCTGCCTATACTGATTCCTCTTGAACCACTGCAGTTTCTGAACTGTGACCTTCTTGTTGTTCTTCTTGGACAACAGGTACCTCTACTGCAGTTGCGGATTCTTCTTGAGCTATTTGGGCTGCAGCTTCTCCTACCTCTTCCTGGACTTCTTGGGCTTTGCCAATTATGGCCTCACCCTCAGCCATGGAAGTTTTGGTCCAAACACCATTTACCATAGAAAATCCACTTTTCCTTAAATTTCTGCTGCGGATAGCTTGCCCATCTTCTCTACTACTGCTCCAGATAAATTTATGCCAAAGTGTTTGAATACTTTAGTGAGCAGATGGGCATATGGCAGAGACACATTTAATTTGCTCTTTGTGTCCCAAATCTGAGCATGAGCAAACTTCATTCGCTCCAGAATAACTTCAGCCATGTTTATCTCCTTGTTCTGGATGGCCCAGACATCATGTCCAAATCTGCCTTGGTGCACATGGAGAATGTAGCACTTCTTGAAACCAAAATTTGACAAACTATAAAGTGCAATAGACGGTTAAATGCATTCATCTGATTAATATCAAGTTTGTCATCCTTCAACCGAAATTCGGGACCTACAATCCCTAGTCCCTTTGCTTGGGTATCCACAGTGTGAATCCCACTGCGACAGTGTGCTAACTCCAAATAAGGACTCAATAGTTCATGATCAACTTTAATCTGGGTACCTTGACAGATGAGTCAAGGACCCGTCCACCTCAGTTCTCAAGCAAAAATAGAAAGCCTTCACCAAGTATGGATAGCTTACCTCAGAGAAAGTTGCAATCTCTGTCCACTTCATCCTTCCATTGCTGCCACGATGCTGAGCATCCCATTCTTCTCCAAGTCTGCAATGTCCACTGCCTTGTTTCCACAGAGCTTCGTCTTCACAAAAGTGAACCTTTCCTATTGCTCTACTGTGAGGAACTCAGCTCCATAGCCCCCGACGCTGCCGGAAACAACAGGTGCGGCCATGGATTTGATGGGGAAAGTTTCTGAGGGTTGGAGTGAGGAGAGGAACAGAAACCCCAAAGAAATTTCTCGCGGAAGGAGTTTGGATCTTGAAAGCTCAGAGAGTCGGTGCCGGAGTCGATAGGGTATCGCCTCAGGCAGGAAGAAGGGGATGAAAAAGGGATGTGAATCGTTACCACGGATTTCGGGTATATCAAAGAAATAATGACTTTTTCGAAACAAGAGGTGCCTTTATGGCAGAAAACGACAAAATGACTGGTTCGATAGCAATAAAAGCTTGTAAAATAGCGAATCGCCATAAATGACTTAACAGAAGAATCTTTGAGGAAATTTGCTTAGATCCAGGGAGGAAAAATAATTAACATTCTGATATTTTATATTTCAGTTTTATACAGATAAATCTTTCACAATTGCACATGCTAATCCCTTCTAAGAGATGTTAACCTCTCTTCAGGTAAGGCCTTTGTGAGATATCTGCTAAACTGATTATTTGTATCAATAAAGGAAATACCTATTGTGAGACCCGGATTTTTATTCTCTTTATATTATGTATGTATAGAATGGTGTGTTGGGTGTTTGGTTGTTGTGTGCTTAGCATGCGTAGTTCATTGTGCCTGCTATAAGTTTTATCCTTCTTTTGAATATGAGCCTTTGCGAATATCTATATATGTATACATAGGTGTATATGATAATAATGTAGAAGTGAACAATTGGCTAATTTTGGGTGCATTATGAATACCAAGAATCCCGACTTAGGATACTTGAATAATACTATGCGTGTGCTATCTAAATATGAAGAATATCCTATACTACCTATTTCATGGAATTTTGTATGGAAGTGTATGAAGTACATATGTGTATGTACGTGTGTATGTTATCTTATGCGTGTGACAATTGTATACCTAATTCTACCTGCATAACACCTTGGTGTACTTGTGTATGCATGTGTATGGTTAGTTGTAAATGTTGTTCATTTGCATGGTTTAGCTAATGTGAATATTGTACTTCGTACATTGCATATGCATAAAGAGTTCAAGCATGGTAGGTGTAATTAGTAGGTTATATTGAGATTCTATACTCCTCATGAATAACATGCATGTATTTTTATGATATTTAGGTGAGAATAGTCAATTGGCTAAATTATGCATATAGTACATATTAAGGAATCCTATGCATATAGTACTTAAGCAATGTTAGGTAAAGTTGTGTAAGTTAATCTAATTACCGGTGCGCATGTTGTACCCATCTATTTCAAGCATAGTGTGCATAAGTATGCTACCAGTGTGTGTATACTATATATATATGTCAAATCAAGTGTGGGTGTGCAAGGACTATTTTATCGAATAGATTATTCCTAGCTGACCTAACTCATATCACCTCCTAATAATTTGCGAAGCCTTCACAATTCTTGTCATTCTATCTAGCCGTGTGTTGAGTCACGCTTATGTAAAACATCATGTACGCATAGGTAGATATCTACGTACATCTATCTAGTGTATTTATGTATGCTTGTGTATGCCTAGGTATGAATGATATTGATTGCCTGGTATGGTAATATACATGTTACACCTTATACATTGTATGTATATATATAGAGTAAGCATAGTTTGCATGTTTTAAGTTTTGGCCAAAGGGCCAATCAGCGTCAATGTGTTATATTAAATATAAATAAGGTATGTATTGCATGGTGATAGTATGGATATAATACCGTATACATATTGCATGTATATAAGCTTGGTATGCGTGGTTTTCTGCATAATTTAGGGTTCTGGCCGAAGGCACCTTGGCGTCAACTCTAGGCCGTTTATCTGGTGTCAGCGTCCAGACCTGGACGCCAACACTAACTCCGGCGTCCAGCGATATGGACGTCAATTTCTCTGACCTGCATGCGTTGCAGAGCCAGAAAATCTGGGAGCAAGTATGGCCACCATTGGGGGATGTCCCCCAACGGCTCTCAGCTTATCAAATCGGTATGGTGAGTGGTGAGGGGCTCTTCTAAGTCCTGAACCCGAATTGGACTCTCCCATTCTTTCCCTTCACCCTTGCAAGAGGAGAGAAGTGAGAGAGAAAAACCCTAGAGAGTCTGTGAGAAAAACCCATCTTCGCACCCCCAAATCCGACCCCTTGAAGCTTGGTCTGGAGATCTAACTGCGACTAGGAGGAAGCTGGAGCAAAGGAGAAGGCTTCCCCATCATCCCCTCGGTGTGGAGATCACCCAGGAGCCCGGAGGAAGGCGATCTAGAGGGCGTTTCTGCAACTTCTTGGAACTGCCCAGGAGGTCTTCTTCGAGCCATAAATCCCTTGGAGAATTTTCTAAAGGCAAGTGACCTATCTATGGTGTCCCCGTATGAGTCTGGGTGGGTTTTGCTATTTTTATGGATTTTTCCTCGAGTCCTAGACCCTCCTATTCACCCAAGATTCAGAGCTCGGGTCTGTGTTTCTGCACAGACCTGATTCGACGGCAAGGTCCCTAGACGCCTGTGATGATCTTGGCGTCCATCGACCATGCCGCTGACTCGAGTCAGCGGCCAGAGACCGCCGTCGAGTTCTTCTGAACAGAACAGTGAGCTGTTCTGTCCCTCTTATACATTAATTTCGGTATGTTTTACGTGATGAGGATATATGGTAAACCTTATACTCTATGTATATTGTGCATTGTGGTGTGTGGATGAATGTGGTGTGATGGTGAATGTGGGATAATGGTATCTTTTAAACTTGTGAGCATGACTTGTAGATAATCTTGCAAATCCTTGTTCATGATTTGAATTAGTATGAATGCCTTGGTTTTAGTCTAATCATGAAGATCAGTGGGTCAGCATATGCGTTTGCAAATTTGGTAATTTATCCATACTTGTGTAATTTGAAAATAATTTGGTTCGGTAAAATAAAAGCATGCAAGAATGGTTTGTAGGGTTCAATCCATGGATGTATGATTAGGGTAATTTTGTATCCTTAATCCTGCACATGTTAGTAGCTTATGTTTAAACAGCAAGTGGCTAAATTACAAGATGTGTTAAACCCATGTTAACTTAAGTTGCTAATAGCATGCTAATTAGGTATTTTATTTTCTGTAAATTCTATTTAGCTCAGAAAAATCTGAAAATTGAGTGTATAATATTGAACCCGAAAACAGCATGTGGTCAAAATGTCAGGTCTTTGGATCAGTAAATAAAAGTATGTATTTTCATGTGAAATGGGATAATCTAGTGTATTATCGTAATGTGATAGTTATTGTCTAAAACCAACTTGATTGGTGAATTTACTGTGTTAAACTCCTGAAATCTGTAGTAGCATGATTAGGAGAAAAACAAAGACACATTGTGCATGAGAAAACGAAGGAGATGAAGTGTTATGTGTAAAAACGTGTTAAAACGCGGTATGAGTAAAGTGCAAAAGTGTGCCTATGTGACACTGCTACCCTAGAGGCATCGGGAGCCGTATATAGAAAAGTCCCTATAGAAGGCTCCATGTGATATAAGTTTGTCCCAAAGGCATTGGGAAAACCCGGAGGTGGACAAGTACCACTGGATAGGTGGAGAGGGCTTCTCCCGGTCTGCGCAGTTACCAAGATTCACCGCTGTATGCCTAGGTGGTGAGTCTGTGTAGGAGTTGTGTCATGTGTTGTGTTATGAGTTGTGTTATGAGTTGTGTTGAGAGCTGTGATAAGGAATGAGCACGAGCTATGAGATATTTGTTAGTGTCCTCTACTGGTGGTTAGGACTATGTGTCATGGCAAATTATGTAAGTAATGAAAAAATAATAAAGTGTGAAATATGTGAACATGCACGTGGTAAGTGCCCAAGATGCACGTGGTAAGTGCAATCGATGGTATGGTTAAGTGAAAGTGGAAGAGAAAATGATGTGGAAATGAGTAAATGTGTAAGTGTGACAGTGTACATGTCAAATGCGTAAAAGTGAACAATGTGAATGAGTAAGTGTGCAATCATGTGAAAACTGAAAATGCGAGGATGTGTTATTGAAACCCAGTGAGACTAAATCTGCAAACCATGGAATTCAGAAAAATTTATGTTACTATCCTCATTAGTTTTTGTGTGCGAAAATGTCTAGAATCCATGTTAGGGGTAAACTAATGATGGTTGTATGCAAAATAGCATGATGGTTGGTCATATGATATGTTTTAAGCACGTTGTAGCTCTCATGTGTAGACTTATAGCCGTTAAACCACGTGAAATCAGCAACCTAAAGCATGTGAAAAGGTTTATGTGTGCTTAAGAACATGTGGAATCCATGCTAATGTGTTCCCTTTCATGTATGTAAAATTGTTCATGTTGGTAGCTCTCATGCCTTAGCTCTTCAAGATTTAAAGTTCATGAGTAAATTGAGTAGTGAGCATGTGATAGGTGAGTTTTATTCCTACAAAATCTGAAAAGCGCGATTCATGTATAAATTGTAAAACATTCTTGATAGGTTGAGGCTTGAATTGACTAGCATGCTATGTGTTGCAATTGTAAATGTGCATGTAGAAACCACTAGGACTTGTAGTGTATATCATGAGTAGTGTTACTTGCTGAGTCTTTGGACTCACTCTTGCTTCGGCGTACAGGTTGACAGGATCGTGCACTAGAAGGTAGCGTGGCGACGATCACCATTTAGAAGCTATTTTGTGGAACTGTCACCAGTTGTACTTTCTTTGCACAAAAAGGATTATTGTATGGACAATTTTGGACATTGTAGTTCTCTTTATTTTGTATTAATGTGGACTTTGTCTTTCCATTTGCTATTAGATTGTGGAATGTGTTTGGGAGGGTTAAGAGGTTGAGTTGTTAATTTTATTCCGCTGTACTCTATTGCTATCAGGTACATATCAACCTATCGACCAGTGTTGGGTACATGTCCCACTGTGACGACGCCCTTTATACCGATGAGATTGGTATAATCGTACGGTATGAAGAGGGTCGTTACACTATGTTCCCA
>CM024758.1:70001593-70062224 GCA_014218235.1 Colocasia esculenta
TGAAGCTCTTGAGATATGAAATGGGGTCCATTGTCGGTGACGAGGCTGCTTGGCACTCCGAACCAGAAACGAGCAGAACATAGTCCTGGGGAGGACCTCCTCCTACCAGAACCAACAGAGAAGAACTCCAGGAGCCACCTCACTAGAGTCATCAAACCAGTCAGTACTAGGCTGACAACAAACCACAGACAAGTGTCGCATCGCCCAACTAGCGGTGCGACACGACACACAAAGCACCTGCTTAGCTCGGCGTCCCGAGCACAGCGCACAAGGGCGCACAGGCACACGAGCCCAAACACACAATAACCACAACACACACCCCAACAATAGAGGGGTAGCCAACAAGGTAGAGGACACCTTCCACCGGTCCACGGGCAACAACCCAGCACGGTTGAAGGCCACACAACACGCAAGCTCTCTCAGCCTTCGCGACGCACACACGCTCAAATGCGCGAAGCGACCGTGAGCACCGCACCTGGACTTGCCTGCAAGCATCCTCTATACGGAAGGACACTACCGGTGAGTCCACCGCAAACCGCGCGCTACAGCACGAACACCGAGCGATCACACTCGCCACGCAAGTGACGCAACAACAACTGCAACCCACTGCAGCACGCACACCTGCAAAACAATCAAAGCACAAGCCTATCCCTAGTCGGACGGTTGTCAGCAGCGCACTAGTACCTTCCTTTGGGACAACTATAGTTATTAACACCTTACAATCTCAGTAGACCCTCGCTCTGATACCAACTGTAACGACCCGAACTCCCGGACCCCCGTCAGGGGCCCGAAATTCGCGTCGCAACCCACGGATCCGAAGTCCGAAAGGGTTAGAAGAATTAGTCTAGTGAGATATGTACTGAATTCGAATAACTATAACAATCTGTACAATATACAAACGTTTGTACAACGCGTCCCAAGCAAAGCAAGTACAAGAAGAAAGGTGCAGTCCTTAAGGGGAATACCATGAGAGAGTGTTTTGTAAGTTCTGGGGTATGCCCTTAAGGACTGCACCTTTCTTCTTGTACCTGTGCTTTTGCTTGGGACGCATTGTACAAACTTTTGTATATTGTACAGATGTTATAGTTATTCGAATTCAGTACATATCTCACTGATAATTCTTCTAACCCTTCGGATCTTCGGATCCGGGGTGGCGACGCGAATTTCGGGCCCCTGGAGGGGGTCCGGGAGGTCGGGTCGTTACAAGTGCGGGGGGTGACGGGGATCACCGTCGAGGCAGAGGGTGACGGGGATCGCCGTCGAAGCAAAGGGAAGCGTGAGGGTGACGGGGATCGCCGTCGAGAGAAAGTGCGAGAGCTAGACAGCTGAAGGCAGAAAGCGGGAAGGATGAGTCAGAAAAGAACAGGAGGAGGGATCGCCGTCTGACGAAAGGAGAGGGAAGAAGGGGATCTCCGTCCGACGAAAAGGAGAGGGGAGAAGATGGGGATTGCCGTCCGAAGAAAAGGGGAAAGAAGGAGGCGGGGACGCCGTCCTGAAGAAAGGGGGAAGAAAATAAACAAACGGAAGGATAGAAAAAAAAAAAAAAAAAGGGGGATCGAAGAAAAAAAAAAGAAAAAAAAAACGGGGGAATGGATTGGGTTTTTTTTGATTTATTATTATTATTATTGTTTTGATTTTGACAATGAAAAGAACTACATTACATTAGAAGGCTTCGGAAAAAGGACAGGACCGAGCCATTAAGGAAGATGGTGAAGAGGGGTGAAGGGCGGATTACGCTTCAACAGCATCGGGGGAGAATGGAAAATGAAGGGTGGAGATAGGGAATAAAATCAAAATTATGGACAAGGATGGATGAAACGAAATGAATGGGAGGCCGGGAAAACCCTGGCCAGAGCTCCTTGTTAAATCGGCTGGACTTATGATCTCAAATTCCTCACCAAATCCAAGCAACTGTCGCTTGGTGGTGGCTGCTGATGCTGATGGGGTGCTACCCGAGACAGCGACATGTCATCCTCGCTGAACAAGCGGTTGACCGCTGAGATTAGATCTTCCAATTCTGGTCCTCTGTCTCGGCTTCTGTTCATTGAACAACAAACTGACCGCTGAAATCAAATCATCAAGGTCTGGTGTTTCTGTATCTGACTCGACTCTCTTCTTCTTGCTGGGTCGCTGAGCTTCTAGGCTTGGTATGCTGACCTTGGTGCCTCTTCCATCGTGGTGTTATTCCAGGCTGCACGGCCCTCTGACAAAATGATCATACAATGTCCAGTGAGGGGCCATGGTCTGACTGTGAAGAAGATGAGAATGCAGCCCATTCTGAGTATCCTAGACCATGTTTTGTGAATTTCTTGTGCTGGCCACTGTTTTGGTTCTCCCTTGGAGATGAGCACCCAAACCTTTTCCTGACTGATAGCCGAGCCTGAACATGATATCCCAACCTTTTGTGTTTGTGGTCACATCCTTCCTGACAGCTATCATTGATGGGGACCCGATTGGGCGGTTAGAAGAGAATGTATAAGCCCAGGGATAGTTGACATCGAGCACTGAAATGACGGGCTTATTGGATGGCCATACTGATGGCAATACTCTCTCAACAGCTTCCACTGTGTGGGTCGTTGCTACGCTCTTAACCTTGACTATCCGCCCTTGGAAGGGGAATTTCAAACATTGATGTGCCGTGGAAGGCACTGCCCCTAGTGACTCAATCCACGGGCGCCCTAAGATGGCCTTGTAAGTGTGATCGATGTTCAACACATAAAATTCAATTGACATGACAAGTGGCCCCAGCTCTGCTTGCAACGTGACAATCCCATGACAGGCACGTCGTGAATTGTCGTAGGCAGCTATGGTGGTGGGGGTAGGCTGCAATTGGCGCTCTGAGATGTTGCAGGCTCTTAGGGTGCTCAACGGGCATACATTAATGGAAGCCCCTGTATCTACTAGCGCTGCGTCAATGGCCACCTTGTTTATAGTGAGTGTCACACACAAAGGCATCTTCCTGGCTTCAGGGGCAGCTAATTCACCATCAGAAAAGGTAATAGTGGGTCCCCTGTTCACGATAGAAAGTACAGAAGGCAGATTGTCGGGGTTCATGTCCTCACTGACCATGACCCTCTGCAGGAAGGCCCTTAGGGCATCTTGGTGAGTCTGTGACCTTTTGATCAGCTCTAATATGGAGATTTTGGCGGGGGTTTGATCCAAATGCTTCAGAATGTCATATTGGGTCCCCGGGACCGGGTCTATCTCTTCCATATCTTGTTGCTGTTGAGTGCTGGTTTGCTGTGCCGGTTGACCTGGCATGGATACGGACGCATTAGGGTACATCCGATGGAACATCCGCCCGCTCCGCAGGGCGAGGTTATGGTGGAGTGGAGGAGGTGAGGTGTCAAGAATGGAGGGGTTGGCTAGTAATGGAATGGGTGATATGACTGGGGAGTTGTAGGATGGTGAGGTGATGGTGGCAATAGTGGTGCGAAGGAGGGAGGCCCAGTGGATGTAGGCGTGGTGGCAGGGGTGTGATATGGGAAATAACCAAAAGCTGGCCCACTTCGTGTTCATCGTCGAAGGCCCATTGAGCTTCTGGTGGTGGGTGGTGGATGACTGGGTTAACATGCGCGGGTGGAGGAGGTGGTGGAGCAGGTTGGGGGTTTGGAGCAGGCGGGTGTTGAGGATTATGCCAAGGTCATTTCGGCTGCTGCGGCTGCTGTTGTTGTTGCTGTTGCTGGTACTGTTGTTGGAAGGGTTGGAAACTGTTGTTGTTGTTGTTGTGGCGCTGCTGTCGCCTTTGCTGTGCCTCTGACCCTGTTGATCTTAAGGTCTGGATCAACCTCTTCATTTCTGCCCAATCAATTTGGTTCTGCTCATGAAGGTCATATATTATGTCCGGAATTGGAAACAATCCGACACATTGTGGCCCGGATGGCGATGGTAGACACAATACTTTGTTTGGTCCGCTGCCATATTCCAATTTGCCTTCTCAGGAGGGAGTCTAAGGGCATTCAAGGACATGAGGGCTGCAAAGACATCGGCCAAAGACTCGGGCAGAGGAGGATATGGGCTCTTTTGGGTCCGTTGGGCTTTCTGGGGCATAGCCATTCTGAGGAGGAGGAACTTGGGAGTACTGGCGCTGGTCTTGTGGAGGGTCTGACCTGGGGAGGTTGCTGCTATTGTTACTCCATGGCTGCTGAGGTTGCTGGGTGTATGGAGACCTACCTATCGGGCCTTGGGGTTACTTACTGCACCCACTTGCTCATTGGTTTGGATCCCCTCGGTGACTGGGCCTTGAGGCTTCTTGGTGTAACGGGATTTAGGGGTCTCAAACATAGAGTGTATAGGCGAGTCCTTGAGTTGGGTCTGAATGAAACGGGCTCGGCTATATAGCTGGTGCATGGTAGTAATGTCATTCATGGCCAAGATGGCTCGGTAAGTTGGGGTAGCATTGGAAATTAACAGCTTTACTTTCTCCTCCTCGGCATGGGGCAACGGACCTTGGCAGCCAATGAACGCCATCGGTCAGCATAAGTTGAGAACTCCTCCTCGGGCTTCATCTTTTCAGCTACTAGATCCACAAAGGAGTATTCGGGTCCGACCCGATCTTGGAATTGCTGTAGGAACCTCTCTTGAACAATTTGGAATCCTCGGCTTCCTCAGGGGGCAAAGAATAGAACCATTCCAGGGCCGAACCATCTAGGGATTTTCTGAACAAGTATGCCATGAGGTGGCGGTCATACTTGTGCGGTGCAGATTCATAGACAAAATCCTTTAAATGAACATATGGGTCCCCTACCCCAGAGTACTGCCGGTAAACAGGGAGCTCCGACTGGGGTGGTACCCGGAGGTGTTGGAAAGATGGGAGAGCAATGTCGGCTACCTTCCGAGGATCAATTTGCCTCCTGAGGTCATGGAGCTCCTTTTTCATACTTGTCCATTCCGCAAGAAAGTCGGAAGGAGTTTGGATATGGTGCGCAGAGACAAGGGAGCGAGGTTGCTCAAAAGAGTGGGACCTCTCACGGGGGAGGGGAGCAGGTTCAGCCGTATAATATGTTGAGGTGGAGGGGATCGAGGCCGAACTTCTCGTGCGGAAGATAGCTTGGTTCGAGAAATGGATGGCCCGAGGACGGAGGGGTGTAGGATCTGCCCCTGAGGAAGGAAGGTGGGGTGCTGAGGCAACACGGGCGGAGGAATCCGCGGTCGGACTGAATTCTGACCCGAGGGGGATAGAGGTCGCTTCCCCTTGGCAGCGGCTAGAAATTCGGGACTTGGTCCGGAGTGAGATGCGGGAGAAGCTGACTGAATTGCGAATGGGGGTCATCTCCCCTGGAGGAGAAGGAGGACGGGATGACTCCGATGACGAGGGGAGGTTGGATGTGCCCCGGGAGTATGGCCGTAGAGGGTTGGGCCACATCCTCGAGGAGCCCATGGGCAGGACATCGTCGGCAAGGACCCGGAATTGGTCCATGTCGAACAAGGGATTATGATAGAATACAAGGATCGGAGGGGACTGACTCGATCTCCCTAAACAATGATGCATGCACCCCCCCAAAACAAAAAAGGGGTGATGCTGACAAACCTAGACTCTAACACAGCAAGAAAGACTGAGAGGAGGAGGGATGAACCGAAACACTCAAGTTGTCATGATTAATGCGCAAATTTCTTAAGGTTCGAACTTGACCTTTAGATGAATTGATTAAGGGCATGTCACTCGGTCAAGTGGCCCTAATAGGTAGGAACTCGAGTCCTCCGGTGTTGCTAAGGGTGGGACACTCACATGCGAGGGGTGGCTCGGACTAATGGGTGCGACGGGTACAACCGGCCCGGTGAACCGCAACGTGCGTACGGTCACGAGGACTTACGGAGGTCCTTGGAGGTGGGCCCGAGTCAGTCTACGAGTGCTCGTAGGTGAGAGGGCTCACTCGACCAAGGGGAACCTGAACAAATAGGATGAATAGTATGCAAAGGGCCTAAGTGCCCAAAATGTATGCAAGAGTAACAAATGAAGATCAAACAGGGTGACAAACAAGCTCTCGGGCAGAGTCGTGGCAGCCATATACACCGCGACCTTATCGCGACAGGGCAGCCTGCCGCGATGAGAGCAGGAGCCCGAGAACAAAGTAAGTCACAACCAGACTCAAACAGACTACCCTAACAGATGACAAAGGTGCAAAAATCACTAAATTGATACAAAACGGGTCATGAAGCACCCAAAAACCGATTCATGGATGAAAACATTAACATACAAAGCGTACCTGTTGACGCGACGTTGATGCTCGACGTGACCCTGTCGCGTCCCTGCGCTATGCCGCGATAGAGCCCGAAAACTTACAAATGAAAAGAAAAGGAAAAGCCGAACCCTAACAGGATTCTAACATCCAAAAACACTACAATACATGGTACAGAGACATGGAACAGGGATGCATGATCTCATAGAAGCAGGATAAGGCAGATATGAGAAGAGAAACGCTGACCTGCTATCGCGTCCTTGTCGGGTGTCGCGAGCCTATCGCGTCCCCGCGATACGCCGCGACACGAACCGAGTGACAAAAAGTAGGAAACAAAGAACAAAAGGACTAACAGGGCACTAAAATGACAAACAAGGAAGAAAACATGGCAAGCAGGCAAACTAAATCCACGAGGGTAGCACTGAAGGTCCCACCGTGATCGCCAAAAGGTGTAATCACGGGGATTGTGTCCCCCCAACACGCACACATATTAATCTAATAGCATGGAAAATAGGATGTGATCGCCACTAGATAGTTGCCTAATGAGTAGAAAATAACATTGGCTAACTAAACTAGGAAAAGGAAAGAGAATGGAAGTGGACCTGGTGTCACGACAGGGTTACCTGCCGCGATGATGCTGGGAACGCGTCGCCATCGCCAACCGCGTCTCTTTGTCGCGTCCCTCTCCACTGTCGCGTTCTCTTCTGTGCGGGAGATGTGATGATGGGACCTTCTTCCCGTCCTCCAGCCGGCTAGAGGACGAGAGCTCCTCGTGGGATCTCGCTTGGGTGCCTGCCAAAACAAAAAAGAAACAAGAAAAAGCCCTATTAGAACAAGTTAAGTGTAGTAACTATTCCCAAAAATGAAAAGAAAAGAGAAAGCATGGTGGGAACGAACCTGGGGTGGTTTTAAAACCTTTTGGGTAGTAGGAAAAAATGTGGGGATGCAACCTATCTAGAAATAAAATAAAATGCATGAAGAAATAGAGGAAAAGGGGAGGAGAGAAGAATGAGCCCATTAGGGCGACTCCTGGCGTGGATGATGTTCAAATGATCGTGCAGAAGCTCTGGATGAAGTGGGGGTCGCCCTCCTCACGCTCCCGACTCCATGGATGATGAAGTAACAAGCTTTTGTAAGGTGGAATGTGAGGGAAGGAGTGGAAATGGGAGGGCTATGAGGCTAAGTATAGCTCAGTGGAGAATTCGGCAGCCCTTCGGGGTGAAAATCGGAGCCCCCCGTCCATGAAGAGAGGGCCTTGCTTTTATAAGCTTTTGAGAGAGAAAATCCATCAAAATGGATAATAAGTGAAATGGGAGATAAATGCCAATGAAATCGCATAGGAGAGTCCTTAGGATCCCAAGAGAGTCCCTAGGGCCCAAATCCGCCCAAGGGGTTGAGATATTCCTATGGATAAAGATAAACCCATGGGAGGATAAATAGGAGTTGGTTGCGGAGGCCTGCATGCTGCTGTCGCGGCGCATGTAGGGCCGCGAAATGGAAACGCGACAGGGCGGGGCGTCGCGACAGTATGTCCACGTGCATGAAAATGCATGGGCTATCGCGACGACCCGTAGCGACGCGACACTGAGACGCGGCGCTACAATACGCCGCATTAAGGAAGTCAATTATCTGCGAATTATCAGCCAATCATGTGAAAGAATAATGGTTATTTAAGCCTAGGGACTCTCTCAAAATGATAATGGACGGGATTTCAAGGCAATTTGAGTTGTTAATGGGCTCAAAACAAGGCTAATAATGGGCTCAAGGTGAGTGACCAACTAGGGGCTCACTAAGATAACAAGAAATATGGTTCAACTCATTAGTCAGAATCGGGTGTCTACAGGCACTAGCACTTTTGGGCACACATCCTAGGACCAGACAGGGCCCTTCATATTGCCAAGTATTAGTTATATTGTTTATCTTTAGACAATCAGTCAATGGAAATAGAGAGTATCAAAAATAGATGAGAGTAGTTGATGAATAGACGAGTGTATAGAGAACGTGAATAGATGAGCGAGGTAGAGTATAGATGGGGAGCTAGTGGTCGTTATGCATGAAACAACGATAACCAAAACAATAGAAAGTTGCACAAACACGCATAATGGGTGCTAGCAGTCAGGTAGATTCATGAACAAAACCACTGGCCAAGCCACGAGGCATAGTACAGAGGTCCGACGTGATCTCATGATAAGGAGAGAGGCATTCTTGGCGTTTGGATTTACTTGTAGCAACCCGAGATTTCAATAATTGAAATTGGAGATAAATAGAAAATATGACACTTAATAATTAAAACTAGTTAAATGCGTACGCACCAGATCCCAGATGTAAAACACATCTAAAAATTTGTGTAAACATCATAGTTAGATTCTTTAAATATTATTCTCTAGTGACCCATAAAGAAATTTGGGCAATAAAAATCTTTTGGATGAATTTAAGATTTTGTGACTTATTATCTTAATAAGGAATAAGTCAAAAAATCTATCACATATATAAAAGGGGTCATAAATTAAAATAAAAATATGGTTGGACTTCAAAACAATGGGTATTGACAATCCAATGAAAGAAATGGGCCGAAGGATGTCCTTTGGGCCACAAATAAATTCATGCTAGGAAAATGACCCGAAATTAGGAAATATTCACTAATAGACCATGATAGGGTAAATTCTCACCCTATAGACCATCATTAGACTTCAAACCAAGCTCAAATTCGTGGTTACCACCTAAGGTAAGCTTCCATACCAATTCCATCATGAATTGGGGAGAGAAATCTCCAAGTTGAGGAAAGGTATACCCAATTCGTGCCTAAAGATTTCCTAATTTAATTAGGCAACTAAAGGCCCTCTCTCTATAAATAAAACCTTTCCTCCCATGTGACTACCCCTAGGGTTATTGGAGGCATTCTTGGGGCGGCAATGAGGTTGGAGATCTCAAGGAGAAGGCTGGAGCAAGGAGGAATCTTGTGCTCTTCCCAACTCGGATCTGTAACGACCTGTACTTGAGTCCCTTCAAGATATCACCAAAGGTTAGTGAAACCTCGACCAAACTGTGCAAACCATACATCCTTGGAAAGCTCTTAAGTCTAGTTTCTTATGACACTATTTTGCACAATTTCTACACAGTAGTTCATGAGTATTAAACGTTCTCCTACGACTGGTCGAAACTATGGTTTTCAGGAAGCACGACTTTCTTCTCCTAAAAGGTAGGTCATCTCCATGCCAAACTCTAATTAAACTCATCCATGCTTGCATCCATATGTATAGATCATGTTCTTCTTGTTTTCCCCAATATATATCTTGAGAGTTTCATGAATTAAATCTTGCATGATCTTGACGCTATACTGTCATCATTTAACCATCACCTGTCTTACGAGTTCCACACCTCCCTGGGGAGTTGTTTTTTGACTAAGTGTTCAACATAGAACTTGTTGTCCTAGAAGTCTACTTTCATTTGGCACTGGTTTCTCCAATTTTTGTTGACCGTACAGAGAGTATTAGCCTAAACATGAGCCTATGTCCGATTCACATAGACCGTCACAATATGTCTTATTACTTAGTCAAACGACCTTTGTTTCTTGATTATTCATTACTGTACAAAGTAGGAGAAGTACTCTAACTAACAGAGGTGGTTTCATCCAATTTGAATCACCCTAGCATTTGTTTTGATTTTTCAAACCCACAGGTGTCATACCCAATCCAAGTTGGAGTTGGAAATAGGTAGAAAAAGCAACCCAAACGTCATATTCAGGTGGCGACAGGTCGACACGTCGCTACCAAAGTGCTACAACATCATGGTCGCAACCCATACCAAAAATCATACAGTTTCGTGGTCTTCTTCAGAAGGCGACAAGATGATGGTCGCCTTCATGTTCCGAAGGCAACAGGCAATGTGTCGCCTTCTGCCTATGTCCACTTAATCGGCCATAACTTTTTCTATAGACCTCGGATTGACGAGCTGTTTTCTTTGATGGATTCCTCATTCAAAGGACTTAATATGGTATATCAGTGTGTGTATTGGAATAAAAAATCAATGATTATGACCTAAGTAAGTGAAGGGATGGGACTGCATTTGCCTTCTAGGGGCATACATCTCGGCTTTCATCGTTTTGTGTCGTTCTTGCATGTGTGAGTTTGATATATTCTAGGAAGGTTATAGAAAGTATTATCATGAATTAACAACCCATATGAAAGTTAAAACACGTTCACATGATTTTTAATTGACTTAAGTTCATGATCATGCTCTCTACCTGCCGATTATTCACGTTCTTGCCTTGTTACCGAACTTGCTAACATACAATGATACTTGCTAAAATTGGTCATGCATGATTAGTACTTCATGATTTAGAACTCATGATACTTGCCATAAATGGAGTTTCTACTAAACGAGTTTCCATAATCAGATTCTCATACACACACATCGAGCGATTCTCACGCGCGCCATGCGTACACACTCTAGCACAATAAGAAAGCCCTTCTTGGCTTGTGGTGAACTCTCCGTCGGATATTCCTTCTGTCGGACTAGTGACCCCTTGACCAAGGCCTCCGTAAGTCTCCCTGACCATGGATTTCCACATGGCCGACGAGCAGGTTGTACCAATGAAGTACCCGGAAGTTAGTGTGCACGTATCTCTTCTCTTTTGGCATTCTTGACGAGATCTTTCTCTCTCATCTTGACTTTCTCGGAGTGATGTCGAGTATAACACATGAAACCAAGTTATTAAAGATAGAATCTATGTAAATGTGTCGTTATGCTTCCGGATTGAACTCTTGACTTGATATTCCCAACATACCCTTGAACTCTATATCATTATTGACATGACACTCTCGATAATCATTACTATTGACATGATAGTCCTGAACTTTCTCGACCAGTCTATCCTTATTGATACACATTGCCTTCTTGTGATATGTTCTTGATTACATTAATGATATTGGAGTCATGGACTCAAAACTCATTCTTATTACCCATGAGTCGACGAGCTCATTGGGACACATGCCAGTGTTGCACAATACGAACTTGACTAAGGGCCCATATTTGGTCCTAGAGATTCTGGCAAAGTCCTGTTACCTATGGGTGTGATTGTGGATTCTCCCCCGACAAAGTCTTGTTTACCCCAAGGTGTTGATTGCCCAGTTTTTCCAAAGATTTTTTTTACCCCAAGAGTTGATTGTTAGGTTGATCCCCTAACAAAGTCGTGTGCCTGGCGTGGTACGGAATCATTATTGGTGCTTGGCATGGCACGTACTTGTTACACGTGATAAACTTACTTACTTGTTGCCTACTACTATGTGCTGGTCCTTAACCCGAGTGGCTGAAGGACGTACTTGCATGAGGCACCAGTAGATCCTGCGTGATATTCTTGTGGAGTGCTCCGAGTGGGTTACTCAAAATTCTTGCTAGTGAAATGGCCATCTTGTTACATGCTATCTTGCTCTTGTTCATGAAGTTACCATCTGCTAGATCATTGTTCACAATATCTTGAACTCTTGAATACAACCTTATTGCTAGATTGATCATTACAATCTCTTGATCATACTATCTTGCATGATACACTGTACACGTGTTACTACCGACGTTTTAATTGCATTGTACATATCATGTTCATACCTTCTACCTTTTAAAATGTAAATACTTACATCATTGCTGGAAGATGTAAATCCTACTGGCGAGTGCGCTCATACCTGCTCTCTTTAACATTTCAGGTAGTGAAGGTAAAGCTAAATGATGGGACTTGTGCGCTGAGCGTGGAGTACACTTAGTGAGTCCATTCCTATTTTTATTTAGATTGGTCATAACAAATTTTTTCCTTTTTTTGAGAGATAGATAGATGGTGAGCAAGGAGTGTTTCATTTGACATTGGAGGTTGTAATATTTGTTTTGATAAATAAAGGAAGAAAAATTTGATTATTGCATTGTGGGCCTATTTGTAATAGCTATTGGTGTATAGCTTCTGAATGCTGGCTGGTTCGTCGCGTCTCCCAATTTATTCCGCTGCTAAAATAAAAATGGGGGCGTGACAGAGTGGTATCAGAGCGTAGACTTTCTAAAGTCCTAGGATACATTAGAGGTAAGTTATGAAACTACGTTAAAGGATCATGTTGTAAGGATCTAGGTTCCTATGCTATTTGTGTCTAGCACTACGCTAGGTTTCTTATTAGTACCTAGTGAGATGGGTAGAGCCCGTGGTTAGAATAGTTCAAAAGGTAATAAATTCATATTCATAAGAATAACTTAGACTATAACTAACTATTAATCTTCTCTCAAGATCCCTAACATTCTTGAGATGGCAGCCAGGTGTGGCCAATGGCGCGATATACATAACACAGTACAGGAGTGGCGCAGGCCTTGCAACAAGTCGTACAGGGTGGAGCTCGTGTTAGGGCAGAGAGTTACATAGGAATTTTCGAGGAATGAATCCTCCTAAGTTTGATGGATCTCTTGACCCTGAGGGGGCTGAAAACTGGATGCAAGAGATGGAACGGATGTTCAATGTAATGCAGTGCACGAACCCAGAGAGGGTCCTACTAGCCACTTTTCAACTAGAACGTGATGCAAGGACTTGGTGGGAGGCCACCAAAGCTACATTGCCTGATAATACTTTTACTTGGGTTGAATCTTAGAACACTTCAATAATAAATATTTCTCAGAAAGGATTCATGAGAAGAAATCTGCGGGAGATTCGCTGCTCTTAAGCAAGAAGGGTTACTAGTGGCAGAGTACGAATCCCAATTCGCTAGACTGTCCCGCTATGCACCACACTTAGTTGGGACAGAGAAGATGAAGGCAAAACAATTCTTAAATGGATTGAAGCCAACATATATTCCCTTACTGGGTCATGGACATCCAAATTTATAATGATATAGTGAAACGAGCTCAATTAGTAGAGAGATATATAGAGATGACCAAGGAAGATGATGGGAAGTCCACCCCAAAGGAGGGACAACCCATTAACTTCAAGGATTATCAACCCAAAAGCCCTAAGAAGAGGTTAAATAAAGACAAGTGCACTTAAAGAATAAGAAGCCTAAGAGAGAAGATCACCACAGAAACAATCCAACTATCAAGGAGAAGTGTTGGCACTGTAGTCGAATGGACATAAGGCTGAGGAGTGTTGGAGAAAGATGGGGGCTTGTCTGCGATGCGAAAGTATGGGCCACCAGATCATGGTTGCTCTCAATTGAAGAAGACGATATCTCAACATCAAGTCCGACTTCAAGCAACAACAGGAAGGAGTGCTCTAGGAAGAAGAGAAAGGGCGGAACGACATGAGGTAGATCTACTCACATTGGCATCACAAGCATCATGTAATCTTGGTGCTTCTTCTGATTCTCCTCGTTAGTATCGTATTCTCCTATTGCTCAAGTCATAATTGACAAGAATTAATATATTCATACCAATACAATAACCTCGAAGTAATCTACTTGAAAATTTTCCTCTACATGCATAATCTTAAGTGGGGGAGATTTGACGCAGTTTAGAAAGAAGAAATTGTCCTACGAATTTGGAGACCAAATTCTTTTAAGTGGGGGAGGATGTAGCAACCCGAGAATTTCAATAATTGAAAATTGGAGATAAATAGAAAATATGACCACTTAATAATTTAAAACTAGTTAAATGTGTACGCACCATTATCTCAGATGTAAAAACACATCTAAGTTTTTTGTAAAATTCATAGTTAAACTTAAAAATTATTCTCTAGTGACACAAAAAGAAATTTGGGCCAATAAAAATCTTTTGGATTGAATTTAAGAATTTTTGTGACTTATTATCTTAATTAAGGAATAAGTCGAAAAATCATTATCACAACATAATAAAAGGGTCATAAAGTAAATTAAAAGTTATGGTTGGACTTCAAACAATGGGTATTGACAATCCAATGAAAGAAATGGGCGAAGGATTTCCTTTGGGCCACAAATAATTCATGCTAGGAAAATGACCTGAAATTCAGAAATATTCACTAATGGACCATGATAGGGTAAATTCTCACCCTATAGACCATCATTAGACTTCAAACCAAGCTCAAATTCGTGGTTACCACCTAAGGTAGCTTCCATACCAATTCCATCTCCAAGTTGAGGAAAGGGTATACCCAAATTCGTGCCTAAAGGTTTCCTAATTTTATTAGCAACTAAAGGCCCCTCTCTCTGTAAATATCTCTCTCTCTTCCGATGGGATGACCCCTAGGGTATTGGAGGCATTCTTGGAGGCAATGGTGGCTGGAGATCTCAAGGATAAGGCTGGAGCAAGGAGGAATCTCGTGCTATTCCCAACTCGGATCTGCAACGACCTGTACTTGAGTCCCTTCAAGATCATCACCAAAGGTTAGTAAAACCTCGACCAAACTGTGCAAACCATACATCCTTGGAAATCTCTTTGGTCTAGTTTCTTATGACACTATTTTTTACAATTTCTACCTAGTAGTTCGTGAGTATTAAACGTTCTCCTACGACTGGTCGAAACTAGGGTTTTCAGGAAGCACGACTTTCTTCATCTAAAAGGTTGGTCATCTCCATGCCAAACTCTAATTAAACTCGTCCATGCTTGCATCCATATATATAGATCATGTTCTTACTATTTTCCCCAACATATATTGAGAGTTTCACTAATTAAATCTTGCATGATCTTGACGCCGCTGTACTGTCATGATTTAACCTTGACCTGTCTTCGAGTTCCATACCTCCCTAGGGAGTTGTTTTGGACTGAGTGTTCAACATAGAACTTGTTGTCCTATGAATCTAATTTCATTTGGCACTAGTATCCAATTTTTGTTGACACTGTACTGAGAGTGTTAGCCGAAACATGAGCACTGTGTCGGATTCACATTGACCGTCACAATATGTCTTATTACAGTCAAACGACCTTTGTTTCTTGATTATCATTACTGTACAAAGTAGTAAAAGTACTCTAACTAACACAAAGGTGGTTTCATCTGATTTGAATCACCTAGCATTTGTTTTGATTTTTCAAACCCACAGGTGTCATACCCAATCCAAATCGGAGTTGGAAATAGGTAGAAAAAGCAACCCAAACGTCATATTCAGGTGGCGACAGGTCGACACGTCGCTCCAGAACGCGACAACATCATGGTCACGACCCATACCAAAAATAGACAATTTCATGGTCTTCTTCAGAGGCGACAAGATGATGGTCGCCTTCATGTTCTGAAGGCAACAGGCAATGTGTCGCCTTCTGCCTATGTCCACTTAATCGGCCATAACTTTTTCTATAGACCTCGGATTGACGAGCCGTTTTCTTTGCTGGATTCCTCATTCAAAGGGCTTAAATAGGTATATTCATGTATGATATTTGAAAAAAATCAATGAGGTATGACCTAAGGAAGTGAAGGGATGGGACTGCATTTGCCTTCTATACATCTCGGTTTTCGTTGTTTTGTGTCGTTCCTTGCATGTGTGAGTTTGATCTATTCTAGGAAGGTTATAGAAAGTATCATCATGCATTTAACAACCATATGAAAGTTACAACTTGTTCACATGATTTTTAATTGATCTTAAGTTCATGATCATGCTCTCTACCTGCCGATTATTCACGTTCTTGCCTTGTTACCGAACTTGCTAAACATACAATGATACTTGCTAAAATTGGTCATGCATGATTAGTACTTCATGATTTAGAACTCATGATACTTGCCATAAATGGAGTTTCTATAAACGAAGTTTCCATAATCAGATTCTCATACACACACTCGAGCGATTCTCACGCGCGCCATGCGTACACACTCTAGCACAATAAGAAAGCCCTTCTTGGCTTGTGGTGAACTCTCCGTCGGATATTCCTTCTGTCGGACTAGTGACCCCTTGACCAAGGCCTCCGTAAGTCTCCTCTGACCATGGATTTCCACATGGCCGACGAGCAGGTTGTACCAATGAAGTACCCGGAAGTTAGTGTGCACGTATCTCTTCTCTTTTGGCATTCTTGACGAGATCTTTCTCTTCTCATCTTGACTTTCTCGGAGTGATCGAGTATAACACATGAAACCAAGTTATTAAAGATAGAATCTATGTAAATGTGTCGTTATGCTTCTGGATTGAACTCATGACTTGATATTCACAACATACCCTTGAACTCTATATCATTATTGACATGACACTCTCGATAATCATTACTATTGACATGATAGTCCTGAACTTTCTCGACCAGTCTATCCTTATTGATACACATTGTCTTCTTGTGATATGTTCTTGATTACATTAATGATATTGGAGTCATGGACTCAAAACTCATTCTTATTACCCATGAGTCGACGGGCTCATTGGGACACATGCCAATGTTGCGCAATACGAACTTGACTGAGGGCCCATATCTGGTCCTAGAGATTCTGGCAAAGTCCTGTTACTATGGGTGTGATTGTCGGATTCGCCCCTGACAAAGTCTTGTTTACCCCAAGGTGTTGATTGCCCAGTTTTTCCAAAGATGTTCGTTACCCCAAGAGTTGATTGTTAGGTTAATCCCCTAACAAAGTTGTGTGTCTGGCGTGGTACAGAATCATTATTGGTGCTTGGCATGGCACGTACTTGTTACACGTGATAAACTTACTTGCTTGTTACCTGCTACTATATGCTGGTCCTTAACCTGAGTGGCTGAAGGACATACTTGCATGAGGCACCAGTAGATCCTGCATGATATTCTTGTGGAGTGCTTCGAGTGGGTTACTAAAAATGCTTGCTAGTGAAATGGCCATCTTGTTACATGCTATCTTGCTCTTGTTCATGAAGTTACCATCTTGCTACATCATTGTTCACAATATCTTGAACTCTTGAATACAACCTTATTGCTAGATTGATCATTACAATCTCTTGATCATACTATCTTGCATGATGAACTGTACACGTGTTACTACCGACGTTTTAATTGCATTGTACATATCATGTTCATACCTTCTACCTTTTAAAATGTAAATACTTACATCATTGCTGGAAGATGTAAATCCTACTGGGCGAGTGCGCTCATACCTACTCTCTTTAACATTTCAGGTAGTGAAGGTAAAGCTAAATGATGGGACTTGTGCGCCGAGCGTGGAGTACACTTAGAGAGTCCATTCCTATTTTTTATTTAGATTGGTCATTAATGTAATTTTTTCCTTTTTTTGAGAGATAGATAGATTGGTGAGCAAGGAGTGTTTCATTTGACATTGGAGATTGTAATATTCATTTTGATAAATAAGGAAGAAAATTTGATTATTGCATTGTGGGCCCTATTTGTAATAGCTATTGGTGTATAGCTTCTGAATGCTGGCTTGTTCGTCGTGTCTCCCAATTTATTCCGCTGCTAAAATAAAAATTGAGGGCGTGACATTACTGATCCCTAAGGGTATCATAGGTATTGAGAGTACAACCAGCTCGTCGACCATGTGGGAATCCATAGACAGAGGAGACTTATGGAGGCTTTGAACAAGGATTCACTAGTCCGACAGAAGGAATTTCTGACACAGAGTTTGTCCAAGTCAAGATAAAGTGTATATAGAAACAAGTGCTCGACGTTCCAAAGGAATTCTAAAATAGTGGGGCGTCGGTAATGGTATTCTCAAAACATTACGAGAAACGAAGACAAGTCCATAAAAAATAGGGCAATTTAAATACATCATTGAAGTAAATTACTTGATATATTATGAGATATTTTCATGCCAAGTCAAGTCATAAGGGATGATTGCGAGTATGAGCATGTGATAAAGAGAATCATGGATATGAAAAGATCATGTATATGTCTCTTAATTAGTTCATACATGTTCATGTTATAACATCTTCCTTTATTGCGTTTAAGACGGTTAACAGAAGATAATCACTATGAAAGACAAGAGCACAAAAAATCTAGGGTTTATGTGCAAAAGTCCAGAAGGCGACATACCCCTATAAGGAATGCGACAGGGTACATCCAAAATGCGACAAAGTCTTTCAAAGGTCGCGACGAGTTGGTCAGGATAGACAGCCAGAATGCGATGCCAGTTCCTGTCGCGTTCAGAACGCGACGGGTTTTTGTCGTGATCAGCCCTTGAGAACACGGCCTATCGGGCCGTCACGTACTCAGGTCCTGTGCCTGAGCCCGAAAAGGAAATAGCTTGCCTTCGATTACATGGTAGTTTAAAATTTTAGATCTCGGTGTACAGATGATTAAAAATTGTGAAACCAATTTTAAACAAATCTAGACATGCAAGAGTACACATAGTAAATAGTAATTCGAAAATAAACATGGTTCTGACAAGCTTTGATCAAGTTCTTTCACGAAGAACACAGAACATGATGCAGTGATGGAAAAAGAATTAATTCGAGTGATATACTCAATAGATTTTGGGGAAAATGGTGGCAATGATTCCTGACAACGAGCAGTATGTACAGTAAAATTTCATGGCACGAGATCAAGTGTACATAGAGATCTAGGATAAATATGAGCGTTCGGCGTCATGATGACAACAGAACTTCAAAAATAAAGATCTCAAGATAGGATCGATGAAAATTAGAGAAACTAGAGGGCTTTTGTTCCTGATGTCAAGAACATCCTACAGACGAAATTAATTAGGTTTAACTTGTGAGAATGCCTACCTTTGGGTCGATTTGTCTCCTAGGGCTTAGAACTCGAAGAACAGGTGGTAGATCTTGAGCAAGCCTTCTCCCCATGATTTCTCCCTTCCTTTGGCCTCTCCTCCACATCCAGCAAGTCTCAGCAATGCATTAGGGTCGGCCATGAAGAGGTTAGGGTGTATTTAACATCTAGTTTCTAATTCCTACTACAACTCTAATTCCTATTAAATTTGAGTTTTCCTATTTCTTCCAACCTTCCAAGCTTTCCACTCTTAATTGGTTAGGTTGGGTTACAAATTCATACCTAGCCAATTAGGGTAGGGTTAGGAGTCCAATTCCAACTTATGTTAACTATTTTAATGATTTAATAGCTCTTTTCATTTTAGGAAACATTAAAGATACAAATTTAGAGTATTTTTCTCTTATTCAACTTTTAAAAATCCCTATTTGGCCCAATAACTTTTTATGATCCATTTAGCAAAGTCTATTACTTCTTTTTGTTTAATGGATTTTAATTTAATTCATTTCTCTTTAATTTTTTTGATTGATTTATTTATTAAAATATCGGGTTGCTACAGTAGATCTCTGCAGCTACCGACTCCCTATCTTCAAGTGTGCGAGTAGAAGAATATCTAAACGTTTGTCTAGGACAATTGAATATATAGTCAGTCAGACACATTAGAATCTCCACCATCATCATTACGTGGAGGTTGAGTGCGTTGAGTTCATATATCCGATTCAAAGTACATCGAACAAAAGTTCGATATCTCTTCAATAAGGTACGCCTAGGTAATGGAGCCCTCAACTTGTGCTTTGTTGTGGACCTTCATCTTAGAGATCGTGCATGCACCTAAGATAATAATTCAAATGAATACGTAGGAAATATAAAAGATTGTCTTAATGTGAATAAATTGAGAAATGGGAATATACCTCTCAAACGGATACATCTATCGAAATTGTACTGGTCCTCCGACTCTAGCCTCATATGGAAAATGAATGATCAGATGCTCCATTGAATCGAAGAATGCTATAGGAAATATCTTCTCTAAATTACAGACTCTCTGTACTATATTTTGCTCGATATTTTGCAAGTCATGAAATCTGAGTTCTGATGCACATAAAATCCTGAAGAATTGACTCAGCTGGGTCAATGCTCCCCATATCTGCTTCAGAAACAACTCACGAAAAGCAATTGAAATCAATCTTTGCATGAAAATATGATAGTCATGACTCTTCATTCCTATATTTTCCCCTCGTTGACATTTACATAATGGGCAATATTCGAGACATATCCATCTGGAAATCTCAATTGCTTCAACCATTCACACACTTCCTTAATTTGTCTGGCCCTGAGCATGTATGAAGCTTTAAGTTGTACAACTTTTCCTCTAACATGTTGCAGTTCTAGTTCTGGACATCTACAAAGTACTTTCAAATCCATTCATGCTTTGACGTTGTCCTTCATTTTGCCTTTGACGTCCATAATTGTGTCGAACACATTATCAAAAATATTCTTCTGTATATGCATGACGTCTAGGTTATGTCATATGAAAAGTGTTGACCAATAAGGCAATTCCCAGAAGATACTTTGCTTCACGCAATTGTGATCCTTCCCAAACCCTGTGATTTGTCGGGTACTACCAGCCAATGTGATATAGTCGGTAAGTTTTGGACCCACCTCGCCATGTTTCCACCAGACACCCATTCCATATCTACCACATCCAATTCAATTGTATTTTTCATAAATAAATCATTCTGCTTTTGGAAAGGATGGTCACTTGGTAGAAACCAACAATGACAATCGAACCAACATGCTTTTCCCCCCAGATTTCAACACGAATGATTTTCAATCCTCTATACAATAAGGACATGCCAACCTCCCATGTGTGCTCCAGCTAGAAAGCATATCGTACGCTGGAAAGTCACTTATTGTCCACATTAGTGTAGCCTTCAAATTGAAATTCTGTTTTCTAGATGCATCATAAGTGAGAACCCCATCTGACCATAACAATTTCAGCTCATCAATCAATGGTCTAAGATATATGTCTAAATTCTTTCCTGGACTTTTTGGACTAGGAATCAGCAATGATAGGAATAGAATGTCACGCTTCATGCACATGCCTAGCGGAAGGTTGTACGGTTTTAAAAATACTGGCCAACATGAGTAAGATACTACCATGCCTCTGAATGGATTGCATCCATCCGTGCATAAACCCAGCCGCATATTGCGTGGATCCCTTGAGAAGGAAGGATGAGTACGGCTAAAATGAGCCCAAGCTTCGCCATCTGTAGGATGACTGATTTCACCATCATCACGATAGACTCTTTTCGCATGTCAAGTCATATATCCAGTTGTCTTTGGGAACATGAACAATCGTTGTAATCTGGGTGTGATCAAAAAGTACCGCAGTGACTTACATGGAACATCCTTCTGCTTGACTTGTCTCCTATCTAGGCTTATTTGATCTATCTGCTTACAGATACAACATGATGTCTTATCTACATCATCTTTGTAGTACAACATACACTAATTAGGACATGCATCAATTTTCATAAATCCAAGCCACAGATCATTCACCATCTTCTTCGTACAGTAAAAAACATCGGGCAACCTCTCTGATTGAGGAAGCATACTCTTGATGAGTAAGAGAAGCCGATCAAAGCAACTCTCGCTCATATGAAATTCAAACTTCAAATTCAGTAGCTAAGACACCGCAGACAACCGTGTATGCTTCTCACAACCATCCCATAATGGCTCATCAGCATCTCAAAGTAACTGATAAAATCTCTGAGTTGTATTATTTGACACTTCTTCATTGTATTGGTCATCGTGAATGTTGAACTCTGGACCAGCAACATCGACAATCATGTCTATGTACATACTTATGGAGGCAAAGTTGGCCAAGTCATACGATTGGATATTGAACTCATCATGAGATGACCATAACTCATAATGGGCAACAAATCCTCTCGTATAAAAATGATGTTGCACATCCCATGTCGATATCCACTTTATGTTCTTACAAGCCAAACAAGGACATCAGATGTTACCCATCAGATCAACTGCTACTGATGAATTCCTCAATGCAAACCGAATGAAACTGTCAACTCCGTCTTTAAACTCCTCTGTCACAACTCCATTAACTATTCCATGATACATCCAGGACCGATTCTCATGCGACATTTTTCCTACACAAATTAAATGTCATCTCACGAGCATCTCTATAAATTTTATAACAGCTTAAGAGATTTACCATGAAAATCCTTTGTTGGCCATTTGTTGAGTTAAAACCCAACCCACCCTCACATCGTTCGAGTAAGTCAAAATGAATAGGTAGGACATATTAATTAGATTATCATTTTTTATCCATCCATGATTATTTGATCGCCCTCATATATGTTTGTACATTTTGCTGAAAATTTCGGCAACATCTCCCCATACCTCTCATATATACCAAAAATATTTATTGATTAAGAAATTTTCTTAAACACTTATTTCTAAGCAATTAAGAAAATATTCAAAATAATAAAGGTATACCAGAGAGGAGTGAGAAGACGTAACCAAAATTTTCAACAACTGTACAACTACATATAGTAAATAACCACCTAACTGCGATCAAACATTTACAGACTGTCCAAAACTGGACAATTCAATACTTTGAGTTAGATATACACCTTCTCATCATTGAAAATGAGACTCGTGCACATCAATCTCAAAGTCTTGAACGGGAAGGCTCATTGACATGGGCTTAACACTTTCTCGTGAGGTGTGTGCAGTGATAAATTGCTATACATGCATAGATAAAATTAAAAACCACATAGATATGAAAGAAAAATGAAAATAAATATTACATGTGAACAAGTGCAATATTAAACCAAATTCACACATACATGTAAATGAATTACATTAAAGTAAGAAGTGCAATACTAATCACTAAACTGAAAATAAATAATTAAAAGCAATCCATATAATAGTGTCATATTGAATTAAGTTCGAATCAATGATGTAATGCCTTCAAGGAAGAGTTTGTACTAACATTTTTTTTCCTGAATTGGGATATATACCTCATTGGTGTTCCATTTGGCTTATTTTCATCTAATGTTTCAATATGTAAGCATATGTGATTTCTGTTTATAGGAGTTGTTTGGGGTTAAAGCCTCATTTGCATTGCTATGTCATGGAGCGCACATATCCCATTTGAATTGGGATGCACATTTCATTGGGATTTGTATTGGCTTATTTATACACCATCTTACATTGTATATAATACGAATTAAATGAATCAAGCCGACCAGAGGAGCAAGGAAGGAAGAACATATGTCCCCTATAAAGCAGCTTAAACGTGATAGGGGATCTAGCCGCGTCCTTAATGAGACCATTATCTAAGTCACATTATCAGGCAATAAGCTATATGAAAATTCCTTTAGTGACAATAATATAAGATATGTGATCTTTCATCTAGTTTTATCACTTTAAGAATTCCTTTCCAATAATGGGAATTATAAGTATGAGAGTGCGCATTCCAAATATTAGATCCACTTAGATATCGACAAGGTTGCTTTTCCGTTTATATGTTGTTCAGGTTTTGGTTGGCACCCCACATATGGGATTCTAGCTTGGTTGAGATAAATTAAAATGGAACGTTTTATGTGGTGATTAAAAGCTTTGAACCAAAAAAAAAAAAAATTGAAGACCATGCACTACATTAAGTGGTTGTTTTTTTAGAACTCAAAACACTCTAAAAATTTTAATTATTTTTTCTAGAGAATTTTAAACTATAAATAGTTATTTTTAGGATAATATAAATAGTATAATGGTAATCCCCCCTATAGGGCACTAAAAGTCTCTTGTTTCCGTTTATGCTTCAGACTCATTCCCACTGAGAACCCAAAGTCAACAATAAATTGATGAATTGAGACTGGAATAAATTAAACTATAGAAATATAAACAATTTCATTTATTTTTGTCCAAACCACATAATCCCGACTTTCAAATCAAAGAGAACCAAAAGTATAAACGATAGATTTTAAAATCCCAAGAATTATTTAGACCATTTTACAAGCAGAAGAACAATGTGTTGACCTAAAATATAAATCGTATGTACACGACTGATTAGTGCTCTATATACATTAAGATGAGATTATAAATTTAAATTACAGGAGAAGCAGATTTATATAAAAAATATTCTCATAATATGGAGCACAGGCAGTAAGCATAGGGGGCCGATAGGAGGGCGGCGGCGCGGAGGGGGGGGGGGTTGCGGGGTGGCATAGTGGAGGGGGTACTAGGGGGGAGGGGGGCTGGTAGGGGTACGTGGAGGGGCAGATTACTTTATGATGGAAATTCCGATGAAACTTCTTCCATTAGAATTTTGGACGGCATTACCGATGGAATATGTTGTCGAAAATTTCCGTCTGTAATGCTGCTTTCTCTTGTAGTGATATGTCCTCCTCTTTTATTCTTAACTGATGATAACCTGATCTTAAGTTGATCTTGGAGAAGTATTATGCGCTAGAGATTTGGTCTAACAACTCATCTATGCACGACAATGGATATCTATTGTTGATGGTTAGGTGGTTCAACTGATGGTAATTGATGTAAAGCCTCATCGATCCATCCTTCTTTCTGACAAACAACACCGACACACCCTAAGGGAATGTGTTAGGCCTGATGAAACCTTTGTCTAGCAATTCTTGTATCTACCTTTTCAACTTTTGCAACTCAGTGGGGGACATACGATACAGAGCCTTGCATACAGGATCTGCCCTAGGTAGTAGTTCAATGGTAAAGTTCACCCCTCTCTCGGGTGGCAAGCCGGGTAAGCCTTCTAGAAAGGCATATGGATAGTCCCTAACAATGGGTATTTCTTATAAGTTGGGTTTGTTCTATTCCATAACTATGATGGAGACAAGAAAATCATCACAACCCTGGTTGATCAGTTTGGAAACTTTTAGAGAGGATATAAGCATAAGGTGGTTACGATGTAGGACGCCAAGGAAAGAGAACTTTGGGAGATCGGGTTTTGAGAAGGTGACTCTCCTATGATGACAATCACATTAGCATCATGCTTAATCAACCAATCAATGCCAAGTATAGCATTGTACCCCTTCATGTCCAAGCGTGTGAGGTCAGTAGGGAGGTTATGCCCACCAATTAGGGTTTCACTATTTAGGAAGTAATGGGTAAGTTCTGATTCAGAAACTAAGAGTGAAGCCACAGTGAGTGTGGTCTTTAACGGAACCAGTTGTACAAGTAGAGTAGTAGCAAAAGAAGATGCAAATTAAGAGACTGCTACCCCGGTGTCAATTAGTACAAAAAGCAAGTTGAGAATGGATTAGGATGGAACCTTCTACCATACCTCCTTCTTCAAGGAGTTCTATCTCTACTACTACATTCAGACGTCCTTGATGCCTAGGTGTACCTTGAGCTCTTCCAGGTTGATCCTTCAACATTAGGCAGCCGGGGATACGATGATCACGATCCCCGCATCTTAGGCAAGCTCCCAACTTCTTCCAACATTCTTCTGCTCGATGTTCAGGCTTGTCACAGAAACGGCAGGTTTCAACTATTACATCTCGAGAATTACGCAGCGGATATTAATTCGGACATTTCAAGTCGATATCCCGAGACGTGGATAGTCGGCAAATAAGCCTCTAGTTAGCACGCACTAAGTGTATAACAACACAACATCATTATAGGGCCCAAATATTGAACTCAATTGAAATCGTATTCAAATCTCATTTCCTTGTCTCAAATGAACTAATACAGGACTAAGACTCAATCAAAGGAAAAGTACATATATCCTCACTTCCTACTACATGAATCTAACACTCCAGACAAACTAACTACAGATAGACTCAAGTATTGGGACGCTCATCACTCGAACACATTCCCATCCTCGACTTGCTCCCTCTTGTATTTCATAATCACCTAGAATGGTTAAAAGTCGAGAATGAGCAAACTAGCCCAGTAGGATTTATATCTCAATGTGCGGACAATGATATAAGTGATTAGCAATTTAGAACTAGGTAAGCACGATGATCTTGATATGCATGTACAAATAAAACTCATTAAAACATGATACATGAACAAGCTAGATAGAGTGATCATGATAGAACAAGATCTAGAAAGATATAATGAGCAAGATATTATCAATAGTGAGGCATGTAACAAGCACGCAAGATATCACTTTAAATTGCAATAAATGCAGAATGACCATATCACGCAAGCAAGCAAGCACGAGCACGAGCAAATCATGTAACACTAATCAGGCACGAGACACTAATGCACACCAAGGAAAGATCCACCTTGAAATGCACACTAGGACACGTGTATGTGGTTATTGTATCTAGCATTCAACACGCAAGTACTCCCAGCGCAGATGCAATGCCAGCAATCATTATACTCCATGGTTAACAATATATTTATGACTCTTCGTCATTGGGGCTAGACTGGAGTCCTTGGACACTCGCCGTGCCCAGTCAGCATCTCATTTCAATTTTAAATGTAGATACCCACAGTCATTAATAATGGCCAATGAGAGTTTTAATATGTAAGCATGTGTAAAGTCATGTTCATGATGATGATGAGAACAAGTAGTAATTAGTGTGAACATGATTCCATGATAACAATGGTCAAGAGATAAATTTGGCAGCATAACGGCACAATTTATACTTTAGTTCAATCTTTACATTAATGGCTTGAGTCTAGATTGTAAATCACACTCACGAGAACAAGAGAAGAAAGGAAGTGCACGCTATCTCCAAGGAACTTCAACGGTACAACCAACTCGGTCTCCATGAGGGAATCCATGGAGTACGGAGATTTACGGAGGTCTTAGAGAAGTGGTCGCTAGTCTACCGATACAGAATGACCGATAGAGAGCTTCCAAATCCCCAAGAAAGGGCTGCCTAGATGTGCAAGTGCGTAGTGAACACATGTCTCAATCCACAATCCACCGGTTTCAAACTTGCGGAAAATAATTAACATGATAATATGAGATGAAACTATACAATTAACTAAACATGGTTTGCAATATTTTAATATAACAATTATCATTTTAGCAAGACAGAACAGTAAGAAGAGTAAATCACTTGTTGTATGAATGGTCACATCATTAAAGAGCAATTAGAATAACATTCATGTAGTTATAGCTTTCTCAATGGGTTGATAACTTTTAGGCCACTTGACTGACTGAACAATACTTTCTAGTAATCATAACATGCAAGACATACTGCCTAGACTGACTGAAAAAGTCTCGAGTGGGCTTTAGAAATTGCGACGAGTTTAGTCATCATGGATCTTCATGGTTTATATAGAAAAATATGGCTTTCTTAGACGTAAAGTGGTTCCGACTGAAAATCACGACGGGTTAAGTCGTAGCGGTTCACAAATGACCGAAAACCAAAATACCATGCAAAACGAAGCATATGGGGGTTAGGGTAGACCTATAAGTCATGATTGGTCAACTGAAAATCATCAAAAACATGTCAAATTCACGTTTGACACAGTGGCCACGATTTAAATCACTGAATCGCGTCCACTGTACTGGACGCGATTCAAGCAGGCAGACAGATCGCGAACTAGGTTGCGCGATCTCGTGTTTTGGCTAGAAACGCAAGGGTTTAGGTTTTTTTTGATGAAATTCTCAACATGAAACTTGTTGGAAACTTGGAATAGAAGAGAACTATGGTTTTGAATCATTCAAAATGGCCTCGGGTTGTGGCAAAATCCACACGAACATAAAATGCGATTTACATGCGCGACTTTGGGAAAACGCTTATAACTCAAGATATACTCAATGAATTCGATGAAACCACTTGGACATGAAAATAGACTCGATGCTCTACACAGTCTTATATGATTTATTAAGATTTGGCCTGAGATCACTACCTTTTAGGTTGGAGAAGTCACATTTTTCCAGAAAACCCGCATTCAGACCACATGGAGGAGAACGCTTACTGCACCCGATCTACTGGATGAAAAATAGTCAAACCAGTGGGATTAGGAAGTAGACTCGATCCCAGTTCTACGGGTATAAGCCTTGCAAGGTTTGGTTATGGTTTGACTCACCTTTGGTCTACCACAAGAGGGTTTTCTGCACAGGTTGAAGCAGAACGCAGCAGGGAAGAAGCTCCGAGTTGCGGCAGTTTCTTCCTCCCTTGGGTGCTCAAGAACAGCCTCCCACGACCCCAACAATGTATATTTTCGTCCCCTAGGATTTCATAGCATGTATATATGCATCTAGTGTGTTTTGAAAGTCCCTTTGGGTGAAGGAAAGGCAAGGTGCGGTTCTAGCATTCCACCTTCCTTTTTTTGAGGATTTCTCACCCCAATAGAGTGTGTGAGGCTTTAGAAAACCTCCCACCATGTTAAGCACGAATTTGGGTTGCCAAGAAAGGCTAATTGCCTTGGGGTTTGCCCTAATTACCCCCTTCTATTTTCAGCTTAATTAGAGTTGCGAATTTTGGTAATTTTCTTGCTCCATTTTGTTCTTGGGCCAAAAGTGATACATTGGCCCAATTTCGATAATGAGTCATCAATATAAAATGTTAGAAGTCTCTCCAACATGTTTTGTTTAATTTATGATCGGTTATATCTCCGTGTTAATGGTTTTCCGACTTAGTTTCCTAATTAGGATAATTAGTTACAATAACTCTTAAACCTAGCCCAAATGATTTTATTGACCCAAATTTCTTGATGGGTCATTAGAGGATATTATTTGATGTCCATATATGATTTTTAGTTAATTTTCTGACTCATCCAAGTATGTGTGATAATGTTTTTTCGACTTATTTATGAATTACGATAATAAGCCACAAAATGCTTTAAACATGGCTAATCCGATTTTCTTAGCACAAATTTCTTTGTGGAACATTTAGGAATAATTTTGGGGTTGATTTACAATTTTACGAAATTTTCTGATATGTTCTCGCACGTACGATAGCAGTACGTATGTTCTACCATTCCGATAACACGAAAATTATCTATTTTCTATTTATTAAAAATTTTAAATCACTGAAATTTCCGGGGTGCTACGCCCTCCCCCACTTAAGAGAATTGGTCCCCAAATTCATAGATCATTATATGGCTCTTGATAATTGTGGTCCTTGAGGTCGTTTCGGGTTTAATTCCTCTAACTTGTTTCAACATTCTAGCTCATGGATGCTAGTTCATTATTTACCCCTATGGCCACCCGTACTATTCATTTGGTTCCTTCCACTCTTGTTTGCTTCCATGGTTGTTATAACTCCATCTTAATCCACCGGATGAACTATGGTGTAACTACTAGATTATTCTTTTCCAATTTCTCCTTAATGATCTCCCCCACTTAGAAATATACTAATAAGAAAAGCATCATAAGATCAGTCTAGGGGTTTAACAATCATACCTCCTTCTGGGAGCTCCACTGGAGTTATTGCATTAACGCGTCCTTTATGCTTCACCACTCCTTGGTTCCTTCCAACTTGGTCTCTTAGCATGGGATAGTTGGGAATGCGGTGGTCACGACTCCCGCACCGTAGGCAAGCTCCTGCCTTCTTCCAGCACTCGTCTGTTCCATGCCCAGGCTTGTCAAATTTTTTTGCAATTCTCCTTAACTAGTTGTTCTTCCACCTTGATCTTCTTGTTATTATCGATCTCATTACCTCCATTCCTTCGCTTGTTACCGTTAGTCACTGGGTGTACAGTCCCAGTGGTGTGGGACACTTCATTCCTTATATGAGTTGACTTTGTTACTTCCTTTCCTCTCAATCCTTCTACCTTAGCCATAGTGTCTTTCACTAGCTGGGCTCTTTGAACCATCTCAGTGTATTTGTATGTCGCGAGGTCCGAGCTTTTCAATGAACATGGGCCTGAGCCCATCCATGAAGCGATTTGCCTTCAATCTCTCCGTTCCCACCAGATGTGGGGCATACACGCCAAATGTGCGAATTGAGCCTCATACTAAACCACGGACATTCCTTTCTACTTCAGCGCGGAAAATTCTGCCGCCTTCTTTCCTTAACTCTTTTCGAGAAATATTTTCCCCGGAATATCTCCAGGAATCCAGCCCACTCTAGTTCAGCAACATTTGGCAGGTGGGCCGATGTGGCCTTCCACCATGCTCGGGCATCCTTACTAAATTGAAAAGTGGCCAAAAACACCTTCTCCCTATTGGTGCATATCATAACTTGAAAGATTCTTTCTATTTCTTCCTGCCAGTTCTCTGCCTCATCTGGGTCAGGGGATCCAGAGAAATGAAGAGGGTTCAAACTCTTAAAGTTATGGTGCAGATCACTGGCTCCGTTTCTAACAACACAACCTGATTTCCAGCCTGAACCATATTTTACAGGGCCTGTGTGAGTCCTGCCACAGTTTCTTGCATAGCATGCCATTGGTTGCGAGCCATTGCTGTTGAGAGTAAGAGTTATGAGGGTTCCTGAGAAAAGGATGGAAACAATTAATGTCTCTAGATACATTAAGAGTCAATGGGTAAGGAGTGTTTTGTTCATTCTAACATATTCCTAGTCTCTACCTATTCTCACCAGGTACTATATTTAATTTCCATGACCTAGGTTCCATAGGTATCTCTTAATCTTGTGACACATATCCTATTTGGTTTTTCTAGGCTCTGATACCACTAATTGTCACGTCCCGAGAATTACGCGCATGGATATTAATTCGGACATTTCGAGTCGATATCCCAAGACGTGGACAGTCGGCAAATAAGCCTCTAACTAGCACGCACTAAGTGTATAACAACACAACATCATTATAGGGCCTAAATATTGAACTCAATTGAAATCGTATTCAAATCTCATTTCCTTGTCTCAAATGAACTAATACAGGACTAAGACTCAATAAAAGGAAAAGTACATAGATCCTCACTTCCTACTACATGAATCTAACACTCCAGACAAACTAACTACATATAGACTCAAGTATTGGGACGTTCATCACTCGAACGCATTCCCATCCTCGACTTGCTCCTCTTCTTGTATTTCATAATCACCTAGAATGGTTATAAGTAGGGAATGAGCAAACTAGCCCAGTAGGATTTATATCTCAATGTGCGGACAATGATATAAGTGATTAGCAATTTAGAACTAGGTAAGCACGATGATCTTGATATGCATGTACGAATAAAAATCATTAAAATATGATACATGAACAAGCTAGATAGAGTGATCATGGTAGAACAAGATCTAGAATGATATAACGAGCAAGATATTATCAATAGTGAGGCATGTAACAAGCATACAAGATATCACTTTAAATTGCAATAAATGCAAGATGGCCATATCACGCAAGCAAGCAAGCACGAACACGATCATGTAACACTAATCAGGCACGAGACACTAATGCACACCAAGGAAAGATCCACCTTGAAATGCACACTAGACACGTGTATGTGGTTATTGTATCTAGCATTCAACACGCAAGTACTCCCAGTGCAGATGCAATGCCAGTAATCATTATACTCCATGGTTAACAGTATATTTATGACTCTCCGTCATTAGGGCTAGACTGGAGCCCTTGGACACTCGCCGTGCCGGTGCAGGCAGCATCTCATTTCAATTTTAAATGTAGATACCCACAGTCATTAATAATGGCCAATGAGAGTTTCAATATGTAAGCATGTGTAATGTCATGTTCATGATGATGATGAGAACAAGTAGTAATTAGTGTGAACATGATTTCATCATAACAATGGTCAAGAGATAAATTTGGCAGCATAACGGCACAATTTATACTTTAGTTCAATCTTTACATTAATGGCTTGAGTCTAGATTGTAAATATACTCACGAGAACAAGAGAAGAAAGGAAGTGCACACTATCTCCAAGGAACTTCAACGGTACAACCAACTCGGTCTCCATGAGGGAATCCACGGAGTACGGAGATTTACGGAGTCTTAGAGAAGTGGTCGCTAGTCTATCGATACGGAATGACCGATAGAGAGCTTCCAATCCCCATGAAAGGGCTGCCTAGATGTGCAAGTGCGTAGTGAACACATGTCTCAATCCACAATCCACGGTTTCAAACTTGCGGAAAACAATTAACATGATAACATGAGATGAAACTATGCAATTAACTAAACATGGTTTGCAATATTTTAATATAACAATTTTCATTTTAGCAAGATAGAACAGTAAGAAGAGTAGTAGCAACTCGAAAATTCAGTATTTAAAATTTGAAATAATAAATTTCTATAAAAACGGAATAATAGAAACATACATACCATTATCTTATGTGCAAGAACACATCTAAAAATTTCTTAAAAAATATAAATCAACCCCAAATATTATCCCTAAGTGTTCCACGAACAAATTCATGCAACGAAAATCCGATTGGCCAAGCGTACGTCACAACCTGACTAATTATCCAAATTAGGAATTTATTCGGAACTGTTAACACGGAAAGATAACGTGCCCATAAATTAAACGAACCTGTCGGAGAGACTCCCACGTCATGTAATGATGACCCATTATCAAAAATTGGACCAATGGACCTCTCATAGACCATGAATAAAATCAAGTAGGAAAAATATAACAAAATCCATAACTCTATTATTCCTTAATTAAAAAGGGAAATCCCATAAGATAAATTCCAATAAATAATGGGCTTTGTTAAATGAACCATATAAAATTTATTGGGCCAAAATAGGGATTTTAAAACAGGAATAATAGGAAAATATCCTAAAATTCGTAACTTAAATATTACCTAAATAGAAAAGGGGCATGAAAATATTAAAATAAGTAGTTTGTGTTGGATTTGGAATCCTAAACCTACCCTAATTGGTTGGCCATGAATTTGGATCCCAACGTAACCCAAATTGGACATGGCAAGCTCGGAAGGTGGAATTAATAGGAAATGTCAGAATAAATAGGAGTTTGAGTTCTATTACGAATTAGAAACATAAGAGACATAAATACTCTCCTAAACCCCCATGGACGGCCCTATCTCATTGCCATGAGTTGCTGGACCAGGAGGAGAGGCCAAGGAGGAGGAGATTTGATGGGAAGAAGCCTCTCTCAAGCTCTCTCTCTCGTTCTTCAAGTTCTAGCCCTAGAAGAGGAAAATGATTAAAGGTAGGCATTCTCAGGAGCAAAACTAAATCAAATTCGTCTATAGGTTGATCCAAACCTCAGGAACAAAGCCCTTTGGTTTCATAATTTTTCATCGAGCCAATATTTTCTTCTTGATTTTTCATGTTCTGTACTCATCATGACCCTGAACCCTCTTTTTAATTCTTGATCTCCATGTATACTAAACCTCATGCTACGAAAATTTTATTGGAGATACTGATGCATGTTAGGCATCTTTTGCCCCTAAAAGCCCTAATTTCCATCCTTCCTATCTTGCGAATTAAATCGTTGATCTCAACTATGTATTGTTTCATGTTCATCGAGAATGCCCGTGTTTAAAGCATGTCAAAACCCTGGTTGTTTTCAAATCATAATTATTGTAAGTACCCTTTTATGTTTAGGTCGTTTTGCAACTAGTTTCATGATTTTTCATTGACTATATAATTAGTTATGATTTTCTGAACGACCCTGTGTCAAAAGATAGAAAGTTGACCCGCAATCCGAGGCTGTCCTTTTTCCCGCTGACTCAGGGTCAGAACTTGAGAACACGACGGCCCGATAGGTCGCGTTCTCAGGGCCGTCACAAGATAGGAACCTATCGCGATCTGATCGCGATAGGGTACCCCGTCGCGTTCTTGCTGCCCGATCTGATGAGCGCGTCGGGACCCTCAAGCGACCCCGTCGCGATCTGCCTGCCTGAACTGACAAGGCCGTCGAGATCTGTACAAGGCCATGTCGCGTTCTCAGTTGACCCCGTCGCGACCCTTACAAAGGTCCGTCGCGATCTCAGCTTTTTGCATAAAAACCCACCTTTTTGAAAGTTTTATTGTTATACAGTCACCCCATGTGTCACGTCCCGAGAATTACACAGCAGATATTAATTCAATAATTAAAGTCGATATCCCGAGACGTGAACACTTGGCAAATAGGCCTCTAGCTAGCACGACCAAATGTATAACAACATACATCATCATAGGGCCCAATATTGAACTCAACTATCTTTTATTCAATCTCAACTCATGTGTTCCAAATGGATACTAGTACAGGACTAAGACTCAATAAAAAGGAAAGTACATTTATTCCTCACTTCCTACTACATGAATATTACACTCAAAGCAAACTACTATAAATAGACTCATGCTTGGAACGCTCTTCACTCGGACACATTCCCATCCTCGACTTGCTCTTCCTCTTGAACTTCATAGTCACCTAGATTGGATAAAAGTAGGGAATGAGCAAACTAGCCCAGTAGGATTTATATCTCAATGTGCGGGCAATGATATAAGTGATTAGCATTTTAGAACTAGGCAAGTACGATGAATGATATGCAAGTACGAATAAAACTTGTTAAAACATGATATATAAAACAAGCTAGAGAGAGTGATTATGATAGAACAAGATTGGTGAACAATATGACAAGATAGAACTAGCAATAGATCACTTTGTACAAGCACGCGAGATTTCACTTGATGTCAAGAACGCAGGATATCACTAATTGCATTAAATACAGGATGGCCATATCACACAAGCAAGCCAGCAAGAATGAACGAGCACGATAAAGTAACACTAATCAGGCACGTAGACACTAATGTACACCGAGAAAAGATCCATCAAGAATGTACACTAGGACACGTGTATGTGGTTATGTATCTATCATTCAACAAACAAGCAAGACTCCCAGCGCAGATGCAACGCCAGTAATCATTATACCCCATGATTATCAGTATATCTATGACTCGCCATCATTGGGGCTAGATTGGAGTTGTAGCAACCTGAATTTACGAAAATAAAAATTTAAATAAAGAATTTAAAACTAGCTAAATGGATATTTAAATAGAGCATTAAATAAAACTCATTAGATGGAAAAGAGTAATGGGATTTGCTTAATGGATCTTCTAGAATTTATTGGGTCAAAAATATGAATTTACAAAGGGAGAATAATAGAAAAATATCCTAAATTCGTAACTAAATTATTACCTAAATAGAAAAGGGGTATTTAATGCATTAAATAGCTAGTTTGAGTTATAATAGGATTCCTAAACCTACCCCATATGGGTTAGCACGAATTTGGATCTCTTCCTAGTCTAAATAGAGATTGGAAAGCAAGGAAGGAAGGAGGAAGTAAGGAAATTTCGGAATTAAAGAGGAATTAGAGTCCTATTAGGAAATAGAAAGAGGAGAAGCTTAAATACTCTCCTAAAACCCTCATGGCCGACCCAATCTTGTGCCAAAGGATTCCTGGACCAGAAGGAGAGGCCAAGGAGGAGGAGATTTCGTGGGGAGAAGAACCTTTCAAGCTCTCAACCCCGTTCTTCAAGTTCTAGCCCTAGAGAGGGAAATCGAGTCAAGGTAGGCATTCTCACAAGCATAAACCGTGAAACTTTTCTGTAGGATCTTTCTACCCTCTGGAAAAACCTCAAATTTCATAAATTTCCATCAATCAAATCTTTCTTATGAATTTTCAAAGTTCTGCAGTTCTTATGACCCCGAACCTTCATGCTTAATTCATATCTCCTTGAATACTCTATCTCATGCCTCTAAATTTTAATGGGGGATACTGATGCATGATAGGCATCTTTTGCCCCTAAAAGCCCTAATTTCTATTGAGCATGTTACTCGAATTAAATCGATCTTGCTCCCTGTATCATGTTCTATGTTACTTGTTCTTGTTCGTTCTCAAACCATGTTCAAACCATGCTCTCTCTCTAATTCCGATTTATTGGAAGTACCTTTACATGTCTAGTTTAATTTGCAACTGGTTTCATGATTTTTCGTTCACTATACAATTAGTTATGATTTTTCAAAGCACCCTGTATCATTTGATTTCAAGTTGGCCCGCAATCCAAAGCCTGGTCTGAATCCTGTCAGAGCCAGGTGCAGACAACCAGATTGCGACAGGCCGATATGTCGCCTTCTGGGTCTGATTGCGACCATCCACTTGTCGCTTTCTCAAGCCATCGCGACGCCTTTCTTGTCGCTTTCTGAATACGACATGACCCCAGTCGCGTTCTGGCCGCCTGAGCAGACAGCTCTGTCGCCTTCTGTGTAACCCCCTGTCGCTATCTGCCCTACCCCTGTCGCATTCCTTACAAGCCTATGTCGCCTTCTCAGAGTTTTGCATGAAAACCATGAAAAATATTTTTGTCGCTTTCTAAATAATCCTTACGCCTTCTTACCGTTATAACCCCAGTAAAAACCCTACTTAAAAATGGTGCTATATTGAATGTTTTAAAATACATATTTCACGACTTTTTTCTATCTATGATTTCTCTTGCACTTGCACACACATGAACCATCCATTTATGGCTGAAATCTTGCAGAAAATATCTCATAATGTATCCGGTCAATTATTGAAAACAAGTACATTAATTGCCCTATTTTAAAAGGACTGTATTTGTTTCTCGCATTGTTTATATACCGATACTGACGCTCCACTGTTCTAGAATTCCTCTAGAACGTCGGAACCTGTTTTATATACACACTTTCTTGGCTTGTGTGTGAACTCTCCGTCGGATATTCCTTCTGACCGGACTAGTGAATCCTTGCACAAGGCCTCCGTAAGTCTCCTCTGATCATGGATTCCCACATGGTCGACGAGCCGGTTGTACCCTAATACCTATGATACCCTTTAGGGATCTATATGATCCAAACGGCTATTAGAGATTCACTCTCGTCTAAATCACGCCGGACCTCTGGACCTGTGCATAGCAAGGCCAGTGGTAGGGTCGTGAGTTCCACCTGACTGCCAACACCAAGTGCGCGTGTTGTGCAACTGTTACTATCGCCTGATTACTCGACGTATTATGTGCAATGTCCATTAGCTCTCATCTATACTCTACTCGCTCACCTACTCACGTCCACTCCACTATCTCATCTATTCATCTAGTGTTCTTATCTATTTCTTGGTACTCTATATTGGCCATTGACTGATTGTCTAAAAATAAACAATATAACCAATGCTTGGCCATATATAAAGGGCCCGATCTGGTCCTGGGATGTGCGCCCGAAAGTGCTAGTGCCCATGGGAGTTAAATGATCAGAGTGTTTGGCATTACACTCAAGTGCTATCTATCTCGACTATCTATAGACAATCATAACACAAACGTGCTATACTCTCTCGATGTCTAGAATGACAAACAAGTGCTATACTCGTCGTGCTATTACTATACTTGTGCTAGTTGTGCTATGGCCATCCTGCTGTTCGTGCTATATTCGATACTTGTGCTATTTTGGAAACTATACTCGATCTCGTGCTATTGTGCTATCTTGTTACCTGTTGTGCTATCTCTTACTATATTTGACTCTCTTGTAACTGCTATCTCTAGACCTCTGCCATTAAATACGTTAATTATTTAAAGCCTGCTTGAGCCTGAGATTTAAGTCCTACTGGGCGTTATCGCTCACCCTATGTATTTGATGTTGTGTTCTCAGGTGAGACGAGGATGACACCTACACTCACGAGGAAGGGAATGACCAAGAGTGAAGCCAGGAGTGCCCTCGAGTCGTTATGTTATCTTAGAGTTGTAGTTAGTCATTTTCCTTTTATTGCAATGTAATTGGGCCCTATAGAATGGCATGATATTAGTGGTTGTAACTAGACATTGAAAAGTTATCAATGAGAAAAGATGTTTAGTAATATTCAATGTGCAATAGTTTGATGTCTAGTACTCGCTCTTACCCATTTCTTGCAACTGTCTTCGCGCTCCGATATTCAGCGTCGGGGGTGACAGGAGCCCTTGGACACATGCCGTGCCCTGTCAGCATCTCATGTAAATTTTTAAATGTAGATACCCACAGTCATTAATAATGGCCAATGAGAGTTTCAATAAGTAAGCATGTGTAATGTCATGTTCATGATGATGATGGGAACAAGTAATAAGTAATTGAACATGATTTTATGATAACAATGGTCGAGAGATAATTTCGGCAGCATAATGGTACGATTTGTACTTTGTTAAATCTTTACATTAATGGCATTAGTCTAGATGGTCAATCACACTCACGAGAACAAGAAGAGAAAGGAAGTGCACGCTATCTCCAGGGAACTTCAATGGTACAAGCAACTCGTCGGCCATGTGGGAATCCATGGTCAGAGGAGATTTACGGAGGCCTTGGTGAAAATGTTGCTAGTCTACCGATTCGGAATGACCGGTAGAGAGTTTCCAATTTCCCAAGAAAGGGGCTACCTAACAGCGCTAGTGTGTAGTGCGGTACGCGTGTCTCAATTCACAAACCATCGGTCTCAAACTCGCAGGAAGCACTTGACAATATAACATGGAATAAAACTATGTACTTTAACTAATCATGGTTTGCAAGATTTTATGATAACCATTATCATTTAAACATGGTAGAACAGTAGGAAGATTAATCATAAGTAGCACGAATGGATCATAACATTTAAGGAGCACTTAGAATAGCATTCATGTAATTATAGCTTTTAAATGGGTTAATCACTTTTAAGCCATTAAATAACAATCATGTAATGATCAGACCTAAGACATGCAACGTACACAGTAAATATCACGTTTAAACAGACCTCGGGTAAATGCGGTAAAATTTGCAAGGAAACACATGGTTTCCGATAAAATCCTGAGATCGCGACATGGGCATATAAGGATGGCGACAGGGCTTTATCAGGTCGCGACAGGTGCCTATGAAGAAGGCGACAGGGTGTTGTAAGGCCCGGGGTCAGGTCGCGACAGGTCATATAAGGAAGGCGACATGGGGCTGTCAGGCCAGGTCAGGTCGCGACAGGTCCATATAAGGATCGCGACGGGTCGGGACCAGAAGGCGACAGGGGTTGTGAAGAACGCGACTGGGCAGTCAGATTAGGCAGAACGATCGCGACGGAACGACTCGTCGCGATCAGATAGCGACGGTGCGGCTGTCGCTACCAGACCTCTGAACGCGACCTATCGGGCGTCGCGTTCACAGGCTCTGCGCCAGACTTGACAGAGCAAGGGCAGTGCTTTGGATTGCGGACCAATCTTTCCTTCTTTTGACACAGGGTTGTTCTAAAATAGAGAACAAATTGTACAGTGTATGAAAATAACGAAACCAGTTTTAAAACAACCTAGACATACAAGGGTACTCCAGTAAATCAGAATTAGAAAATAAGGATGGTTTCGATAGGCTTTGATCAAGACGAACACAACATCAAACCAAGTGTAACTTGAAACCGTAGTTTTGTGCAGCAACCCTATTACCACGCTTATAACTCTCTAACTAATGATATTTAGACAAAACGTTCAACATGAAACTTGAAAAGGACAACTAGTAGAATATCTTTTATGTTATGAGTTTACTCTAATTCGGTCTTGAATCACATGCAAACTTATAAAGAATGGGAAAAGCCCTAACAGTGCACGACTTTGAGAAAATGCTTATAATTCAAAATTTACTTAATGAAATTCGATGAAACCAGAGGGCAATGAAAGCTAACTTGATGCTCTACACATTTGGTATAGGAGATGTTAAGATTTGGCCCGAGAAAACCTACCTCTTGGGTTGATGAAGTCTCGTTCTTCAGAAAACCCGTGTTCAGACCACTGTTTGAAGAACGCTTAATACTCCGTGTATACTGCATGGAATTTGGGCATTCCACTTGGGTTAGGAAGTAGACTCGACCCTCTTTCCAGGGGTATAAGCCTTGCACGATGGGATTTAGGTTTGGCCTACCTTTGATCGGCTTCAAGAGGGTGGTTTGTGCAGGTCGTAGCAGATGAACGGGGGAAGAAGATGAGCTTGGTATGCTTGATCTCCTACTCTCCAGCCACCAAGAGCTCCTCCACACGACCCCAGCAAGTTCTAAATTCGTCCCTAGGGTTTGGGTGAAGAGTATTTAGTAACCATGGTGTTTAGGAGTCCTATTGTAACTAGGAAAGAAGGGTTGCGGGATTGGCATGTTGGTTTCCTATTTTTGATGATTTCTTCCTCCATTAGAGAGTCTTGGCCATCAAGCAACTTCCATGGATGGGTAGGCACGAATTTGGGTTGCTAAAAGTGCATGATTGCATCCCAATTAAACCCTAATTACCCCTTTTTAATTTCAGCTTATTTATGGTTACGAATTTCCATGCATTTTCTAGCTTTATTTGATTTTTGGGTCATATGTGATCCATTGGCCCAATTATGATATTGGGTCATTAATATATAATGTTATAAGCTTTCTAACATTTTTATTTATTTTTGATTGCGTCGTATTTCCGTATAACGGTTTTCCGACTTGTTTCCTAATTCGGATAATTGGTCACCATGTGATGCTCACTTGGTTAATCGAATTTTTCATCGCATAACTTTCTTTGTGGAACCCTTAAGAATAATGTGTGGGGTTGGTTTCCCATTTTTACGGATTTTTCCGATGTGATTTAGCACATATGATAATGATACGTATGTTTTAAACACCTTGATATTATGGAAATTATTTATTTCCATTTATTCGAATTTTTATATAGTTAAAATTTCCGGGGTGCTACACCCTCCCCCACTTAAGAGAATTTGGTCCCCAAATTCATGTATAGGAATATTATGCAAGTGAGGTGTACTTACTTGTGAATAGCTCCGGGTATCTTTTGCGCATTGCTTCCTCGGTTTCCCACGTCTCGTCCTCATCCCTGCGTTGATTCCATCTAACCCTTACTAGTGGAATAACCTTGTTCCTTAGTTGGCGCAGTTTCCGGTCCACGATCTTAATTGGCTTCTCTTGATATGTTCCGTCCTTGTTGAATTCCAGAAGCTCATATTCTATGACGTGCCATGGATCTCGTACATACTTTTTCAACATGGATATGTGGAACACATTGTGTATTCCATCCATTTGTGGTGGTAAAGCGAGACGATATGCCACCTCGCCGACTCTCTCGAGGATTTCAAAGGCCCGACAAACCTTGGTGACAACTTGCCTTTAATGCCAAATCGTCGGATCCCGGCCTGGAGACACTTTCAAGAATACATGTTCACCCACCTGAAATTCCAGGTCTCTTCTTCTATTATCTGCATATGCCTTTTGTCTTTGCTGCGCCACTGCCATTCTTTCTTTAATAAGCTTTACCTTCTCGGTTGTTTCCCTTATCATCTCTGGTCCTAACATTTGTTTTTCGCCAACTTCATACCAGCATATTGGAGATCGGCAACTTCTGCCATAAAGTGCTTCAAATGGTGCCATCTGAATGCTAGCTTGATAGCTATTATTGTAGGCGAACTCCACAAGAGGTAAGTGTTCATGCCAGCTACCTCCAAAATCTAGGACACATGCTCTAAGCATATCTTCAATCACCTGGTTGGTTCTCTCCGTCTGACCATCTGTCTGTGGATGGAAAGCCGTGCTAAAGTTTAGTTTAGATCCCAAGGAGTAATGCAGTCCTTTCCAAAAGTGGGATGTAAACCTAGGGTCTCTATCAGACACGATAGACCGGTACTCCATGTAATCGGACTATTTCCTTCACATACAATGCAGCCAGAACATCTACTGACCACTTATTCTTCACTGGCAAGAAGTGAGCCGACTTAGTTAAGCGGTCGACAATAACCCAGATACCATCGAACCCACCTCTAGATTTGGGTAGTCCGAAAATGAAGTCCATCCCTATACCTTCCCATTTCCATGCCGGGATTTCTAGGGGTTTGAGTTTACCTGCGGGTCGCAAGTGTTCCGCCTTGACCCTTTGGCATGTTAAGCATCGGGCGACATATTCCGCCACCTCTCTCTTCATATTAGGCCACCAAAAGCTTCTTTTCAAATCTTGGTACATTTTGGTAGTTCCAGGATGAATAGTATATCTGGTTGTGAGCCTCATCCATAATCATTTTCTTTGTCTCCGCATGGTCGGGTACACAGACTCGATCCCGGAACAATAACCTTCCATCTTCAGTTAATGAGAAATCCGGCCTCTGGTCCAGATTAGCCTAATCTCCACAAGTACAGGGTCATTGTCTTGGAGTGTTGTGATGTCCTCCAATAGTATGGGTGTGCTCTAACACTAGCAACAAAGCATCCCTTCTCTTTGATGTCAGCATCAATATTTAACTTGGCGAAATCTTCTAATAACTTCCATTCATCTACCATTAAACTTGACAATGTGATCATTGGCTTTCTACTTAGAGCATCTGCACAGCATTTGCTTTTCCTGGATGATATTGGATCGTAAAGTCGAAGTCTTTGAGATACTCCAACCACCTCCGCTGTCTCATATTCAAGTCCTGCTGAGAAAACAGATACTTTAAGCTTTTATGGTCAGAAACACAATGAATTTCTCACCATATAGATAATGACGCCATATCTTCAAGGCGAAGACTACAGCAGCTAGCTCCAGATCATGTACAGGTAATTGTCCTCGTGCTTCTTCAATTGTCTGGACGCGTAGCATAAACTTTCCCTTTGCATCAGCACACAGCCAAGGCCGATCCCGGATGCATCGGTGTATACTTCAAAACTACCCCCAGCAACTGGCAGGGTCAGTACGGGTGCTGAGGTAAGGTATTCTTTCAATGCCCTGAAACTTTCTTCACATTCATTAGTCCATGCAAATGGATTCTCCTTCCTGGTAAGTCTGGTCAATGGTACAGCTATCTTTGAGAAGTCCTTAATGAAGCGACGATAATAACCGGCTAAACCCAGAAAGCTTCTAATCTCCGACACAGTTGTCGGCCTTGACCAGTTCTTTACCGCCTCCACCTTAGATGGATCTACAGAGATTCCCTCCTTGGATATGATGTGGCCAAGGAAAGACACTTCTTCCATCCAGAATTCACACTTACTAAGTTTGGCATAGAGTTGATTGTCTCTAAGCACTTGCAGAGCCACCTTCAAGTGTTCTTCGTGTTCTTCTTTGGATTTGGAGTAAATAAGGATGTCATCAATGAACACTACTAAACTGGTCCAAGTATGGCCTATAAATATTATTCATAAGTTGCATGAAAGCCGCTGGAGCATTTGTTAAACCAAACGGCATAACTACGAACTCATAGTGACCATATCTACTTCGGAATGCAGACTTGTGAATATCCTCCTCCTTTATTCTTAGTTGATGGTAGCCTGATCTTAGATCTATCTTGGAGAAGTATTGTGCACCGGAGATCTGGTCAAACAGCTCGTCGATGCGGGGCAGTGGATACTTATTCTTTATTGTCAACTGGTTTAACTGACGGTAATCAATGCATAGCCTCATTGTCCCGTCCTTCTTTCTGACAAATAGCACTGGCGCTCCCCACGGAGATGTGCTAGGCCTGATAAAACCCTGATCTAGCAATTCTTGGATCTGCCTCTTCAACCTGCAATTCCACAGGGGACATGCGGTACGGAGCCTTTGAAACAGGGGCTGCCCCAGGGAGTAATTCAATGGTGAAGTTTACCTCCCGCTCAGGTGGTATACCAGGTAATTCCTCTGGAAATACATCAGGTAGTCCCTGGCTATTGGAATGTCTTCTAGGGATGGTTTCTTCTTTTCAGTTGCCAAGACGGAAACTAGGAAAGCATCACAACCCTGGTTGATCAGCTTAGAAGCCTTTAGGGAGGATATCAAGATAGGGTGTTTGTGATATCGGGTGCCAAGTAGTGATAGAGTTGGGAGGTTTGGTCTTTTAAAAGTGACCCTCCTATGGCGACAGTTTACATCGGCATCATATTCAATTAGCCAATCGACACCCAGAATGGCATCATAACCCTTCATGTCTAAACAGATAAGGTTGGCAGGGAGATTGTGTCCTCCAATTATAGTTTCACATTTGGCAAGTAGTGAGTGAGTTCAGATTCTGAGCCTAGTGGAGAGGCTACAGTGATCTTGGATTTCAAGGGTACAGGTTTGACAGGTAGAGTTGCAGCAAATGTGGTGGAAATAAAAGAATATGCAGCTCCAGTATCAATAAGTACAAAAGCAGGTTGAGAGTGTATGGAAATGGTACCTTCCACCATACCCCCTTCCTCGGGTAGGTCAGCTTCTATGACAGCATTAAGGCGTCCCTGACGCCGTGGTACATTCTGAACTCTGCCTGGCTGGTCCTTCAGCATAGGACAATCAGGAATACGGTGGTCACGACCACCACATCTCAAGCATGCCCCGAGCTTCTTCCAGCATTCTTCAGCTCGGTGTCCTGGTTTATCACAGAATTTGCAGTTTTCAGCCAACTGCCTACCTTCCACTTTGACTCTCTTGTCTCCGAGCATCTCTTTCGGCATTCGGCCTCTTGTTGTTGTTGTTGACGTTGTTGTTACGAAAGGTTGGAGCAATATTAGGTGCTCCCTTCTTGACGAAGACCGGCTTGGAGTTGTCCTTGCCCCTCATGCCCTCTACTTTGGCCATGGTGTCTTCTACCAGCTGAGCTCTTTGGACCATCTCAGTGTAAGTTTGAATATTGTGTGGTCCGAGCCTTTCAATGAACATGGGCCTGAGCCCATCCATGAAACGGTTAGCCTTCAGCCTTTCAGTTCCCACCAGTGTGGGGCATACACAGCAAGACGCCGCGAACTGAGCCTCATACTCAGCCACGGACATCCCTCTGTTTTAGTGCGGCAAACTCCGCTGCCTTCTTTTCCTTGACTCTCTCAGAGAATATTTCCCCGGAATATCTCCAGGAATCCGGCCCACTCCAGTTCAGCTACATTGGCAGGTGGGCCGATGTGGCCTTCCACCACGCTCGGGCATCCTTGGTAAATTGAAAAGTGGCCAGTACCACCTTTCCCTATTGTGCATTGCATTACTTGGAAGATCCTTTCTATTTCTTCCTGCCAGTTTTCTGCCTCGTCTGGGTCAGGGGATCCAGAGAAACGAGGAGGGTTTAAACTCCTAAAATTGCGGTGCAGATCACGGCTCCATTCCTTGCAGCTCCAGCTTGATTTCCAGCCTGAACTACATTTTGTAGTGCCTGGGTCAATCCAGCCACGGTTTCTTGCATAGCTTGCCATTGATTACGAGCCATTGCAGTTGAGTGTAAGAGTTTGAAGGTTCCTGAGAAAAGGATGGAAACCAATTAATGTCTCTAGATACATTATAAGAGTCAATGGGTAGGAGTGTTTAATTCTTTCTAACACATTCCCAGTCTCTACCCATTCTCACCAGGTACTATATTTAATTCCATGACCTAGGTTCCATAGGTATCTCCTATTCCTGAGACATATCCTATTTGGTATTCCTAGGCTCTGATACCATTAAACTGTCACGTCCCGAGAATTACGCAGCGGATATTAATTGATAATTAAAGTCGATATCCCGAGACGTGAACAGTCGGCAAATAAGCCTCTAGCTAGCACGCACTAAATGTATAACAACATACATCATCATAGGGCCCAAATATTGAACTCAATAATCTTGTATTCAATCTCAACTCATTGTGTTCCAAATGGATACTAGTACAGGACTAAGACTCAATAAAAAGGAAAGTACATTTATTCCTCACTTCCTACTACATGAATCTAACACTCAAAGCAAACTACTATAATAGACTCATGCTTGGAACGCTCTTCACTCGGACGCATTCCCATCCTCGACTTGCTCTTCCTCTTGAACTTCATAGTCACCTAGATTGGGTAAAAGTAGGGGATGAGCAAACTAGCCCAGTAGGATTTATATCTCAATGTGCGGGCAATGATATAAGTGATTAGCATTTAGAACTAGGCAAGTACGATGAATGATATGCAAGTACGAATAAAACTCGTTAAAACATGATATAAAACAAGCTAGAGAGAGTGATTATGATAGAACAAGATTGGTGAACAATATGACAAGATAGAACTAGCAATAGATCACTTTGTACAAGCACGCAAGATTTCAATGATGTCAAGAACGCAAGATATCACTAATTGCATTAAATGCAGGATGGCCATATCACGCAAGCAAGCAAGCAAGAATGTACGAGCACGATCAAGTAACACTAATCAGGCACGTAGACACTAATGTACACCGAGAAAAGATCCATCAAGAATGTACACTAGGACACGTGTATGTGGTTATTGTATCTATCATTCAACAAGCAAGCAAGACTCCCAGCGCAGATGCAACGCCAGTAATCATTATACCCCATGGTTATCAGTATATCTATGACTCGCCGTCATTGGGGCTAGATTGGAGCCCTTGGACACACGCCGTGCCCTGTCAGCATCTCATGTAAATTTTTAAATGTAGATACCCACAGTCATTAATAATGGCCAATGAGAGTTTCAATAAGTAAGCATGTGTAATGTCATGTTCATGATGATGATGGGAACAAGTAATAAGTAATTGAACATGATTTTATGATAACAATGGTCGAGAGATAATTTCGGCAGCATAACGGTACGATTTGTACTTTGGTTAAATCTTTACATTAATGGCTTTAGTCTAGATGGTCAATCACACTCACGAGAACAAGAGAGAAAGGAAGTGCACGCTATCTCCAGGGAACTTCAATGGTACAACCAACTCGTCGGCCATGTGGGAATCCATGGTCAGAGGAGATTTACGGAGGCCTTGGTGAAAAGGTCGCTAGTCTACCGATTCGGAATGACCGGTAGAGAGTTTCCAATTTCCCAGAAAGGGGCTACCTAACAGTGCTAGTGTGTAGTGCGGTACGCGTGTCTCAATTCACAAACATCGGTCTCAAACTCGCAGGAAACACTTGACAATATAACATGGAATAAAACTATGCACTTTAACTAATCATGGTTGCAAGATTTTATGATAACCCTTATCATTTAAACATGGTAGAACAGTAGGAAGATTAATCATAAGTAGCACGAATGGATCATAACATTTAAGGAGCACTTAGAATAGCATTCATGTAATTAAAGCTTTTAATGGGTTAATCACTTTTAAGCCATTAAATAACAATCATGTAATGATCAGACCCAAGACATGCAACGTACACAGTAAATATCACGTTTAAACAGACCTCGGGTAAATGCGGTAAAATTTGTAGAAAACACAAGGTTTCAGGTAAAAATTCTGAGATCGCGACATGGGCATATAAGGAAGGCGACATGGCGGGTCAGGTCGCGACAGGTGCCTATGAGGAAGGCGACAGGTGCTTGTAAGGCCGGGGTCAGGTCGCGACAGGTATATAAGAAGGCGACATGGGGCTGTCCGGCAAGGTCAGGCGCGACAGGGATATAAGGATCGCGACGGGTCGGGACCAGAAGGCGACAGGGGGTTGTGAAGACAAGACGGGGCGGTAGATTAAGCAGAAGATCAGCGAACGGCCCGTCACCACGAGGCGGACGGTCGACGCTGTCCCCCAGACCCCCTGCCTGTCGCACCGGGTGGCTGAGACATGAAGGAGCGGAGGCTTGGTGGTTAAAACACCAAGAGGGCCCTCGGTGGCAGGTGAATCCGACCAAGTCACTTTTGCACAACAGGAACATCTTTTTTTTTCCTAATAGGGGAGAAACCAGAAAGCAATCGGAAAAAAGATATCCGGATCTCTAACAAGTATAGTCCACCTTAAGGGAAAGGAAGACTTACAACAACCCAGCACCCCAGGTGGTCTTCTTCACCTGAAGGAACAACACCCTGGATACCCCACAGGTCTTCCTTCACAACCGAAGGGAACAAAACAGAAAAAGTGAAATTAGATCAAGCCCCTAGATCAACCTTACAATGCTAGATCTGAAGCTAACTGAGAAAAATATCTACAGTGAGGGACATTCTCAGTTTAGAGAAGCTCTCAAGACTAACACACTTAATGCAGAGAGCTAAGAGCTTGAACAGAAGGGAGTGAGGCTTTGCTCTTCAGAATGCTCGCAGAAGCTTGTCAAGGATTTTCGTTTTTTAAACTCTGGATATTTTCTTCTGGAGCTTCAATCTTCTATATATATCTTCTATTTGAAAATTTGAACATTGAAGTGCTCGTTGTTTCTAAGCTTTTGTTTACGTTAGACTGCATAGTCCTGTAGAGCTTCCCGTTCAATGGTCTCATGCAGCACAGAGAAAAGATCTTCTGTAATATCCTTTGGCTTCTATTTTGTCCAACGTTGTATGACGAGTGCTGTCAGAGACCTGCACGCATTACAAGCTTAAACAATAGATAGCTAAGCTGTCTCTTGTTGTCAGTCACGTTAGATTGATTTTATACAGAAGTAGAAGTTCCATTATGTTCTTCTAAAAAGATGTTTACAGAATAAGCATGAGAATGGAAGATATTGTCTGCATGCATGCAGTGATACGTACTATCGTAATAATGCAAGCAAGAAAGATATGCGTGAAGACTTTGACTTTTCAACGTATTAAAAAATTAGCTCGAAAATCAAATCGTTATATTTCACAAAATCATTATATGCATGACTTATGAATCGTTGTGCAAATGAGTAAAATCGTTATGCAATCATAAGTAAATAGATGTATACACAAATGGTTATATATATTAATAATCCAACGTTGTAAGCGAATCGTTTGTGAAATGTATCGAATCATTACAGCGACCAAGTCGTTATGTAACTTGATGAATCGTTACGTGACAGAGTCGTTATGTAACTTAGCGAATCGTTATGAGAGCAAATCGTTGTGATCACTTAACAAATCGTTATGATCACTTAAGAAATCGATATGAGACCAAATCGTTATGATCACTTAACGAAATCGATGTGAGACCAAATCGTTATGATCACTTAAGAAATCGATATGAGACCAAATCGTTATGATCACTTAACGAAATCGATGTGAGACCAAATCGTTATGATCACTTAAGAAATCGATATGAGACCAAATCGTAATGATCACTTAAGAAATCGATATGAGACCAAATCGTTATGATCACTTAACGAAATCGATGTGAGACTAAATCGTTATGATCACTTAACGAAATCGATGTGAGACCAAATCGTTATGATCACTTAAGAAATCGATATGAGACCAAATCGTTATGATTACTTAACGAATCGTTGCGAGAGTAAGTCATTATGAATACTTAGCAAATCGTTGCAATCACTTAACGAATCGTTGTGAGGGCAAATCGTTGCAATCACTTACCGAATCGTTATGGAGGCAAATCGTTATGACTCTACTGAAATCGATGTAGCATAAAGAAAATCGATGTGGACTTAGATAGATTTCATGCTTTGAAACAAAATTGCTACAGTAGGAATAATGCTTACCATTTGGCGTGATTTTCCTTGTTTTATTTTCTGTGCTCAAGACTTGTAGAAGATTCGTTAGATTAAACTTTATATAGTTTTGTTAATCACCAAAATAGATATGTAATTTATTTAAATTACATGGGGATAAATTGATCATCAATATTGGTATACAGGATCTCAGGCATTGCCGTTACTCCAAAACTCGAGTTGTTGTGTAAGGATACCATCCTTCCTTATAACCCACCACAGGGTACAGTCCCCCTGCTGGACAACTTAGCAACACCTGCAGGCAGGTCCACACCCGGACCTAGGCATGACTTGGCCAACCCGGCCTCAGCCACACCCTCATTCTCAGGTCGCCCCAGGGTGAGATGCTGGCACACGCACCTGCCTCGCAGCATGCCGCCCAACAATCTCCCCCCCCCCCCCCCCAGCGGCACCCCTGGGAATCGAACCCGCGACCTGCGCTGATATATAGGATCTCAGGCATTTCCGTTACGCCAAAACTCGAGCTGTTGTGTAAGGATACCATCCTTCCTTATAACCCACCACAGGGTAAAGTCCCCCTGCTGGACAACTCAACAACACCCACAGGCAGGTCCACACCTGGACCTAGGCATGACTTGGCCAACCCGGCCTCTGCCACACCCTCATTCTCAGGTCACCCCAGGGTGAGACGCTGGCACGCGCACCTGCCTCGCAGCATGCCGCCCAACAGATTCTTCACGGATTTTGAGAACCACGTCCAAATAGGGCTGCAGAATCACTTTTTCCTGTGGTTTTGAATACAAAGGACTAGATAATCAATATCTGGATTCGGTTCAAGCCTATAAATCGGTTCCACATATGTTGGAGGTTATGTCCCCCAAATTGGACGCTCAGACTCCTCACAGATCTTGAGAACCACATCCAAATAGGGCTGCATAATCACTTTTTCCTATGGCTTTGAACACAAAGGGCTGGATAACCAATATCTGGCTCCGGTTCAAGCCTATAAATTGGCTCCTTATGGATTGAATGTTCTGTCCCCCAAGTTGGACGCTCAGATTCCTCATGGATTTTGAGAACCGTGTCCAAATAGGGCCGCAGAATCACTTTTCCATGAGACTTTGAACATCAAGGGTTAGATAACCAATACTCGGACCCTGTCTGACCTCATGAGTGGTGTCCATATGTGCCAAATATCCTGTCCTCCAAATTGGACTTTTAGATCCCTTACGGATTTCAACTGTGCATAAAGAGGGTTGTCGTAGACTTGAGAATTGTGCTAATTCAGCAGGACTAATCTGGCAGGGCCGATCCGGCAGGGTACCCTGCAGAATGGTTATCTAAAAGCCAAGTGATTCTGCAGGTCCCTTGCCGTATCATTTGAACAGAACCCTTGCCATTCCTTGTGCAGAATCAATCTGCCCTGCAGAATGGCCCTTGCCGGTTCACCCCTGCAGAATGGCCCCTACCGGTTCACCCCTGCAGAATCACTCTGCCCTGCAGAATGGCCCCTGCCGGTTCGCCCCTACAGAATGGTTTTGGCTGCCAGTTCGCCCCTGCAGAATGGTTTTGGCTTGCCGGTTCGCCCCTGCAAAATGGTTTTGGCTGCCGAATCGTTTTGTCTGCCGAACCAAATGGGTTGTGCATGATGATGTTTGAGCATGTAATGACTAAATGACTTCAAATCATGAAAAGAACAATGATAATCAAAGCATGTCAAAGCTATTGCATTGCCAAATAGAAGAATTGTGTAATAAATAAAAGAACAAATGAACAAGCATGCAAATTGACCTTAAAAAATGAATAGCATATACACACATCTAACTCTCGTGCAATCTAAATTGCAATTTTGTGGTTTCATTCTGCGCCTTTTATCAGATGTCCCGTTTTAAGCCACAGGACCTTCTATTCTAGCGATTAATCAAGGGTTTTCTCTTTTAAAGAGATGTATTTAATGTTGTTGTGCTCAGGCAGCGCTGGGATATTGGTCCAAGACCCGACACCCACCTTCATTTGACAAAGTCAAATGGTGCGCACAATAGACCTAAAATCCTTCGACTCTCGGAGGTAGACCATTTTTTGTCACTTCGGTGACTGGCACGTCCGTGCTATGCAAATTTACGATTCATCTCTCATCACCCTTGTTCAAGAAGCACCCGACGGGACTTGAATTTGCAATATGCATCCATGAGAGCATGAGAAACATGATAAAAAGAATAAAAGATTTGAGATTTTAATTTTAAAATCCATTTCCACAGTAACTAAGTTTTTCCCAATATTAATTGGGCTTTACTTGGGCCAAAGGACTGAGATTCCCCCTCTGCACCTACACCTTCACTCCCGAGCTATAAGATTTAGCTGAGAGTATGTTCGAGGAGATAGCGGGGTGAATAGGTCTCTCATTTTACCAACCTCTCGATGGCCTGCACTGTGTTGGCGTGTCACTTCATGAGCTCTGAAAGATGTTGTTGGTGATCTGCTCAAGTAAGGAGGAGGATGTTTGCTGCCATGCATGCTTTCCCATGCAGATTCATAGCAATCTCACCACACAGACATCATCGAAACCTTGCACTTCTTATTTCTTATGTGCTATGACTGTGCCTCTTGAGCCATGATCTTTACTTCTCCTCGATTCTCTCATGGGCTTTTCAAGGTTACTTATTAAAGAAATGAATAATTTATAGGTTCCTTGAAAATAAACATAGTATCTATTTGAATATTCTTGAGAACTTATTCAGTCTGAAATCCTATGCAAATGTGTTGACCTCACCTATCTTATAAACAATTGTTTATTCCATATATAGCTCAAGAACATCTTATTTTAAGAAATAAACAAATTGTTACATCTGTTAAAGCATCATGATCACAATTCGAAAATATTCATGAAAGAACTTTCATTTCAAATTTGCATTTGATACATTTTTTTTGAAACTCTAACATAATATTTCGAACATATCTTGCTCAGACTATATATAGATTACTTTTTTATATACAATGTTGACTACTAGCCAAAAGATAGAAAGAAAAGTCTCCTTTTACAGGCCATCTACCACTGACGGAGTACAATTTTATGGTATGAACACCTACAAGGCTATGTAAGGATGACAACTAGAAACATAGCACATTTAAGGGGCTGACAAAATAACATTTATGAGCCAAGACGTGTGAAAAAGGAAATACACAATAAAAAAATATTTTTTGGATGTCCAATTGCATGTCATGCTCAAGATTTATCTAACAATAATAAAAGAATGTATCTAACAGTCATAAAATACAAGACAAAATGGATTAAATCTGAAGATCCAATTGTTATTAAAATTGTGTGTAACTGATGACAAATATAGAGACAACAATCGGATCGATCTCAGCTATTCATCAGAAGAGAAGAAGACAACAAAGACTGATCATCTAAAGAACAACTAAACAATATAAATATCAGTCAAGATTTCAAAATAGCATAATTTGTGCATACATGAACACAAGAGCATTCATTTGGGCAAAAGAAAAAATAGTGAGCTGATCAGACATTTCTTTGAGAAAACCAGAAAAATTGAGAGTGAGAGCAACTGATAGTCAGGCATTCAAGCATTCAAAGCTCTCCATCGACTCTCTTACTCTCACTACATTCTGACGAACGTTAAAGAGAGGAGTCTAGTCTTTAGCGACATCATCTTCACCAAACTTTTGAAGCCACACTTGATCTTTATTCTTTCATCTTCACCAAACTTTTGAAGTGTCTCATACTTTAGAGCTTTAAGTGTAGCCATCATCTATGTTGCACGAAAACGACCTTGGATGCTTCTCCGTCGTTGTCTAGATCGAACGTATGCAAGTAGAAACAGAATCATAGCAGAACAAAGAGAAGAAGAAGAGACAAGACACACTAATTTACGTGGTTCAGATTGACGATGTGTCAAACCTACTCCACGGAGCCCTACACCTGTACAACTGCCTTTTCCACTATGAAGAAACTGATATAATGCCCTAGGCTAAGAATATGGCCTTAAATACACGGAATCAAAAAGAGGAAACTGCCCAAAACTAGGCGCGCCGGAAGCGGTCTACCACTTTTCCTAGAGCAGCCAATTGCTGCACTGGCGGAAGTGGTCGACCTCCCTGGGCTGAAGTGGTCGACTACTTTTCTCATAGTGGCCGTACTCTGCTCAAATCTTCTTGGTACCGTACCGCGTGGGCTTCACCTCCCCGCACCCCCCAAGCCCGTACCTGGGTGAAGCCCGTTGAACCACTTTTATATTTTACCCTTATATTTTGGTGATAAAAAAACTTATGATTAATTAAATATATTTAATATTTATTTTCCTAATAAATATAAATTTATGGTACTATCGCTGTGTGATTTGCACTGAAAAGTTAAATCGATGTCTATTCAATATACATCGATTTCAGTTCACTAAGTGCACATAGATTCTGTTGAAAACATGGATTCTGTTAAAAACATGGATTTCACTTAAACATCGATTCCCTTGAAAACATGGATTTCACTTAAACATCGATTCCCTTGAAAAAAACATAGATTTCACTTAAACATCGATTCCCTTGAAAAAATATGGATTTCACTTAAACATTGATTCCCTTGAAAAATATGGATTTCACTTAAACATCGATTCCCTTGAAAAATATGGATTTTACTTAAACATCGATTCCCTTGAAAATATGGATTTCACTTAAATATCGATTCCCTTGAAAATATGGATTTCACTTAAACATCGATTCCCTTGAAAACATGAATTTCACTTAAACGTCGATTCTCTTGAAAACTTAGATGTTACTTAAACATGGATTTTGTTCAAACATAGATTTCACTTAAACATGGATTTCATTAGAACATGGATTCTGTTCAAACACAGATTTCAAACTTAAACATCGATTTCCTTTACACTCAGATATTTCAAATGGTTTTGGTATCTAATGAAAAGTCAAATATATTTCATTTACGTAATCTTCTGACAGAAGATCTTTTTGCTTATCTCTCTAGATCTCTTCTTTCCTGTTAGACAAAAAGGGGTTTACCTACCACTTCTGCGTGACAGCAGAAAACATAGAGGTATGAGCCTTTTTGACAGAAACACTCTTTGATCTAAATACTTTCTTCTATACTTGCAGACCTCGTAGACCACAAAATGTCAGAAAAAGAGAAGATGAGCAACGGCTAGAACTCCAACGGATTTGTTCAAGTCTACTCGAATAAAAGGATGAAGCAAGGCAAAAGAAAGGTGAGAGCTTTCCCGAAGAACATTAAAAGAGTGTACAACTAGTGAAGAACCCGAACTCCAGATACACTCAAAGGAAAAGAGAGAAAGAGCCCGAGCCCAAGAAGAAGTGTTCAAGCGTCTGAAGCCTTCAAGTTTCAAGCTCCTTCTCCTCTCTTCACTCTCTCTCTGTGGTCATTGTAATTCTAGGGGAGAGTCCGTTGCTGAGAGTTTCTGAGTTAGAGTCTATTCTTGTAAAACTCTCAACTTTGTTCTTTTTTTTCTAAGAAAAATTTATGTCCAGTTGTAGGACTGTATACAGTGTAGAACCTAGCTAGGGGTTTAAGTCTAGCAGAATCGCACTGGGATTTGTATCAGGAGGTTGACTTCTTAACCTGTAAGAGAAGTGGGCTGCCTTCTTGCTTGGGAAAGAGAAGAAGACCAGCTGGGGTGCTGGGTGTTGTATTGTCCTTGAGGGGGACTGTATCCTTGGTTAGTAAAATCTCAAGAGATTACTTGGGGACTAGACATAGAACTTCTATGTGGGAAGGGCCGAACCAGGATAAATTCCTTGTGTTCTTTGTGCGATTATTTATTTGCTTCCGCACTGCTACTCTCTATCACACTCAACTAACCAAACTTTCAAGTGATAATTTTCTGTGTTTAAGTTTATATTTCAGATTTCAGAAAACCTATTCACCCTCCCCCTCTAGGTTAGCTTACTGTCGTACCAAAAGGGCCAACAAAGCCTACCCGACATAACATGTCCATACCACTGTTGTTATCTCGTAGATGCCCACTAAATTTGAGCCACATCTCAACAATCTACCTATTAAGAGATCTTACAGTCGTTGGCCAAAACACTTGTAAGGTTGACCAAATTAGGGTATATATAAGTGAGTTTACTTGTTAGCTTGTAAAATAAGGCTCTTACTATGGGTTACACAGGGGTGGTGCTACTCATTCTTAAATGTAGTGAGCTACTTTGTTGCTCAGAAAGAGAAGAAGATCAATAGTTGCTGGATATTAGTGGGAATCCCAGATTGGTTGGATTTTGAGGACTTGACATAAGACTAACCTGCATCAGTAGTGAGTCATCATAAATCTTGTGTCTTTATATATATATGTGTGTGTGTGTCTAAGGATTTAGATTTTTCCACTGCAATACTCACACACATAAGTCACACGGGCTCAAGAGTAGTTGCATTAATGAATCGAAGTCATATAGATCATCCTTAGCATCTAAAATTTACAACTATCCACAGTCAACTAAATTTCTCATTTACATTCAAAAGCACACCTTTTTAATACTGTCCTTAAATTAAAAAAAAAATAAAACTAAAAAGGCCCCGCCCCCCTCGTCTTTGTTAGTTCTATCTGACTTTCATGGAGCCGATAATAGAACTCCCTCCGAACACAGAAAGTTCTTTTATATCTCTAAATTGGTGAAGAGCAATCTCATATCTTCTAAATGTCTCCTCATTTTTACTCATGCATATCACTAACTTAAGTATTGGAGAGTATTCTCTGAGATCTCCATAGCAAAACCCCCTAATTTTCCATCCTTCTTACAGATCCATCACCTGAAAGACGTGGTGCGCCGTCATTATCAAATTTCCTCACAACATACAACAATTTTTGATAGGGTGGGAGATCGAACATCTTCAAAAACTCTATATTGACAATAACAACGAACTTACTAAAGGTACAAGTATTTGATAGCACTCCTCCCCCAAGCTCCCAATACACACAGCCCGGAGCTCTCATCTCCCTTCGATGACGGATGAGAAGACCCATAGAGAAGCTCGCACCAATCCGACGGCGTAGATGAGGCGGATTGGCTCAGTGGGTGTACGTGTCAGCAAATCCAGCCGCCAATTTCTCCTTCAGGCCCTTGCGCAGGATCTTGCCGGAGGGGGCCTTGGGAATGCTCTCCACGAAGAACACCCGGTGGAGCCGCTTGTAGAACACCACCTGCTGGGAGATGTACCGCTTGATCTCGTCCTCTGTGATGGCCGTGGAGCCGTCTGAACGTCGCACCGCGAAGGCCACGGGGACCTCCCCGGCTGCTTCATCCTTCATGCTGGAAAAAAAAATTAAAAATTTTTAGTACATGATTACCCATCAACAAGATTTTTTTCGATTACATAAATTTCCTCAATGAATCCACATCTGCGAATTGTCGCATAAAATTAAATGGGGAAAAAAGGGTGTTTTGTAAATTTTCCTTTTTTATTCTTATAAAAGAGAACTTACTGTGGTTATCATTTGGGTTTTTTTGTAAACATGCCCCTACAAATTATCTTATTCATATGCATATTCTCTATTTCACCAAGGTCAAAAATACTTCTGATATATTCGAATGTGAGAGTTTTACTCATAGAATTATGAATCTACCCATGTCTGACGGACATTTCTGATATATTTTTCTTCCTTTTCTGCAACACAATTTTTACGCTACAAAAACCAGTAGATGCGCCAAGTTTAAGTAACTACATGTACCAGAGATGTTTCTGGTTCTTCAAAATGTCAGGAAACAAATGCAAATATGGTATTTTAGAGTGGTGTTCATACAAAATGCCCTTTTTATTTTTCACTACCGGGAACAAACAACCACAGACGACGATTATAGGGGATTAATTAGGTAATTAATTGTGTTAAGCTAACTTACGGGACGACGGCAGCGTCGGTGATGTTGGGATGGGTGACGAGGAGGGCCTCCAACTCGGCGGGGGCCACCTGGAAACCCTTATACTTGATCAGCTCCTTCAGCCGGTCCACGATAAAGATCTCCTCGTCGTCGTCCACGTATCCGATGTCGCCGGTGTGCAGCCACCCATCTTTGTCGACGGTCTTCGCCGTCGCCTCCGGTCGTTCAGGTAGCCTGTCATAGTTAATAAGCTAGATTATTTACTCTAAAATTCTAAATATGATATTAAATTTTTTTTTCCAGTTTTTGGCTTCTATAGTATACCCCTCCGCTCCTCTAAGATATAGCTGCAAATGTTTTGATATATCAAGGGTACTTTAATTTGATCATTCATAAAAGATAAAAGTCAGGGATTAGATATAGAAAATTTGTTCATGGTAAAAAAAAAATAGATATACAAAAAATTGTTAATATCAAAGTGGGTAAGTTGTCCCTCTCACATATGATTTGGATATGGCCACAGTATCAAAGTGGGTAAGTTGTCTCTCTTGCGTACGTATGATTTGGATATGGCGTAGAGAGGAAGAGAGAACATAATATTCCAAGTGCATCCTGTCCCCCATGGTGGAGTGTGGGTACTCTGAAACTGAGATCAAATAAAACATGTGACGGAAGATGCCCACACATATATGGAGATAGACTGTGGTGCCCTGGTCGAGCTGTACGATAAGAACCACCATCTTTGTACCACACTTAAAATTGAAAAAGTCTACTATTTATGTGATTAGCAATCTATTAAAATAAAAATATATATTATATTAATATATAAACATAACTGTTAAATAAGAGATGAAAGTATTAAAACACAGCTCTTCAAGAGGGGATAGAGAGAGGTGACCTAGTGAAGTTGACCCAGTGGGGTTGATTATGCGGGATTGAGGCCCAAAAGTGAGGAGAGAGATATTTGTCAAGGGCAAATTATTCTTTTTATTTTTTTAACTCAATTATAATCGAGTTATATAAATCAATGAAATCAAATAGTGACGACACATATGACCATAAGTTTGGTTGCTCCCTCGTCAAGAAATCTTCGCAGGTGCGCCGTCAGTGGAGCACATGTTGGTGCTTATCCATTGGGACATGCACTTCTCACCATGTACCCTACCACTCCGCTCTGGTTGTGGTTGCAGTTGGCCGGCCACTTTCTTCTTGAGAATTTCATTAAAGAGAGCATGATATCGCATGATATCCCTCTCTTTTTTCTTGATCACACATCGTGGTTTTGCATTATTTCCATCTCCTCTTTTGATGACAGAAGCTAGCTAGAAATCCTCATAATGTGGTCAGGAGCAAAGAGGATACGTATATAGTCCTTCATAATTAATTCAAGAACAAAATGGTTGTGGGCATGGAAGGTTTTAGTGGCACCCACCAATTCACCAATTGGTACGTGAGTGACGACAAGTGAGGTAGACAAATCACATCCACTGCTCTTGCAACCAGAAGCACCCACATGCCTGTCTCCTCTTGCTAGCTAAAGCCATTGTCCTTTACCTACCTGTCACTATATCTTAATAATTTCGTCATCATGAAGTCACTTTGGTCCCAAGATCTATGGTTTCTTGTATTGTATTGCCTTTCTCAAAATCTTTAGATTATGCGTATCCTTAGTTTTAACATATATGATTAATTAATGCATGATCGACCCCTATATATTAGACGGTTCCAGTAAGTACACTTCACTGGTTACACATTTGTTTCCCCTTTTACATGTTTGCATTTAGAATTCTGCACTCTGCTTGATATAAGATGAGTCATAGCTTCATCTTATAGATAATGAATATATACGGAGAACTGTCAACGGGCTGGGTTTGGACTGGCCCAGCCCAAACCCATCTTTAGTCCGTAACTAATTTGGCTTGGCCCAACCCAGTCTAAATATAGTGGATCTATATTATCTTAGCCCATGCAAGTCCGTCTATTTGATCAAATTAGTATCACATGATTTGATCCCAAGTTTATCTTTATCTGTTTATATTATATATATATATATATATATATTAATTTTCACCGATCTTACTTAAATCAGACATGAGGCACACCGAAATCATAAGTTGAATTTTAAAAATTTTAAAGAAAGACTTAATATTTAACTGAGTAAGCCTCTCTTACAACCGAAGAATTCCAATGTCAACGTAACAGCAGAACTCACTCTCATTTTGTCAAAGTTCATAATATTAGACTGAGTATTAAATCTTCTTTAAATTATAAATTAAAATCATCAATATTTATTCATGGGCGAATCGTGATCCTACCAGTTGGGCTCGTTTCCGGCCATTTTCTCCCCGGTGGTAGATTTCTTGGTCACGCTCTCCCGGGCTGGGGCCCTTCCATCCCTCCCGCCGCCACCTGATTTCTTATGGAGGAGAAATACTTAGTGCACACCTATGGTACGTGCACTAACTTAGGCACACCCACTAGGGGTGTGCCACTTGTTCCTTAGGGTTTGAAAAAGTTGATTGAGGGAGATATTATAATCCCCAAGGAACACATGGCACAACCCATAGACGGATCTAGAGAAGGACCAGTGGGGTTTTGTGACCCCACTGGAATTTTAAAACTCTATTGATGAGTCTAAAAATTTCTATTAAATTAGTTTGGTTGGAAATTTTCTTAAAGGAGTGACCCCACTGAAAATTTTTCTGGATCCGTCTATGGCACAACCCTTGGATGTGCCATGCTTAGTGCACACTAAGGTGTGCACTACGAGTATTTCTCCTTATGGAGAGCCCCACTCTCTGGCTCACCCTCCGCCTCCCCCACGGCTGCAACAATCAATCACTGCGTCTGAAACTTTGACCCCCGACGTTGGTGGCTGGTTCGACGGGCCAACCCATCTAAGCCCGATAAAAAATGAGCCTAATTTCTGGTCCATGTTATGGGCTCAGACTGAATAATCATATTTCAGATGGGCTATTTTACCGGTCAACTTGATAGATTTATGGGCTGGCCCAACCCATTGACACCCATGTAACATACTATACGTATGTATACACTCCCATAAGCTAGAATAGACATGCATTATGGTCAGACTGTTCCTGTTGAGTTGCGTATATAGTGGTCATCTTCTAAAAAAGATATATATTAAAAAAACCGGGAAAAAATAAGCGATCATGGTTCTCAACGTATATAACCTTCAAAGAAGGCTTTTAAGAGCCCGTTGTTTGCACTTAATGTAGAAGCTTTATAAGATTTTCTAGGAGAAGGAAAAAAACAAAGTCGAAGGGGAACTAAAAATGAAGGAGCTGAAAGAGAGGATCAAAGGTAGCTAATTACGTACCTTTCATGATCTGGGCTCCCCGGATGCAGATCTCGCCGGGATGGTTCCTGGGGAGGGACGCGCCGGTCCCGGGGTCGACCACCTTGAGCTCGGAGTTCCTCACCACGGTCCCGCAGGATCCCAGCTTCGTCTCGAATGGCTCCTTGGCGAACCCCAGGCACATCGACAGCACCCCCACTTCCGTCATCCCGTACCCCTGCGGCAATTTAATTCACAATATAATTACCATTAGTTGTTTTGTGCATTAGAACAAGAACTAGATCTCTGTAGCTAGTCATGGATAGACCAGATTCTCCTCCCGTGGGGAAGCCGTCGTGGTCGTTGTGGGTGGGTGGGCCGGAGAGAGAGAGAGAGAGAGTAGCTAGCAGATGTATGAACACTGCCACAGTAGTTAGCTAACTAGCCAGTTAGAAAGATGTCTTGGGATCTATTCACCTGGCCGATCTTGGCTCCGGGGATCTTGGCCCGGAGGGCGTCTTCGAGCTCCTTGCCGATGGGCGCTGCCCCGTACATGATAATACGGATGGAGGACAGGTCGTAGCGGTCGACGGCGGGACTCTTGACGAGCGCCAGCACGATGGGCGGTACGAAGGGCGCCACAGTCACCCGGTACTGCTGCACCAGCT
>CM024758.1:70062324-70120187 GCA_014218235.1 Colocasia esculenta
TTAACTCTTGAACTGTTCTAGCTTCTTAAATGATGAATTGTTATCTTAAAATCTTGCAATCCATGTTTCGTTAAGTGCATAGTTTCATTGCATGCTATCATGTTAAGTGTTTTCCGCGAGTTTGAGACCGATGGATTGTGAATTGAGACACGCGTACCTCACTACACACTTGCACATCTAGGCAGCCCTTTCTTGGGAAATTGGAAGCTCTCTACTGGTCATTCCGAATCGGTAGACTAGTGACCTTTTCTCCAAGGCCTCCGAAAATCTCCTCTGACCATGGATTCCCACATGGCCGACGAGTGGTTGTACCATTGAAGTTCCCGGAGATAGCGTGCACTTCCTCTCTCTCTTATTCTCGTGAGTGTGATTGACAATCTAGACTAAAGCCATTAATGTAAGATTTAACTAAAGTACAAATCGTACCGTTATGCTGCCCAATTTATCTCTGACCATTTTTCTCATGAATCATGTTCAATTTACTTATTACTTATTCTCATCATCATCATGAACATGACATTACACATGCTTACTTATTGAAACTCTCATTGGCCATTATTAATGACTTTGGGTATCTACATTTAAAATTTTACATGAGATTGCTGACCGGGCACGGCGTGTGTCCAAGGGCTCCAGTCTAGCCCCAATGATGGAGAGTCATAAATATACTGTTAACCATGGGGTATAATGATTACTGGCGTTGCATCTGCGCTGGGAGTCTTGCTTGCTTGTTGAATGATAGATACAATAACCACATACACGTGTCCTAGTGTACATTCTTGATGGATCTTTTCTCGGTGTACATTAGTGTCTACGTGCCTGATTAGTGTTACATTATCGTGCTCGTACATTCTTGCTTGCTTGCTTGCGTGACATGGCCATCCTGCATTTATTGCAATTAGTGATATCTTGCGTTCTTGACATCATGTGAAATCTTGCGTGCTTGTACAAAGTGATCTGTTGCTAGTTCTATCTTGTCATCTTGTTCTATCATGATCACTCTATCTAGCTTGTTTCATGTATCATGTTTTAACGAGTTTTATTCGTACATGCATAATATGACATTCATCGTGCTTACCTAGTTCTAAATTGCTAATCACTTATATCATTGCCCGCACATTGAGATATAAATCCTACTGGGCTAGTTTGCTCATCCCCTACTTTTACCCAATCTAGGTGACTATGAAGTGCAAGAGGAGGAGCAAGTCGGGGATGGGAATGCGTCCGAGTGATGAGCGTCCCAACTACGAGTCTAGTTATAGTAGTTTGCTTTGAGTGATAAATTCATGTAGTAGGAAGTGAGGAATAAAATGTACTTTTCCTTTTTATTGAGTCTTAGTCCTGTATTAGTTTCTATTTGGAATACTTTGAGTTGAGATTTGAATACAAGATTAGTTGAGTTCAATATTTGGGCCCTATGATGATGTATGTTGTTATACATTTAGTGCGTGCTAGCTAGAGGCTTATTTGCCGACTGTTCACGTCTCGGGATATCGTCTCGAATATTCCGCATTAAATATCCGCTGCGTAATTCTTGGGACGTGACAGTCTTAGCAACTTTTAGGGAATCACTCTACCATTGACATGGCCACCACATTCACTAGAGTGAGCGGCTTCAACAACACTTTGAGATTCGATTCATCAAGGCAACGAAGATAGACCCCACTGAGAGATTTCTTGTAAAGAACACCAACTATGATCTTATAACGTTCAGAGACGCGGCGAATGGCCCGTCTATCGGAAGAGGTGGCATAATCGGGGAAGGATCCATCTTTGAGATAGTTCTCGATGTCAAAATACCACGGATGACCATCTTCGAGGTCGATTTCAGGCTCTTTTGAGAGGGCATGGACCCGAAGGGAGGGAGACTCGAGTTGAGAAAACCAAGGATCAACATGAGAAGGGACTTTTAACCTTTGAACCGAGACGGTTTCAGAAGATCTCCCTAATGGAATAGGGATGGAAGAAGCTAAGGAGGCGAGTGAATCTGCCAGAATGTTTTGAGCCCTAGGATGTGGACTAGGGTGAGCTTCCTAACTGCCGGACTACCTTTCCTACCAATTCTTGGTATGGTTTCAACTTGGGATCCCGGGTCTGGTACTTTCTAAGAGACTGCCGGAGTATCAACTGCGAATCACCAATAATCCTTAACTCCTTAACTCCGAGAAACAATGCCATTTTCAGCCCAACTAAGAGTTCCTCATACTCGGCCACATTGTTCGTGGCACGGAAGGTTAGTTGGTAGGCATGCAGAATGACTACCCCTTCCAGTGAGAGGAGGACTGCCCCTATTCCACACCCTTTGGAGTTGAGGGCTCCGTCGAAGTAAAGTATCCATGAAGGTTCACCATCGATAATGGCTCCTAACTCTTCATCCGGAAAACTTTCATCAATAGGAGAGTATGAAGGTAAGCGGTGGTGGGCCAAATGCTCAGCGATAGCATGCCCCTTGATTGATTTTTGGTTGACATAGGTGATATCAAATTGATTAAGGAAGCTTTGCCACCTCATCAACCGCTCAGTCAGGACGGGCTTCTCAAGCAAGTACTGAATCGGGTCCACACGCGCTAGAAGTTTTACCTCATGAGTAGAAAATAATGCTTCAACTTCTGTGCAACCCAGACGATGGCCGCACATGTTCTTTCCATGGCAGTGTACTTTTTCTCGGCCTCATTGAACAATTTCGATAAGTAGTATACTGCTCTCTCCTTCTTTTCGTCGTCATATTGGGCCAAGACTGCTCCAGTTGAATCTTCAGTGGTTAACACATAGAGCAATAAAGGTCGACTCGGGACCGGAGGAGCGAGAACAGGGGGATTGAACAAATAACTCTTCAATTCTTCAAAGGCCTTTTGACATTTATCGTTCCAATCAAACTTGCCTCTCCTCTAAGCATCTCATAGAAGGGCTTGCAACGAATTGAATGCTGGGAGATGAACCTCTAATGAACTGCAGTCTGCCAATCAGCCCTCTAACTTCTCTGATGTTCCTAGGAGGAGGCATGTCAATTATTGCTTTGGCCTTATTAGGATCAATATCAATTCCCCTTTTGCTAACAATGAACCCTAGCAACTTCCCCGAGGAGACTCCAAAGACACATTTCTTGGGGTTCATTTTAAACTTATGTTCCTTAGACCGTTGGAGAACTGCCTGGAGGACCTCAGCGTGGCCATGTCGAGTTCTAGATTTAACCAAGACATCGTCCACATAGACTTCCATGTGCACATGCATCATGTCATGAAAAATTGCCATCATTGCCCTTTGATAAGTTGCGCCCGCATTCTTTAATCCGAAGGGCATGACAACATAACAGTAGGTCCCCCAAGGCGTTGTGAAAGAAGTTTTCTCCTGGTCTTCCTCCGCCAGACGGATCTGGTTATACCCAGAGAAACCATCCATAAACGACAACATTTCAAAGTCGGCAGTGTTGTCTACTAGGACATCTATGTGTGGAAGAGGGAAATCGTCCTTTGGGCAAGCACGATTAAGGTCACGGAAATCTATGCAGATCCTAACCTTACCGTCCTTCTTCATTACAGGGACGATATTAGCTACCCATTGTGGATAAAGCACAACCCTAATGAATTGGCTTTGTGTAATTTGTCAATCTCCTCTTTGATCTTGAGTGCAAGCTTGGGATGTAACCTCCTTAGCTTTTGTTTGACGGCCTTTGCATCAGCTTTTAGGACCAACCGGTGTTCGACCAAAGAGGTGTCAAGCCCCGGCATGTCCTCGTAGGACCAAGCAAAACCGTCGGAGAATTCTTTAAGGATAGCTACCAGGGCTTCTTCTCTTCAACACTCAAGTTGGCACTAATCAAGACTACCTTCGGGGATTCTTCAGTGCCAAGATTGACTTCTTTGGTGGGCTCGTCTGCAGCCATGGTTGGCCCGTCGAACCTCTTTGTGCCATCCACATAGGAGCTCACTGGGTCCTCTTCTTCTGACCCAGATCTCCCGGCTCTCCCTTCTCATCGAAATCTAGCAGATAGACTCCTAAACCGTCATCTACAGAGTCACCTTCTTCAAAATCAGCTCTACAAGGGCAGGCTCCTCAAGAAATTCTGGGACTTGACTTAACTTAACACATTTCTCAGCCAAGGCCATGACATAATGGACAGGAACTTGCCTACCCTTCTCCTTACGAACACATGTCTGAGAGGAACTAGAATCTTCTAAACTTAGACCTGACTCTAGACTAGACTCTAAACCAACTCTAAACTAGAATCTAGACCACTATGCACAGGACTACTATGTACAAAACTCTGTACAGGGGAAGTGCCCTCAGAGGGGAAAGAAAGGGAGTCTAGGCTGGAAAGTGTCGGCCCCTGGCCGAGCGGAAGAGACTCCAGAGAGAAAGGGTGCTCGACGGAGACCTCACATTCCCACCTTTCAAAATCGGCGTTTTTTTTTTTTTGGGAGTCAAAGCTCAAAACCATGAGTTGTTGACTCAATGATACACCGATTGGCCAGGTGAGGGATGGACGAAGGATGGAGGGAGAAAGAAGAGAGGGAAGAAGTGGATGGAGGAGGAGAGTGAGGTGCCGGGCACATCTTAGTGGTGGGAGATGGAGGGGATGAAGGTGACGAGGAGGGAGAAGATGGAGAGTCAGAACCAAAGAGCGAAAGAAGGCCGAAGTCTTCGCAGACTTCTTCGATTTCAGTAATCCACTTTGTAGTGCCCTAGGAATTCTGAATTTGTTTTGCAAATTGTATGTTTATTTCTGCATGTTTTGAATGCTGTCTGTGGTGAACTTGGCGTAAATATCCCTTGGCGTTAAGTCTTGTCAGCGACAAGATCGTCTGCCGTTTATACCTTGTTAATGACAGTATACATGTGTCGTTTAACATTTTCTGAATTATTTTATTTTTGGGCAAGAATGTAAACGACATTATCGATGGGCGTTTACAATGATTCTGACGACACCCATGTTGACGTTAACCTGACTTGCCTGTTTTTGATATTACCATTCCGAGCGAGTGGGATCTGTCGTTTTAAGTGCCATTAAGTGGCTAGATCGGTGCGTTACGCATCCCAGGGATCGAACTTGGGCGAGCCAAACGCATGGAGGTCTTTATAAGACCAGATCTCGCAGTCAAAAAGGGGTTTTTCGCTCTGGTTTTGAGGGAAAGAAAAGAGGGCCGAGGAAAGGACTTTGCAGAGCGATCGGTGATGGTTCGTGCGGTTTGAAGACTTTTGGACCAAGATGGAGTGATCATCTACGAGATCCGAAACTCGTCCAGGCGGGAGAACTACATCGGAGGTGGATTCGGAGCGCTTGAAGACAGAGGAGAGGACTGTCTCACTGACGAGGCGGGCTTCTTCGGGCTTCAAATCGTCACTCTAATAGGAGGGAAAGAGGCAAGTTACATGGGGGTTAGTTAGGATATGTAAGATTATATGTTTACCATTTTTAGTATTTTTAAAGCATGAAAATGAACCATGGGAAGGGATGAAAGTCATGTCATTTTGTAAGGTTTTCGGCATTTCTGCGTTTAAGAACTTAACGGCAATATCATTCGCCGTCAATCTCATATAAAACGGGGATCGACTGCCGTCTATATCATATGCATAATAGTAGTTTTCTATCTTTTACTATATGTAAATGGCGCTATGTGCCACCGTCTATCTAAACTTAACGACATTATATGTGGACGTTGACTTATGTAAACGTCATACCCCGTGTCGTCGAGTTTATCAGTACCCTATATTTACAGAAATTGATAATAGTTGGTTATCTGTGATCCTTGATTGTGTGAGGTTTCAGACAAATGATGATTGGTGTGTTTCTAGTACTGTGTATGTGATGAATGAATAAACCATGTGTATATCATGTATTATTATTTTCATGGAAGTCTTGATAGAATTAGTAATAAAATTTTGAAAAGAAACGATGCAAGCATGATTTATGTTATAGCATAATGTTAAGGACTGTATGACTGATAACTAGTACTGTGGATCTACTATGTGTAATCTTGATTGTAAATCTGCATGGTTTTATTTCTGCATTATCATGTTAAATAGTTCCAATTTATGAAAAGTAATTCACCAGAAATGGTTACAGAAATCAGAAAAACATGAAATTTGTCCTGCACATAGTACAACCGAATTCTGAATTTCTGTTAAAATTTTAGAGTTTTTGGATTTATACAATCTGTTATGAAATTCTGAATAAGGATCTGCTTGTAAATTTAGATAAAAATGCTAGTATTTACATGAATGAATATGTTGTATTTAGTACCATGATAGGGGTCTGTCATTCAGAAAATGAAATGTTCAAAACTGAAGGGACCTATTACAGATTTTTGCATGGTTACATATTGAGATTGCATGAAATAGTAGAGGTACTATATGTCACATATGTATTGCATATATTAAAATGGAATGCCAATAAGACATTGCTATTTTAGAGATTCATACAAGGAACTACACCATAGATGCCCCTATGGTAATGGTTCAACTACATGTAAATGATCTACTGAACGTGGGCAACGGATGAAATCCGGGAAGCTGGATGAAAATTTACTGGTTAAGGTGGGAAGGACTTTCCCGGTTTTGCGCAAATACTAAGACTTCATCACCGCATTGCCTAGGTGATAAGTGAATGCTAAATGTCTACTGATCTCTAATTTAGTGAGGGCTATGTCTTGGCAACTAAATGAAAATATTTACATGTCTACATGACTTACACGCCACATGATCATTGTCTACATGCTACATGCTTATTGTCTATATGATTATACGCTACATGACATTGCATTAAATTTTACATGCCATTTGTTATAAAGATTTCTACATGTTTAATGATCCAATGTTACATGAAAATTGTTGTTTATTTCAAATTGAAGTATAAAGCCTAAATCGAAGTAATTACATGATATATGATAACAAGTAGATTCATGATAAAATGAGTACATGATAGTTAGACATACTATGAAATACTTGAATGCCAATGATTTAGAAACATGTTAGTAGGAAAATATATGTTACCAGTGAAATGATAGATAATATGTTACCATGTTTTAAAACTATCATACTTATAATGTCTCGAACTAGCTTCTGTGTAATTTGCTGAGTCTTGTAGACTCATACTTGCTTAACATTTCAGGAGATCCAGAGGACACTCAGGAGTTAGTGCACACTGACTCGGAGCGAGAGGACGTGGAGACTTAGTTTTACTTGAGAGTTTCCAGAGTGATCTATTGTATGTGAGGATTATATGTATTTTCTTTTATGGCTTTGGACTATGATATGTAATAAGTTGGGACCTTAGTTACTATTCTTTTATGCATTAGACTTTACATTTGAATAAATGCTGATTGCAAGTGTTTAATTCAACATTCTGTCAATTATCATTGGAATTGAATAGTTATTTGTGTATATTTCAACCTGTATTGTAATTGTTGGATTCAGTCCACTGTAATACCTCTATTAGATCCAATGCGAGTTGGTGTAACTGTACTGGGTCTAAGAGGGGTGTTACAGAGATTGGTATCAGAGCGATCCTGGTTGAACATGTACATAAATAGAATATCAGTATTGTATTCATATTTTAAGTCTGCATAAAGAATTAGTCCAAGTTATGTAGAATAATAGGTTATTAAATTGGATACTTATTTTACAGACTATGGCGACTCGTGGACGTAGAGGAGCTGGCCGGCTCGAGGTGAGAGTCAGCAGGAGATCAGCAGGCTCCAGCACAGCAGGCTCAGGACCAGACTGGTGTACCCTTGCCACCCCCACCACCACCTGTGGACTATGGAGCGTTGATGCAAGGGTTGGTGAACGCGATGCAGACTCAGGCTCAGACTACGGCAGCATTGCAGGCGCAGGTGCAGGTTCAGGTTGGTAGATGTAAGAGTTATTAAGGTGATAATTGGAAGAACTGTTATTTAAGAGTTGTTTGGGGTTGTAGGCGCAAGCACCTGCTCAGGAGGAAGTTTTCGGAGGTGTGCCTATGATGGAGAGATTCAGGAGGATGACCCCACCTTCTTTAAGGGGGAGAGCGATCCTATTCTTGCGGAGAGTTGGCTTAGAGAGACGGAGAATATCTTTCTTGCCATTCGTTGTGCAGAAGAAGAGAGGGTGACCCTAGCTACTTATATGCTTCAGGTAGAGATTGATATTTTGCTAAGGATTAAGTGTGTTGAGTGGATTATACCTTGGATATAATTACCTTATTTCTGTTGTAGGAGCGTGCCGATGTGTGGTGGTCTTCTGTACTACCCACACAGTTTGGAGATGGTGCTATGGAGGTTGCATGGACTGAGTTCGTCCGTCTGTTCAGGGAAAAGTACATTCCGGAGCATGTGCAGGACCGCATGGAGCAGGAGTTTCTGACGTTGACCCAGGGGCCGATGAGTGTTCTTGAGTACGAGGTGAAATTCGCGGAGCTGTCCAAGTATGCGCCTCATATTGTGGCAGATGAGCGGAGGAAGGTGAAGAAGTTCATAATGGGGTTGAAGCCGTCCCTGAGGATGAGACTGGTGGCTTTAGGGCATCGTTCCATGGAACAGGCTTTGTCGGCGGCATGCATGCAGGAGGCAGAGATGGAGGTTTACCTGGAGGAGAAGAGAGCATCATTAAAGAGGCCAGCATCAGCTTTCCAGCGTCAGGACAAGAAGAAGAAGGCTCCAGGCTACCAGCAGAGAGTAGTTGCACCAAAGGGAGTAGCAGCACCGACACCAGACGGAGGCACAGTAGTAGAGAAGCCAGTGTGTAACCAGTGTGGGAAACGCCATGGAGGCGAGGTATGTTGGGTGACTTCCGGGAGGTGCTTGAGGTGTGGTGATAAGAACCACAAGATCAGAGATTGTTCGAAGATGGCGCAGCAGACTGCAGCGGCAGCAACACCAGCAGCAGCTAGACCGGCACCGAGAGCAGCAGGGAGATCGAGAGCTCAGGCACGAGTGTTCGCGTTGGCGAGAGATGAGGCAGAGTTAGCAGAGCATGTCACAGAAGGTACAATTTTAATTATGGGTTTGCATGCTAGAGTTCTGTTGATACCGGTGCTACACATAGTTTTATTTCCGAGAGATTTACCAAGGTTTTGATGAAGGGTGATGTTTTAGTTCCAGAAAAGTTGGAGATTCCCTTGTCTGTGCATACTCCAGCGGAACTATATTTGATTGAGCAGCGTTTTCTTCTCTTCATGTGTGCATCGAGGAGCATGTTTTGTCTGGTAGCTTCTATTTGCTGAAGATGAGAGATTATGATGCTATTGGGCTTAGACTGGCTCGAGGAGCATTATGCTTTGATGGATTGTCGGTGGAAACTTATTATTTCGAATTCCTGGTAAGGAGGAGTTTGTTCACCCTTTGCCCAAGAACATGTCGGGCAAGTTCGTCATTTCTGCTTTGAAGGCGTCCCGATGTTGAGCAAGGGTTGTAGCGGTTTTCTGGCTAGTGTGGTTGTGTCGGAGGATGCGAAGAAGGTGTTATCTGTTGAGGATATTGAAGTGGTCAGAGATTTCAGCGATGTATTTCCAGAGGATTTGTCTGGTTTGCCCCCAGCTCGAGAGGTTGAATTTGGCATTGAGCTAGTCCCTGGAACAACACCTATTTCTATTGCCCCTTATCGTATGGCACCAGCGGAATTGGCAGAATTGAGGAAGCAGCTGCAGGAATTGCTTGATAAGGGCTTCATCGGCCGAGTGTTTCGCCATGGGGAGCACCTGTACTTTTGTGAAGAAGAAGGATGGATCGATGAGATTGTGCATAGATTACCGTAAGCTCAACCAGGTAACTGTTAAGAACAAGTACCCTTTACCTCGTATTGATGACTTGTTTGATCAGTTGCGAGGAGCTTGTATTCTCTAAGATTGATCTTCGTTCTGGCTATCATCAACTCCGTATCAAGCCAGAAGATTCTGCTAAGACGGCTTTTAGGACGAGATATGGCCATTACGAGTTCCTTGTTTTGCCCTTTGGCTTGACGAATGCCCCAGCAGTTTTCATGGACTTGATGAACAGAGTTTTTCAGCGGTATCTGGATTCTTTTGTAGTAGTCTTCATTGATGATGTGTTGATTTATTCGCCCGATGAGGAGACTCATAGAGAGCATCTGAGGATTGTGTTGGGTGTCCTGAGGGAGCACAAGCTGTATGCTAAGTTCAGCAAGTGCAACTTCTGGATGAAAGAAGTCCATTTCTTGGGTCATGTTATATCTTGAGAAGGTGTGTCTGTAGATCAACTAAGGTGGAAGCTGTTCTTGATTGGGAAGCACCGAGATCATCAGCTGACATCAGGAGTTTTCTCGGCTTGGCTGGCTACTATAGGAGATTCATCGAAGGGTTTTCTCTATTGCGGCGACTTTGACGAGGTTGACAAAAAATGAGTCAAGTTTGAGTGGTCAGAGGCTTGTGAAAAGGCGTTCCAGGAGTTAAAGACTCGTCTGACCTCAACGCCAGTGCTTGTTTACCCAATGGTGTGGATTCTTTTTCTATCTACACAGATGCTTCGAAGATTGGGCTTGGTTGTGTTCTGATGCAGGGTGGTTGAGTTGTGGGGTATGCTTCTAGGCAATTAAAGGAGCACGAGAGCAACTACCCGACCATGACTTGGAGTTGGCGGCTGTGGTCTATGCTTTGAAGATATGGAGGCATTACCTTACGGTGTTAGATTTGAGCTCTCTCAAGACCACAAGAGTCTCAAATACTTGTTCTCGCAGAAAGAGTTGAACCTGAGGCAGCAGAGGTGGATAGAATTCTTGAAGGACTATGATTTTGAGCTGTCTTACCATCCAGGGAAGGCCAATGTGGTGGCAGATGCGTTGGGCAGGAAAAGGCAGATGATGAGGCAAGACTAGAAGATGCTAGATGACGTTTCAAGTTCTTTGGCTGTTCTAGAACCTCAATTGTGCAACTTGTTCATGGCGCAGTTGTCTTTGAGAATTCTATCCTTGATCGGGTATTGCTTTGCCAAACGATGACCCGTTGTTGCAGGAGTTGGTTGGAAAGGGCGGAATTACCAGAGATGAAGATGATGTGATTCGCCTGAATCTTAGAGTATGTGTCCCTAATAATGCTGATCTGAGGAAGGAGATTTTGGAGGAAACACATAGATCTCAGTTCTCTATTCACCCAGGCAGTGGAAAGATGTACAAGGACCTAAAGCGTTCCTATTGGTGGTCAGGAATGAAAAGGGATGTTGCTGATGTTGTGGCAAAATGTTTGATTTGTTAGCAAGTGAAGGCGGAGCGTCAGCGACCTTCTGGTTTGATGCAGAAGTTGGATATTCCTCAGTGGAAGTGGGAGCAAGTCACTATGGATTTTGTGTCTGGATTGCCTAGATCGCCTAGAGAAAATGATTCCATTTGGGTGATTGTGGACAGGTTTTCGAAGAGTGCTCATTTCTTGGCAATGAAGAAGAAGCAGTCCGTAGAGAGCTTGGCCAGACTATACATTGATGGCATCGTGAAACTGCATGGAATTCCAAAGTCGATTATCTCAGATCGTGATCCGAGATTCACTTCCAGGTTTTGGCAGAGTTTGCAGCAGGCTTTTGGCAGTCAGTTGAAGTTGAGTTCGGCATTTCATCCGAAAACAGATGGACAGTCCGAGAGGACTATTCAGACGTTGGAGGATATGCTTCGAGCTTGTGTTTTGGAATGGAATGGTGATTGGGAGCGCCATCTATCTCTTGTAGAATTTGCTTATAATAACAGTTTCCATTCGAGCATAGGTATGGCACCTTTCGAGGCATATACAGGAGACCCTGTAGATCCCCATTGTGTTGGGAGGAGTCAGGAGATCGGCATCTGGTTGGACCTGAAGTAGTGCAAGAGACTTCAGCGAAGATCCAGATGATTGTGCAGAGGTTAAAGGCGGCTCAGGATCGTCAGAAGAGTTATGCAGATACAAGAAGGAAGGATTTGGCATTCGAGGTTGGAGACCATGTTTTCCTTAAGGTTTCGCCAACCAGAGGTGTAGTAAGATTCGGAAAGAGAGGTAAGCTGAACCCGAGGTTTATTGGCCCATTCGAGATTTTGAAGAAGGTCGGGAATGTAGCATACCAATTAGCTTTGCCACCATCGTTAGCAGCCGTGCATCCTGTTTTCCATGTGTCCATGTTGAGGCGTTATATTAGAGATTTGAACATGTGATCAGCTATGAGCTAGTGCAGTTTCAGCCAGACTTGTCTTATGCGGAGCAACCTGTGGAGATTCTGGACAGGAAAGTGCAGGAATTAAGATCGAAATCCATACCATTTGTGAAGGTTCTATGGAGGATTTCTCACGTGAAGAAGCAACGTGGGAGCTGAAGAAAGAATGAAGAAGCTTTATCCATCCTTGTTTGGTGAGTATTCTAACTCAATCTTCGAGGACGAAGATTATTTTAAGGGGGAGAGGATGTAGTGCCCTAGGAATTTCTAATTTGTTTTGCAAATTGTATGTTTATTTCTGCATGTTTTGAATGCTGTTCTGTGGTGAACTTGGCGTCAATATCCCTGGCGTTAAGTCTTGTCAGCGGCAAGATCGTCTGCCGTTTATACCTTGTTAACGACAGTATACATTGTCGTTAATATTTCTGAATTATTTTATTTTTGGGCAAGAATGTAAACGGAATTATCGATGGACGTTTACAATGATTCTGACGACAACTCATGTTGACGTTAACCTGACTTGCCTATTTTTGATATTACCGTTCCGAGCGAGTGGGATCTGTCGTTTTAAGTGCCATTAAGAGGCTAGATCGGTGCGTTACGCATCCCAGGGTCGAACTTGGGCTAGCCAAACGCATGGAGGTCTTTATAAGACCAGATCTCGCAGTCAAAAAGGGGTTTTTCGCTGGGTTTTGAGGGAAAGAAAAGAGGGCCGAGGAAAGGACTTTGCAGAGCGATCCAGTGATGGTTCGTGCGGTTTGAAGACTTTGGACTAAATGGAGTGATCATCTACGAGATCCGAAATTCGTCCAGGCGGGAGAACTACATCGGAGGTGGATTCGGACGCTTGAAGACGGAGGAGAGGACTGTCTCACTGACGAGGCGGGCTTCTTCGGGCTTCAAATCGTCACTCTAGTAGGAGGGAAAGAGGCAAGTTACATGGGGGTTTAGTTTAGGATATGTAAGATTATAGGTTTACCATTTTTAAGTATTTTTAAAGCATGAAAATGAACCATGGGAAGGGATGAAAGTCATGTCATTTTATGTAAGGTTTTCGGTGTTTTCTGCGTTTAAGAACTTAACGGCAATATCGTTCGCCGTCAATCTCATATAAACGACGAGATCGACCGCCGTCTATATCATATGCATAATAGTAGTTTTCTATCTTTTTCTATATGTAAACGACACTATGTGCCGCCGTCTATCTAAACTTAACGACATTATATGTGGACGTTGACTTATGTAAACGTCATACCCTGTCACGCCCCGACGCGGAATATCGGAACGCGAGGCAGTTGCAAGTGAACGGGTATAGAGCAAGTACTAGACATCAAACCATTGAACAAGAATAAATACTAAAACAATTTCATTCATTAATAATCTTTCAAATGTATAGTTACAACCACTAATATCAGAGCCAACCTATTGGGCCCGATACATTGAATAAAGCAAAAGACTGAACTTCAAACCTAACTACTACAATGCTAAAATAGCAATAGGACGCTAGGGTACTCAAGACATCACTCCAGGTCGTTCCTGTCCTCTTGAGTGTATGGTTCATCCTCGGTCTCACCTGAGAACACAACGACAAATAACGCAGGGTGAGCGATAACGCCCAGTAGGACTTAAATCTCAGGATCAAGCATGCTTTAAGTGTTTAATATCTTGTAAAGTAGGATAACTAGAGAGAATAACGAGAAACATATAGAAAGTACTGGTACACGATAACGAGAAACAATAGCACAATGCACGAGAGTATAGCACGACAAGTGTTGATATCGGATTGGCCGTGTAACAAGATAAACAAGTAAAGTTGCACAACAGTGCACAAGTCACGATAGCAAGTGTTGGTCGATATTCTTTCAACCACGAGATTCAAGTAAACTAATAATTGAATTTGATAATTGATTGCCATAGATCAAAATCTTGCGTGTTCATGCGTTAGGTGTATGCCATCACCAGATCATTAGACCCTCGCGAGTTATAGCCTTTCAGGTTCTCCTCCCAAAGACCAGACCGGGCCTTATAATGTTTCCTAGCATAGTCATTTTTATCGTAGACAATCAATTTAATGGCCAAATAGAGTACCAAGAAAAAGATGAGAGTACTAGATGAATAGACGAGATAGTAGAGTGAACATGAATAGATGAGCGAGTAGAGTATAGATGAGGACTAAGGGACAATGCACGTAACTCTTCGAGTAAACAGGCGATCGTAACAGTTGCACAACACGCGCACATGGTGTTGGCAGTCAGGTGGAACTCACGACCTTACCACTGGCCTTGTTATGCACAGGTCCAGAGGTCCGGCGTGATTTAAGACGAGAGTGAATCTCTAATAGCCGTTTGGATCATATAGATCCCTAAAGGGTATCATATGTATTAGGGTACAACCGGCTCGTCGACCATGTGGGAATCCATGGACAGAGGAGACTTACGGAGGCCTTGTGCAAGAGTTCACTAGTCTGGCGAAAGGAATATTCGACGGAGAGTTCACCACAAGCCAAGTAAAGTGTGTATATAAAAATAGGTGCTCGACGTTCTAGAGGAATTCTAGAACAGTGGAGCGTCGATATCGGTATATAAACAACGCTAGAAACGAATACAAGTCCTTTAAAAATAGGGCAATTAATATGCTTTGTTGCAATAAATTACCAGATACATTATGAGATATTTTATGCCAGATTTCAGCTATTTATGGATGGTTCATGTGTGTGCATGTGTACGAGAATTCATAGATAGAAAAGAAGTCGTGAATATGTATTTTAAAGCATTCAATAAAGCTCCGTTTTAAAACAGGTGTTTTTACTGCGTGTAAGACTGTTAAAAAGACGTAAGAATATTGTAGAAAGTGAGAGCAATAAATATTATGGGTTTTTATGCAAAATCCTGTGAAGGCGACATAGGCATGTAAGGATTGTGACAGGGTTAGGGCAGGTAGCGACAGGGCCTGCAAAGGGTTGCGACAGGGCTGCCAGGACAGAAGGCCAGAACGCGACGTAGGTACTGTCGCATTCAGAAAGCGACAAGGAAGGCGTCGCGATGGCTTGAGAACGCAACAGGTGGACGGTCGCAATCAGACCCAGAGGGCGACATATCGGCCTGTCGCAATCTGGTGGTCTGCGCCTGGCTCTGACAGGAATCAGACCAGGCTTTGGATTGCGGGCCAACTTGAATCAAATTGATACGGGTTGTTCAGAAAATCATAACTATTTGTATACACGATGAAAAATTATGAAACCAGTTTTGAATTAATCTAGACATGCAAGGGTACTTCCAGTAATTAGGAATTGAGAACAATCATGGTATCGACATAGTTCTACCAAGTTGAACAAGAAGCAACCTGATTCCAGTGCAGCAGAGATGAATGATTTAATTCGAGCAACATGCTTGATAAAAATTAGGGCTTTCAGGGCAAAAGATGCCTATAACCCTCAGTATTTACTCAAAAAGTTTCATGACAAGAGGACGAGTGGATTCAAAGATATGAATTAAAGAAAAGGGCTCGGGGTCATGAAGTGTATAGAACTTTGAAAATTCATAAGAAAAGATTTGATCGATGGAAAAATATGAAACTTGGAGTTTCGTTCAAGAGGGTAGGAAGAACCTACAGACGAGATTTCAGAATTTTAGCTTGTGAGAATGCCTACTTTTGACTCGATTTGTCTTCTAGGGCTTAGAACTCCAAGAACGAGGAAGAAGCTTCAAGAACTCCTTCTCCCCACGAGATCCTCTCCTCCTTGGCCTCTTCTCCAAGTCCAACAACCTTGGCAACGAGCTAGGGTCGGCCAAGAGGGTTAAGAGGTGTATTATATAAATACAAGTTCCTATCCTATACTACTCAAATTCCTCTAAATTCCGAGATTTCCTAACTCCACCTTTCCTCTCTTGCTTTCTAATCTAAATGGGGTTAGGATAGTATCTAAATTCGTGCTAGACTATATGGGGTAGGTTTAGGAATCCAATTCCAACTCTAATTGCCACTTTTATTGCTTTAATAACCCCTTTCCAATTATGATATAATTAAACTCCGAATTTAGGATATTTTCTTATTATTCTCCCCTTGCAAATTCATATTTGGACCCAATAAATTCTAGAAGATCCATTAAGCAAAGCTCATTACTCTTTTCCATTTAATGGGTTTTATTTAATGCTCTATTTAAATATCCATTTAGCTAGGTTTTAATTCTTTATTTAAATTTTTATTTTTTCGCAAAAATTCAGGTTGCTACATACCCCTTGTCGTCGAGTTTATCAGTACCCTATATTTACAGAAATTGATAATAGTTGGTTATCTGTGATCCTTGATTGTGTGAGGTTTCAGACAAGTGATGATTGGTGTGTTTCTAGTACTGTGTATGTGATGAATGAATAAACCATGTGTATATCATGTATTATTATTTTCATGGAAGTCTTGATAGGTAATAAAATTTTGAAAAGAAATGATGCAAGCATGATTTATGTATAGCATAATGTTAAGGACTGTATGACTGATAACTAGTACTGTGGATCTACTATGTGTAATCTTGATTGTAAATCTGCATGGTTTTATTTCTGCATTATCATGTTAAATAGTTCCAATTTATGAAAAGTAATTCACCAGAAATGGTTAAAGAAATCAGAAAAACATGAAATTTGGCCTGCACATAGTACAACCGAATTCTGAATTTTTGTTAAAATTTTAGAATTTTTGGATATTTATACAATCTGTTATGAAATTCTGAATAAGGATCTGCTTGTATATTTAGATAAAAATGCTAGTATTTACATGAATGAATATGTTGTATTTAGTACCATGATAGGTGTCTGTCAATCAGAAAATGAAATGTTCAAAACTGAAGGGACCTATTACAGATTTTTGCATGGTTACATATTGAGATTGCATGAAATGTTGACTAGATGGTGTCATATATGTATTGCATATATTAAAATGGAATGCCAATAAGACATTGCTATTTTAGAGATTCCTACAAGGAACTACACCGTAGATGCCCCTATGGTAATGGTTCAACTACATGTAAATGATCTACTGAATCCGTGGGCAACGGATTGAAATCCTGGAAGAAGACTAGTTCTACTGGTTAAGGTGGGAAGGACTTTCCCCGGTTTTGCGCAAATACTAAGACTTCATCACCGCATTGCCTAGGTGATAAGTGAATGCTAAATGTCTATTGATCTCTAATTTAGTGAGGGCTATGTCTTGGCAACTAAATGAAAAAAATTACATGTCTACATGACTTACACGCCACATGATCATTGTCTACATGCTACATGCTTATTGTCTATATGATTATACGCTACATGACATTGCATTAAATTTTACATGCCATTTGTTATAAAGATTTCTACATGTTTAATGATCCAATGTTACATGAAAATTGTTGTTTATTTCAAATTGAAGTATAAAGCCTAAATCGAAGTAAATTACATGCTATATGATAACAAGTAGATTCATGATAAAATGAGTACATGATAGTTAGACATACTATGAAATACTTGAATGCCAATTGATTTAGAAACATGTTAGTAGGAAAATATATGTTACCAGTGAAATGATAGATAATATGTTACCATGTTTTAAAACTATCATACTTATAATGTCTCGAACTAGCTTCTGTGTAATTTGCTGAGTCTTGTAGACTCATACTTGCTTAACATTTCAGGAGATCCAGAGGACACTCAGGAGTTAGTGCACACTGACTCGGAGTGAGAGGACGTGGAGACTTAGTTCTACTTGAGAGTTTCTAGAGTGATCTATTGTATGTGAGGATTATATGTATTTCTTTTATGGCTTTGGACTATGATATGTAATAAGTTGGGACCTTAGTTACCTATTTCTTTTATGCATTAGACTTTACATTTGAATAAATGCTGATTGCAAGTGTTTAATTCCACATTCTGTCAATTATCATTGGAATTGAATAGTTATTTGTGTATATTTCAACCTGTATTGTAATTGTTGGATTCAGTCCACTGTAATACCTCTATTAGATCCAATGTGAGTTGGTGTAACTGTACTGGGTGTAAGAGGGGCGTTACACACTTCTTCCTCGCTCTCGGAGTCGGACAACTCCTCTATTACAGGTTCCCGAGTTCCTGGTTGGAGGGGCCCCTGAACGAAATGCTCCTTCAGGGTCCAAGTAAGGGGTTGATAGGGGATGAAGGATCCGAATGAATGGGGTCTGGATGAAAACCTAAACCAGCCCTATCTAGCAACCTTCTCGTCTGCACACTACAGATAGGACCCTGCTCGTTCTTACCCAACCCTCGGCCATGTATGTAGCCAATCTTGGCCATCACTTCCCAACCTTTCCCTTGAGGACATGGGATATTTGACTGGGGAGGTTGATTTAGATCAAAGGGTAAGGGGAAGTCAAAGATGGACATGACTGGCTTCTTCCCCTTGTCTGGAATGAACAAATGTGGCATCTACTCTGAGGTGATAGAGTTGAGAGTTTCCAATGTAGGAATGCTCTTGATTTTGATAACCCGCCCATTGAATGGGAATTTGAAACTTTGGTGGGCGGTAGAAGGGACACCTAGGGTTTGCTCTAGCCAAGGACGACCAAGGATGGCCTTGTAAGCCGGGTCGACATCTAAAACTAGAAACTCTGAGGACATAGTGACGGGTTCTATCCCGAGCTGAAGAGCTATCTTACCTTTGACAACCCTTTTTGAATTGTCGTAGGCAGCAATAATGGAGAAGATTTTTTCCAGATTGTCCTCTCCCAAACCCAATTGCTTGAGGGTCTTCATAGGACACACGTTGATGGATGCCCCAGTGTCAATGAGGGTGGAGTCCACCGAAACCCCGTTGAGGTTAATGGTAAGACAGAGAGGAAGTGAACGACACTCGGGAGCATCAAGATCTTTGTCCGAGAAGGAGATTGATGGTCCGTGGGTGAGGGAGAGGATAGCATTGGTGACCCCACTGGGAGGAAGGTCATCATTGACCATGACTTTCTGGAGGATTGGAGGAGGGTGGACTGATGAGACGACGATCTCCGAATCAATTCCAAAATAGACACCCTCGTGGGGGTCTTATCCAAGTGTTGCAGAATGTCATATTCGGTGCCGGCAGGGGGGTGGAGGTCCATTATCCTCCTCATCTTGAGATGGCTGCGGGAGAGGAGGAACAATCCGATTCCGGAGTGTGACATGAACATCTTCTTGAGCCTCAGGGAGAATGAGATGGAGAGGTCTGGTTCCGGGGGTAGATGACTCATAGACAGGTGAAACAGGAATGGAAGGGTAGGCCTCCTGACGTAAGGGTCGGATAAGAACTAAAGGCCGCTCTTCTAAAATGGCATCTATGGTGGTGGAGGGCTCTTCAGACTCTACGGAGGGACACGGGTACCACTCCTCAAAACCTTCTACCCCCCATTGTTGCTTTCTCCTCACTACCGGGGTTCCGAATGTGTCATGGTATGGACATTTTCCGGGACTTAGAGGAGGAGGGATTGTTGCTTTGGTAGTTGGGGAGAGGGTTTTGGACAATTCCCAGATCCTTCTTGGTGTATCTAGACTTGGCTATGGCTACCTTAACATCCTCCCAGTTGATCCTACCTTGATCGTTCATGTCATACACCCAGTCACGGAAGGTGAAGCAGTTATGGAGTTTGTGACCATGACCCCTATGATAAGGACAGTATTTTGAAGTGTCCACTCTCGGATTGACGCTTTCTCTTTGTGAGGGGAGCCGGATAGCGTCACAGGACATGAGGGTGAAGAATACGTCCTTGAGGGACTCAGGGAGAGGAGGGTAGTGAGACCTTTTAGGACCGGGCCGAGTGTAGCCAGAAGGAGGAGGAACAACGGAATAAGGCTTAGAGGGGTGTGATAGAAACTGATCAGGATTGGAAGGAGGGTTGGGAGGAGGATTGGAGGACTTGTTGGGAGGCCTCAATGGCTGACTGCAAGCACTAACGGACTCGTTGACGGTCACCCCTCGGTGCTAGGTGCCGCGGGAGCCTTACGTCCCTTGGGCTTCCCTTCGAAGAAATGTGGGAGAGAGGAGTCCTTGATTTGATTCTGAACCACCCTAGCTCGATTATAAAGATGTGCAAAGGAGGGGAACTCACTTAGCATCAAAATGGATTTGAGCTGAGAAGTGGTGTTGTTGACAATCATAATGATGGCTTGAGACTCCGGGATGGTGACATCGGCTCGTGAAGCCATGGATCTCCAACGGTTGGCAAAAGTAACAAAGTCTTTGTCCGGCCTCATCTTCTCTGCCACCAAGTCGGAAAGTGTAGGGACTTGAGTGGCCATGTAGGAGAAATGGGAGATGAAGCGTTCGGAGACTATGTTGAAATTAATAAGATCCGATGCAGGTAAGGAGGTGAACCACCTCAAAGCTTCCCCCTCTAATGATTGTTGGAAGAGGTGAACTAAGAGGACCCGATCGTACGGCCACCGATGGTGAAAGGTTGCGGAATTCCCTATATGGTAATCTAGAAGGGGGGGTTGAATAGATTACTGCCGATTAAAATAAAATTCTTATCACCTTCTTTTGCAAAGACACAGACTGTAGAAACTGTAACAAACTTTGAACTAAACTTTGACGTGTGTGAACTGACAATAAATGAAGTAACAATCTATCAAACGTGCGTAGAGACAACGTGCCTACCAAACATCTATCGTAGAAACGTGCAAACCATAGGACACGGATTTTTAATGTGGTTCGGAGTACACAACTTGTGTATCCTACGTCCACGGTCCACACACACACGCAGAAACGACTGCTTTCAACTAGTTCGCGACTACAACACACACACACGAGATGTCTGATGTGCAACCACGATCAGAACAACTCAAAACCACGTGATTCAAGCACAAGGCCGCTTGAAACACAATCACACACACACAGATAATAGAAAAGTGAAAACTGGAAGAGTTCTGAGTGGAAAGAATGAATCCTGATTGAGAACTCTTCTGGAGAACATCTGGATGGAGTTCAAACTTCGTCTTGATAGCCTTGGGTTGATGGAGAAGCTTGAATCCATGACGTACTGTCTTCAACTCTGCTGGAACAACGGTTCTTTCTCTCTCTGAACAGCAGGGTGAAGCAGAGCAGCAACAACACCTCTTCTCCTTAGGTTTTCTTTAGGGTTGATGATGGTGGCTGCTTCTGTACGAGATTACCTTCAAATGGTTGCTTATATAGTGGTGTTTACATATGGAGAGACGTGATAGTTGGAAACACCAAGTTTGGTAATTCTCTGCGTCTGTCGACAGCACTGGGTGCTCCTGTCGACAGGTGCTAACAGGCAGAAGATAGGGAGTTCGGAAAACCTTTTCCTGTCAGTGGCTATCGACAGGCGACACTGCTGCTGTCGACAGGCACTCCTGTCCTGAAGTATGTCTTGCTGTCCTGTTTGTATCTGTCGACAGGGACCTTTCTGGCTATCGACAGGTACATGCTTTTCTTATTTTTCTTGATCTTTTGAACCTTGTTTTTTGGTACATGTCTTGAATAGAATCTCACCTATATTAAAGAACTTAGTTAGGGAGATATAATGACATATAAATGATCAATTAAAATGTATGTTTCATTTGCATCCAAGAGTCATTGTCATCATGTTTCATCATTGAACATTCATCAATTTTGTCCATGAAATGATCATCATCAAAAATAAAGATGTGACTTGTTAGCTTAGCATTCTCATTAAGCATTCATCATATGAGAACTCAACAGATGGGAATCCATGGTAAAGCCAGCGAGGTGGTATTGAGGGTCGGAGGTCCCGTCATACTTGCGGTATTTCGGGGCCTTGAAACCGGGGAAAGTAGGCGTTGGGAAGCTTGTAGTAGTTCTGAAGGGAATGAGGCTTAGAAAGAGACAGAGATTCAGCCAAGAGCTTCCTAATAAGACCCTCCATCTCCGACCGAGAAATGGATTCGGATTGAGCAGGGGGTGTGGGCTGAACATTGAGTGGATAGGAAAAAGGAGGATTTAGGACAGAAGCAGGTAAAGGAGTGGGAGGATTCGGAGTGGAAATGGGGACGGGGGAGATGGGAACCCGTGAAGGAGTGATGGGCCTAGGAGTGGGCCTAGATGAAGAAGCATGGAGAGGAGAAGGGGATGGAGGAGAAGGAGATGTCGCTGCCCGGATGGTATGCTTAGAAAGCATAGAAATGACGTCCTCGGGTGAATAGCGAGAAAGGAGTTTAGAGAATTCGGGGTCTTCTTGAACATCTTGGGCATAGGTAGGGTTGACCCTCAAACTCAAGCTATCATCATTATCACCTTGAGAAGAGGATTGAACTGATTCCTCGGGTTGAACATTTGTGTCAACCATACCAACAAACTCATCATTAATGTTGTCATCATACTCAAATTCCGGATTGTTAGTCATGGTGGAGTTCAACCAAGAGTCCATTAACAAACACAACCTACTGATTTTAAGATGGTCTAGTGATAATTACACTGTTATTGGGAAAAAAGTAGATTTCTACCAAACAATGTTATCAAACAACATCCCAAAATTTTAGAATTTGAGGTCGTGTGTTAACTTAACTTGACAAGGCCGATTCTCTCAAAACTTACTCAAAACCGGGTGAATAGGTGAACTAAATAGGGAGGGAAAAGGTCCTCCTGCCCCGTACCTTGAGGGAATCCACGGAATTAGGGACTTATAGAGTTCCCCTTGGAATCAACCCGATTTACCCGAGAGGTAATCCCCGAGTAAAAGGTTGTAAACCAAGGAGGGGTGAACCTAAAATATGTGGGGAGGCTAGAATAGATGAGGAATAGGACCCACCTCGAGACTCAGGACTGTTAGGGATCAATCAGAAAGCAAACAGAAAATAAAAATCAAACAAGACAGGTCAAAAACATGCTTCTGGAAATAAACGGCAAGGCCAGCGACGTCAAGTTCCTCAAAAGCATGTAAACGGCATGATCGACGGACGCTGAAGATAAGTGAACGACAACGGAGATGGACGTTAAGAAGAACTGAACGACAGGAAAGATGGACGCTTACTTGGGTAGAAGGCAGTATCGATTGCCGTTTACCTGGGTGAAGATGGAAACCGTGGCAGCAGTGCTGGTCCCACCGTGATCGCCAGAAAAGAGCTGTGGACGATCCGTTCCCACACTCCCGTCGGACTGTGGTGTCCTCCGGTGGTTCACGAACGTCGCTGCTCCCTCGTAGGCGATGGAGGGTTTCCGGTTGACCTCGTTGACTCCTTGGTTGACTGAAATGACTAGGGAGAAAATAAAGAAACCAGCAAGGGAAAGGGAGATATTGTGATAGCCAGGGCCTTACCTGTGCCCAAGGGGATGATGTGTCCACGTCGATGACGCTGCCTCACGTAGCGGACGGAGATGGGGCTTCAACTTCTCCTTCTTCGGCCGGCCAAAGAAAGAGAGCTCCACGGTCTCGTACAAGTATCCCTGCCACAGAAAGAAGACTCTATTAGACTCTAAGAAGTGCAGTGAATGCTCAAAAATGAAAAGAAGAGGCCCAAAAGGAGAGTCCCGTACCGGTTACGGGCTTGAGAAGAGGGGTGGCCAAATGTTATGACCACCCTTCTTCCCTCCGTTTTTGGTTGGGAAACCCCTTTATAGGTATGTAGGAAGGTGCCCTACGTGCCTAGGGTGTGTGAGAGTGTATGTGTAACATGCACTACTAAAGAGCAAAGAAAGGGAAAGAGAGAAAGAGGAAGGGGGTGATCCTCGTTGCTGTGGCGTTGCTGACTCCCTAGTGGGCTCCTCCAGCTCGGGATGAGGCCTCCAAAACGTCCCAGATGATGAGAAGGAGAGAAAGAGGAAGGATGAAAGGATGGATGCACTTTTCTCTCTCTTCTTTCAAGGCAATAGCATGTGGACGTCCAGCTTCCCCCCCCCCCCCCTTGCTTAGAAGGCCAGAGGGTGAGTTATATAGACAGTGGGGGTCGTAGCTAGGGTGCCTAGGATGCTAAGTGTGAAGAAACACACTTGCACACTTGGCAATCCATGGATTAAAGCTCCAACCAATGAGGAGAGGCCAAGTAGGATTTTTACTGGGTCAATGGGGTGCCAAGGTGGCCCATATACCCATTGGGAATGGCTATATGCGTTGCATGGCCGAGAGAATGGCGCTAGTGGGCTGAAATCTCGGGCAGTTGGGCAGACCATGTAAACCCAGGTTGACGTCCACCGATCCTACTGCCAACCCCATGCAGACGTCCACATAGGTGGACGCCAACGAGAGGCGACGTCCAGGGGGATTGCCGCCAACCAGGAGTCAGCGGCAGTCGATGTTGCCGTCTACATGGGATCCGAGGCAAGTCAACAAATGGTCAAACGGGCCTTATTGGGCCATGGAACCACGCGGGGATGGGCCAAATCTTGCGTTTACACCCGCGCGTCTATTGAGGCAGTTCTCCAGGCGATGGGTGAGCTTGAGTTACAGACTCTGGTAGCAGAGGGGAAAACAGTGGGGATAGCGGCATAGAGTCATTTACATAGCTTTCTTAGTTGAGTCTGGGACGTCGAGGTGGTTTTGAGTGTTCTTTCGGAACAGATCAGCTAGTCCTTCTCACTACCACACTCTACTTGGTTCTGGTACCATTTAGAGGGGACAAGCGTGGGGACCGTAGTTCGGCCAGACTACGGCAGTTGTGTGTTACTTTAGTTCCTCATCTCACTCGATGGGAGGTGCTAGACATGGACTGGTGGTCGAGGATAAGGCGCGTGGCGCAGCTGACCGGTTGACTAGTGGTAGTTGCCTTCCGTGGCTAGTGCCTTTGTCTAGATAGTTGTTAACTGTTGTGTTTGCAGCCTAGGGTTCGTCCCAGTGCTGTGGTTTACACAGGTTTCTGGTCCCGACGTTTGGTTTAGACCGATGGTCGTATAGTTCTTTTCCTTTTTCGCACTTACTCTGTTAGTAGAATAGATTTACTTGCTTAATTCTAGTTATACACATATATCTATTCTGCTTTGTTAGAACTAGTGGGAGATTGGTAGTCCTACTGTAATCACGGGAATTGATCCCTAAATAAAGATGATAAAAATTAAAGAAAGGACCGTGGTCGCCACGAATGTAGTTGCAAAAGATGATGGTATGAAGAACAGGTGCTAACTACTTTGGAAAGAGGAAGAAAAGTGCAGAAGAAAACCTGGTTCTTTGAACGCGACAAGAAGGTCGTCGCCTTCTGTCGAACGCGACCAGGAGTGTGTCGCCTTCTGCAACAGAGGATGAAAACTGTGGGTTCTTGTTCTTCCTACTCCTCAGCCGGCCATGGGGCAAGAGCCTCGTGCCTGAGATGTCTTCTTTAACCTGCCAAGAACATCAAAACGACAGAAAACCCATTAGAAACTCGTTTGATGTAGAATCTATCCAAAAGAATGAAAGAACATGAAAGAATTGGAGGGAATTACTCACGTGGGGTGGTGTTTTAACCCCTTTGGGTGTTTAAGATATGTGTGTGTGGAGTGATCTAATGCAAAACTATGAAAAGAAATGAATCTAAACGTGCATACATGAAGGGAAAAACATGAAGAATAGGAGAGAGAAAGTATAGACGTGATGAAATCACCCTAGTGGGCACTTTTTGGTCATCTGGAGGCTAAGAGTTCTTCTGGGGATTCGTAGCTCTTTGGGAGACGAAGAAGCAGACACCGACCTTGTCCAAAACCGTGCCCTATTGACACTTTTATAGGCCATTATTCCTGAACGATATGGGAAAGGAATAATGAGCTGGAGTCCGAGTTTTAGTAATTGTGCTCATGCAAGGGGAGTCAGAACATGGCAAGGAAGTTCTGAGGAAGGTTTCCTCCAATTTTGGCAAGATTTGGAGACCTCTAGACCCACCAAAAGTCAGATTATTCATGAATAGCAAGGTCCAAGTGGGAATAGGAACGCCACGTTGCATGGTTCTGTGAAGGAAACTAGAACGCGACAGGCACTGTGTCGCTACTAGGTATCAATGCCTCGATACGTCGCCTTCCATAGAAGGAAGTCTTGAAGCATTTTCTGGCGAATTTTCAAGGAATTAAAATGCCAATGAGAACGCGATGTATCGAGGTGTTGCCTTATAAAGGTGATCGATTATGTTTTGAAGGCAATCGTTGAAGGCATGAACGCGACATGAAGAACGTCGCCTTTGAATGTGAACGCGACAGGGATATCGTCGCCTTCAGGATTTCAGCGCATGACTCACTCAAAGCATCTGATCTCCTTGCATGGGTATCGGATTGGCACACGGTTGAAGCGTTGAATTCCAACTCAAAGAACTACAAGATGATGATGAAGACTTATTGATTTGACCAGAAAGAGCCCACCAGGGTGATGAACTAATAGGAAGATACCATGATCAGATAAAGCCAGCTTGGCGTTGATGAGCCAACATGGGGCATCAATGATGTGACAAGGAATTTGGCTCATCTTATGGGTCAGAATTGGGTGTCTACAGATTGCCCCTCCTTGATGCCTGCTTTGCAAGGGAGTGGAGCGATGGTGGAGCGGAGATGGCATGAAATGACGATGTTGTGGAATGAAGCGGAATGAGATGAAAAGTGGGCATCAAGGTAAAGAGACACCCATTCTGAACAAATAAGTAGCGAGAATTATCGATGATCTTCAAACATGGCTGGAATAGAGTGCACGGATGGTTCCAATCTGGGACGAATAAAGATTAAAAGAAAAGAAATGATCAACCTCTTGATGAAGAGGTACCCTGGCCATGTTAGGCTTGCAGGTTTCGTTCATTAGGGGATAGGTGCTGTCCCGGCGGGTCAATTCGACTTTGGCCTCGAGTGATTCACGACTAATGAGCGGATCAGTGGGAATGAGATGATGACTAATGAGTGGGGATGAGAGGAATCTTGAATAGGAACCATACTGGCAAACTGGCCGAGCAACTAGCTCGAAGAGAACTTTCAAATTTGGAATGGAATGGAAGTCCTTGTTTGGGGAAAATGAAGATCTGGTTGGACATCATTGCGAAGCTGGCTTTGACTAATCATGAAACGTGAGGCTCAAAGTTCTACATGATGCATGCTGGGCTAAAAGAAAAGAAATCATAAAAATAAGATGTAAAGAAAAATAAAAAAAATAACAAATACTCAAGGATAATTTTGCTAGACAAAATGAGCAAGGGTCAAGACACTTTGCATCCCCAGCGTGCGAAAGAATCCATCGTCCCCAAGCCATACAATCTAATGGCCTATCCAACGATTAACAGTGCGCACTTAGATCATCCTCATTTTTCTTGGAGGGGAACTTAGATCCCAGGACACACTGAGAACCAGCCGGTCCTTGAGATGATATAGTAGAGTAGATACCATATAATAATGTAGAGATTAAGGTGAGAAATACTTACCTGAACTTACCTGATGAGCCATTTTTTGATTTTCTGATTTTTCTTCAGATTTTCAAATTTTTATGGATTTTCAAGATAAAAAGGCAATAAAGCATAAGATAAAAGACTCAATTTGCACTAAAATAATTGAAGGACTTAAGCATAAGTGCAAGAATACATCTTGAATTGGCAAAAATAGTCATGACAATGCAAAGAAGCAACCAACAGATGTCATACACAGAACGCGACAGCATGACTGTCGCTACATGGATGAGAACGCGACGACGACCATGTCGCGACAAGGTGGCGACGTATCAATACGTCGCGACCTCAGTTTCTGTGTCCAGAGCGGAATTGGCAACCTGAGAGCTCCATGTTTGCTTCCTATTTGGACTTGTAAGGCTTCCTAGTCCGGTTCTAACTCCCTTTAGACTTTCTAAACCCTCTCCCACCATGATTAGGAGTCTTAAATGCCTATAAGTAAGGGTGTGGAAGCCAAATTCGGAGTTCAGAACCCCTCTTCTCTTCTTCAAGCTCTCAAGTCTCTCATGGCCATGAAGAGAGCTCCAAGTGCTTCTATGGGTGGAGAGGCTTCCTATGAAGGTCCCAAGCGCGCCCGGACATCCTACAGCGAGCTTCTGAGGCTGACGGAGGTTCCAAACCACTTGAGTAGCAATGCTAACATGAGAGAGGTATGTAAAGTTGTTTTCCAATTTTCTGTGAATTTAAGCTCCGAATTTCTGTTTAATGCACCTTCTTCTTCTCCTCCTCTCTTTTTCTTCTTCTTCCATAGCTCTTTCCTAGCTCCCACCGATACTCCAAGCTCAATTGAATAGCACCCATGATCAAAGTTCTACCTATGCATGTGATCCGTGCCTTGAGAGTGTGGGGTTTAGGGGGTATCTTGATAGCCGCCCACAACTACCATAAAATCTCTTTTGATTGGCATTGCATAACTGCATTGATAGAGTTATGGCACCCACAAACTCATACCTTTCTATTCCCAAACTTTGAGGCTACCGTCTTATTGGAGGAGTTTGAAGCGTTCATGGCCTTACCCAAGACTACACAGGGTGATGAGCACAAGATATGTTATACCGTTGAGCCCATTGATCCAAAACTCATCCTTGGTGAATTTATGATGGATCCCAAAGATGTATATACCATGATTAGCCCTGAACATATTCATAATCCCCTTGTCTAAGTGGGTCCATCTCATTGCAAGAACAAGTGCGGGAATTACCAAGAGATAGCCAAAGCCGTGGCTATATGCTTGTGTGGGGTGGTTCTCTTCCCGTCCGGAGATCACCTCTTAGACCATGCAAACTTGAGCGCCATAGTGGGGTATTGCGTGGACTTAACCTCTCTCATGCGGTCCTAGCCTTCCTTTATGTGGGACTTATATCGGCGGCTTCGGAGGGCCCACTTTATGGCTCTATGATCTTCTTAGAGTGCTAGTTGGGAGTGAGGATAAAGTTTAAACCTGTTGAAAACCCACTATGGAAAGCCGAATCTTGGGTGCCACCCTTTGTGCTTCATCGGCAGAGCAGCCAGGTTCTCCGATCATGTTGTGTGCAGGACAGCAGAGAAGAAGACACGAACTGCATGGCGGCTATACCTCAACACACTTCCTATGGAGAACTTCGCCATGGACATAGCGGCACTACGTGGAGTGGATATACGGCTTCCCCTTGGACGTGGATTGGACCTACAACTCATGGGGAACATGGCGATGGTTCTCTAAAACCCGCACAGGTTCTACCTTTAGGTTGGGAAGCCTAGGACGAAACTACTTCAGCCATCACACTTACCTCCTATGAAAGCAAGGCGCTTGGGAGACCCGGAGGATGAGCAGGCCGTGCGGAGCGCGCTAGTGATGTGGCATGTGTGTGCCACTCACGCTCTACCACCCACGGTGCACGAGGAGCGCGAGGCATATCAGCCGTACCTCAGAGAGTACAAAGAGATCCGGCCACGTGGGGACCGTGAGCTTGTGTGAGAGACTTGATTGAATTTTTTTGGAAATTTTTGAGAGATTTGATGTGTTGGGAGAATGATAGTGATGTATCAGACACTTTATGATGATTTTCAGCTTTTATATGATGTATGCATTGAGATTGCAATGAAAATATGAATTTTTAAGGGTTCTGTGCACAGACTAAGAAGGCGACAGCATAGACGTCGTGACCTGGAACGCGACAAGTCAATGGTCACGACCTGGGACTAGAACGCGACAGGTTTACTGTCGCGACCTGAAGTGAACGCGACACCTATATTGTTGCGACCACAGGCCCGAGGCAATTTGAATTCTTGGCCCATGATCATCTCCCCTCTTTCCCTCTTGCTTCTCTCTCTCCTTCCTCCTTCTTCCGGTGATAGAGACCCCCTTTCCCCCTGTCTTCTCCGGCAAGCCCCCCATCGGCGGCGGGCTGCTCCTGCTTCCTCTTCCTTCTTCTTCCGGTCTTCCTCCTTTTATCTCTTCCTCCCAGTTGCCGAGGCTATGGGGGCGGTGGAGGTAGTGGCGGCGTTGGCGATGGGCTCCTAAAGAGGTCCAAGCAGACCATTAGCCGTCGACGGATGGCAGAGGAACCCTCCATAGAGACAGGGGAGGAGGCTCCGGCCCTCCCCATGGAGGTGGACCCCATGGAAGCGCTGGGCGATGAAGAGGCCATAGGCCCCAAGAAGGTAAGTGGCCAAACCCTAGCTTAATGTGTGTGATTGATGGGGGAACGGGGAATCAAGGTGCTTAGCACCTATTGTAGGGCATTTTGCCCAAGGTGAAACGACCGGGGAACGGCTATTGGCATCCTCGGTCACCCTGTGAACGCGATAGGATGCCTGTCGCCTTACCAGGGAGAACGCGACACATTGGATGTCACGTTCAGAAGGCGATGGCTCGACCTGTCGCCTTCAAAAGCCCTAACGCGACAGCCTTTGTGTTGCGTTCAGAAGGCGACAACAGTCCTGTCGTGATCTGAACAGATTACTATATTGCTGACTCTTGACTGATTTTTGTGTGTTTTTTTTTGTATGGCTGTTTGCAGAGCGAGCTACAGTCCCAGCTGGGATGGGTTGTTGTCCGAGCAGTCTATCAGGGACTGCTGGGCTTCCAGAGGACCCGACTGGAGTAGATGGGGTTTGGACCCTTCCTCAGGCTGGACGAGCTCACGCCAGACGTGGCGTTGATCAGGCCCTGAAGGAGAGATGGGACCCTGAGTGCCACGCATTTCTCCTCCCGTGGGGTCACATGATCCCACATTGGAGGACGTGGCACAGATCACCGGCCTGAGGGTAGATGGCAAGGCGGTGACATGGGTGACTATACATGTTACCAGGAGCTGGTGGAGAGGCTCCTGGGATTAGATCTGATGAGGGAGTGATCATCCTTGGTGCTGAGGATGAGGATACAGGCGAGCTTGGGTGTGGTGGACGCTCACCACCACACTGAAGAGAGCCAGGCAGAGTACATGGCTCGGCTGACATCAGATGCCAGGGCGACGCTGGCAGAGGAGGAGGGGGCAGCAGTGGACCGGGACTTGAGACACTTCCTGATCCTCGTGATTGGGAAGCTCATCCTGGGGACTCGAGGAGACCAATGAGCTGCTGATGCCTGCCCCTACTAGAGGATCTGACCCAGGTAGGGAGCTACGTGGGGGGTGCGGCCCTTCTGGCCCACCTCTTCGACAGCGTGTGGTACCTCTGGTAGGGAGACAGGGGTGGCCAGTTTCTTCCCCTTTATATAGGTACACTCACTCTTACTCTTTATTGCTTTTCCTACTTATTTAATTCACTGTATTGCTGACCAACTTGTTTTGCAGGTGTGGGCATATTACTGCCTCCCCTCCCTGGGCCGGGGAGTACCGAGGCGACCGAGCGCTGTACCGCTCCTACAGCACTGGCGGTTCCACCGCAACAAGCGGTCCCTGCACCTGTAGGTGACCCTCCTTCAGGATGCGCTGGACACCGTCCCCTTTGGACATGTGAGTACTTCTCCACTTGCAACCTCTTTTTCTACTTATTGACAAGCGACTAATGATCTTTTGTATGTGATGTGCAGGTGAGTGGACTCCCTACGCTGGGGACGAGGATGCTGACCAGCCGTGGGTGGAGCAAGGCCGCCCCTACTTCGGTAGGGAGATCTGGCTTCATGCATTCAACACGGTGGTACCACTCAACCTACGGCTAGTGGAGAGGATGCTGGGGCTCCACCAGGCGTGGTGGAGTTCCCGACTCGACAGAGGCAGTGGGAGAGAGACTAGGTCGCAGCTTCCGTGGCATCCAGCAAGTCACGGACTAGAGGGAGCGAGCTCGGGAGCAGCTCGAGGACTGGCGGCAGCGGGGCCGAGAGGTGACCTCTGAGGCCACCAGCGATGATGACTACTTCTGTGCCTACGCACGGAGGTACGATTCCTAGGTGTACAGGGGGACCCGACGACTGGTGAGTGTTGCTAACTTAGCCCTTTATTAATGTTTTAATCATTAATTCCTTGGCTAACTTGTCATGTGTTTGCGGCTCGACCCTGAGGGCCGGATCGCCTCCCTCGAGGGCGTCCTCCCTCCACAATCAAGCAGAGGGATGACCTCCAGCGAACCGTGACTGAGCTGATGAGTGCTCTACTTCTTGTCTCTCCTATTCCTAACTTCAATTAATGACTCATGTGTTCTTCTCTTGTAGCGCGCTGAGCTGGAGCGGGCCCAGTAGATGGTGGGTGGTGTTTCCACCTCTCGAGACGAGCCTAGCCGCTCTGTGCTGGAGGGTCAACTGGTGGCAACAGTGGCACGGGCGGAGGAGGCCATGGGCCAGCTACGCGAGCGGGTGAGTTATTATTTCATGCCCCTTGTACCTTGTTTCTCTTATTAGCACATGTTTTGACTTGCAGGAGGTGGAGCTGATAGACTCTCTAGCGCGGACTGCTACGCTGGAGACGGAGATGGCGGAGCTGCACCTACGCTCTTAGGCAGACGAGGCAACGGGGCTGCGCCGAGAGGTGGACGAGCTCCGCTCACAGCTGGGACCGATCCGAGCAGCAGACCGTCCTGGTGCTCAGGGCGGAGATGAGGGGGCTGGAGAGAGCCCTATCACTGGTCGGCCGCAGACGGACATCGGCCAGCAGGAGCGGTGCCCCTAGCGCCTCAGCGGGGCACTACCTGACGGGTTCCTCCGGACGACGGGGAGGAACGTGGAGGGGGACGACGTGCGAGGGAGCGGCCAAGGGGAGCACGACGGGACTGAGGGTGATGGCCCCCATCCTCTCGCCCGCCTGAGGGAACAGGGGAGCGAGCGGTTGAGGATTTGTACTCTTTTCACTTTTTGCTTATCATGTGTTATGATGGTGATGTAGATATGGAATGGAATAGAATGGAATCTTTTTTGTTATAGAAATGTGACTGTGTGATAGTGACGAGTAAGATACGAGTGCCGCTTTCTTTCTCTACTACGACCTGCACACTTAAAAAGACCATGAAAATAAGTTACATCAGTTCTTCAACTTAGCCCCTTGCCTAAGCATGACAAGTGACCAATCTTGATAAATGGTCAAGGGGCTAAACCTTATAAATAGGCGAAAAGACATAAGTAAATAAATCACATGCATGAATGAATGAGTAAAGTATTTTTGGATTTTGAAAACATTTGATTTGGGGGTTTTGAAATCATTGATTTTTGGAGTTTTGAAATATTGGATTTTTTTTGGAGTTTTGATATTTGATTTTTTGGAGTTTTGAAATATTTGATTTTTTAGATTTTTGAAATATTTGATTTTTTGGAGTTTTGATATTTGATTTTTAGAATTTTTGAAAGGTGCCTAAAGCTGACGTTAGCCCTTCCTAAAATAAGACACGCGAGACGGAAGGTACTCGCCCTTTTGGGCCACAACACATAGACCAATTCAAACTGCTGGTTAGGAGTCTTGGTCACTTCCCCTTTTGTCGAGGACTTTACTAAGAAAAGACGTACGTTTAGGGGACATGCCATGGGCGGCGCCTTAGTTGATAGTCCGGCTACTTAAGCCATACTTAAGAGATGACTCGATCTTATAGAGGGAAATGGAAGACTATTTAAGGAAAGTCTAATGTAGGTTAAGGACGTGAGTTCGGCTTCTTCCCCAGCATACCCTTCAAAGATTAGGTCTGTTGCGTAGGGACTTTGTGATCTTTTTTTATGGATTTGTACTATTGGGGCATGCGTACGACCGGGCTCATGAGCGTCCCGGGGACTTTGCCACTCTTTGCCATGCCCTGTTCTATCATGTATCTTCTATCTTTTTTTTGCTTCTTTGTTCCTTCACTTTTGCTATTTGACCGTCTCTGTTTAAGACTTCCTCTTGTCAGGGTATGCTTAAGGTTGACAACCTCGCCTTACGACCCTTGCCCCTACACTTTGATTGATTTGGGAGAGAATGACCATCGCATCGCTAAAGTAGGCCCTACGTAGCTACGATACTTACTAAGTGCAGTTGCCCGGGTTGTCGTGTGTGTGTGTTGGTCCTACCTTAGAGCAACCCTTGACGATGGGGAAAGGACTTCGGACTCTTAACACGGGGTAATCCTGATCTAAGTGTTGTGGCCTCACACCTGTAGACCTAGGGATAGAATCTTTTGAGGTACAACCCATTCCATGGATGTGACAATTCTGCGCCTCAGCATTGATTAGGCAGTAGGCATTTCCTGGATACACCTCTTTTACAACGTACAGACCTTCCCAATTCGGCTGTAACTTAGACCTTCGACCTCCAGGTTTGATAAAAATGTGTTTCAAGACTATATCACCCTCTTGGAATTTTCGTTCAATTACCTTCTTTTGGAAAGACCTTGAGATTCGTCGTTGATATGAGAGCACGTGATCAGCCGCACTAGTCGCCTTACATCTAAGAGTTCTAATTAGACTAGCAATGCCTCTCGACGTTCGTCAAGATTAAGTTCCTTATCAAGTTGGACTCTTAGTGAAGGGATCAGAATCTCGTATGGAACTACCGCCTCCATCCCATAAGTGAGAGCATACGGGGTTTGCCCTGTGGGAGTATGAACAGAGGTACGATAGGCCCATAGAGCCTCTATTAGCTTTTCCGGCCAATCAGCAATTTATGCGATTCACAAGTTTCTTTAAGATTTTAAGAAGGGTTTTATTAGTTGATTCAGCTTGGCCATTGCCTTGTGGGTAATATGGAGATGAATGATGTAGAGTGATATTGTATTCTTACAGAGGTCCTGAAGTTCTTGTGAGATGAATTGCAACTCGTTGTCTGTGACGATGCTGCTTGGCACGCCGAACCGCGAAATGATATTCTTCATGATAAAGCGGCACACTGTGGATGCTTTGATTTCTGTGAACGCTTGACTTCTGCCCACTTGGTGTAATACTCAGTTGCTGTTAGGATGAAGGATTTTGTTTGGATTGAGCATTAGGATCACCAAGGGGCCAACAATACCAAAAGCTCACATGGAGAATGGTCAAGGTGTAGAGAGTGGATGAAGTGAGGATGAAGGAGCATGAATTTTATCAGTATGGAGTTGGCACTTGACACACCTACAGACGTAGATGGCACAGTCTTCTTCTAGGGTTGGCCAGTAGTAGCCCTGCCTAATGATCTTCTTAGCAAGCATTTGACTGTTGACATGCCCTCCGCATTCACCAGCATGGGCTTCTTCTACCACTTTCCAAGCTTCGTCATCATTAAGACATCTCAAAAGAACTCCATTAAGAGCCCGCCTGTACAAAACTTCTCTGACGACTGTGTACCGTAGGGCAGCTTTTCTTATGGCCTTGTGATCCTCCGAGTTTGCCCCTCGGGATATGACCCTCCTACAGTACTGCTCAATCTCAAAATACCATGGCAATTCTTCTTCATCTAGGATTTCCTCGAACTTAGCTAGCATGATCTATTGCACTTCTCTCTTCTAAGGTGTCCTAAGGTTCTTGAACCAACGATCCTAGGAAGATGGAACATCGAGCCGTTGGATGACAATTGTCTCGATCTGACGGCTCAGAGGGAAGGATAGCGAAGAGGCTAGTGATGCCAAGGCATCAGCCAGGAAGTTTTGTGAGCGAGGAGTGTGGACATGGATAAGCTTGCGAAATTGCTTCCCAACAACGTGACCAAATCTTGATATGGTTTAAGCTTTGGGTCACGAGTGCAGTAAGTGAGAGCAGCTGCCGTAGAACAAGCTGAGAGTCTCCTATGATTCTAAGTGGGATGCACCCAGGATATAACACGTTTAGACCGGCTAGGAGAGCTTCATACTCAGACATGTTGTTAGTGGCGGAGAAGGTGAGTTGAAAGGCGATGGGGATGGTAATACCCTCTGGGGTGAGCAAAACCGGCTCCAATGCCCCGTCCCTGAGAGTTGAGCACGCCATCGAAATGGAGGGACCAAAAGGGATCTTTGGAGATGACCGAGGGCTCTTCATCGAGAAATTCCTCTCGGATGGAGTCACTATGAGGGAGTGGCAAATGGGCAAGGTGCTCAGCAATGGCATATCCTTTGATGGCCTTTTGGACCACAAAAGAGATGTCGAATTGGGAGAGAAGAAGCTCTGCCAGCGTGCAAGCCGATCGGAGGACAAGTTTCTAGAGGTACATGAGTAGATGTAACGACCGCCTCATACCGGTACGATTATAACAATCCCCATCGATATAAAGAGCGTCATTACAGTGGGACAAAAACCCCACTAGCCGATCGGTTGAAAAGTACGTAGATAGCAATTTAGTACAGCGGAATAAAATAAATAATTCAACTTTAATCCATCACCATCACACATTCCACAGTCTAAATAGCGAAATAAAATGACAATGTCACATTATTACATAATGAAAGAACTACATTGTCCAAATATTGTCCATACAATTTTTATTCAAGCTATGAAAAGAAAGTACAACTGAAAATTTGCTCCTCAAAAGCTACTCCTCCAAGAGATCAACCTTCGCTATGCCTTCCTTCAAAATAGTAACTCATGTCTCACCTGTACGCCGAAGCAAGGGTGAGTCCAAAGACTCAGCAAGTAAAACAAAGACTTAATCTTAACATATCACATTCACATTAATCTTTTAAGCACTAAAGAATACATACGATTATTTAAACTACAAGAATATACATGGAACATACTTTTAACTATCAACACATTCCTAAATCACTTAGACATGCTTTGTTCTATCACATGATTATTCTAAATCATGGATACTAATATTACAATGTGTACATATTCTCTACACCTAACATGTAACATGAATCATTCATTCACACATTAATTCATTTCATGATTTATTTCTACAATTAGAATAGAGAATTAGGCATAGAGAAAAGAACAACCTAACATGATGACTATTCATTTTCACATGCACTTTTCATATTAAATTCACATCTTGCTTGTGGTTTAATGTAAATAAATTCATATGCATGGTTTCATATTTTATAGCATGAATTGTAAAGTCTAGATCATAGTCAAGTTGATTAGGTAATAATAAAAATTTAAATATGGAACTCTATACTAAGTACTCATCACATCTAGCATGGAATCTAAACATTCTTCCTTATGCTTAAACATTCATAACTATATTTACTTGCTGTTTTGACATGGAATAAACTCAATTACATAGAATTAGATCTATTTACACTTTATCTTATTCCTTTAGCAAATTCACATTTCATCTTTTGTGTTACATAATTCACATGTTACACATATATATATACTCACATACATTATACAAGAAGATTAATAATACATGACATTGTAATTTAAATATTAATACATGATAGTATGAACATATGCACTATCATATTAGTTTCACATGAAATCACATTCTCATTGACCTTAATTTTTCCCTTACACAAAATCTTCATATCATCTACTCTTTTATTTTACTTATCACATATTTGCATTCATCACATGCCATATTCACATATTATTTTACACTTTACTCATATTCCAATAACTTAAAATGCCATGACACATAGTCCTAACTACCTATTAGAGGACACAAAACAATATCTCATACTCATACTCATCGCATAACACATAACTGATAACACAACTCATATCACATACCCACCACCTAGGCAATGAAGTGGTGAATCTTGGTAACTGCGCAGACCGGGAGAAGCCCTCTCCACCCTATCCAGTGGTACTTGTCCACCTCCAGGTCTTTCCAAATGCCTTTAGGACAAACTTTTACAATGTAGAGCTTTCCATAGGGACTTTTCTATATACAGCTCTCGATGCCTCTAGGGCAGCAGTGTCATTCTTGGCCCAATCATTATACTTTCACTTTATCACATTTTCACACACTATTCACATATTTTACATATAATACTTAATCACTTTACACATCTTAATTATCAATTGCACATGTCTCAGTTAGCCTAATCATGATACTACTATTTTCAGAAATAAAATAACTTACATTACAGTCCTAAACATGCTGTACATTTACCGAATTACACAAGATTAGATCAACCTATCTAATATGTACAAATTCCATGGTTTAACTAATAATTATACTTGCTGTTAACATCATAGTTCTAAATTTCTATCCCAGGTCATTAACAGTAAATATATCACACATGTAATTTTCTAGATTTTTCAGACAGTAAATACAATTTCTATAAGTAAATCCAGATTTTTGACAATTCATGGAAATATCATTAGACAGGGTACAGGTGAACATGGTTATGTTCTAACAGTTCAGAAACCAGATATTAGTAATCCTACTATCATGTAAAATTTATGCAACCCTAATTTACATCAATTCCATTTATGCACAATTTAAACATGCTTATATGGTGCTCATGATACAATTATTGAATTTTCATAATTAACACGGTTCACAGAAAAATTAGGCAACCTTATGATATGACCTAATGACTGTATACAATCACCAATAAAAATTTCAGTATGTAACTATGTCCAGAAATTATTCAAACAACGTGAAAAGAATCAAAAAGCACATTTTCAGGTCCTGAAGAAGTAGACGTCAAGGGATGTTGCCGTTTACTTCTTCTGAAGAACTTGACTGCAACCTATGTTGCCGTCAACCTGGTCCCAGCAGCACATACAGACAACTTTTCATACAAGGGTGAATTTGGGGTTCCAGGACTCGAGGAAAAATCTGTAAAAATACTAAGACTTAAGGGGACATGTATAGGATCAAGATCTAGGTTTACTTGCCTCTAAAAAAAATCTACAAAGATCAGAATATGTCGATGAAGCCCTTCTCGGCTCTGCCAAAAAGGTGCTCAGAAACTCCTTAGATCTTCTTCTCCTGTCGATGTAGATGGCTCCTCGGAGTTGGGATCTCTTCTTGGATTATTGGCTGTCCTCCAGATGTTGTAGCTCCTCGGGGAACACCTCAAGTCAACGGATCCGGCCTTCTGAAGTTCAGCTTTTCACCATCTCGGAGCTAGGGTTTCACCAAATGTTAAAAAGCTTTTTCCCGACCTAGGATGGGTATTTTATAGGCTTGGGGGTTGGGGTACGCCTTAGGGTAGGTTTCCTACGAGTTAGGATGGGTTTCCTAATCTGGAACCAGCCAAAACGCGAGCATTAACAATTCTGGAACCGTTACGCAGGAGGATATTGACGTCAACATCAGTTGTAGTTAACTGACAGGTTGACGTCAAGGGGGTGGCCGCCCATAGGGGTTGGCGTCCAGGGGGTGGACGCCAACAGTGCCTTAGCGTCCAGGTCCTGGCCGCCAACAGCACAGTGCAGCCAAAACTCTGCCAAACCTAAAATTAAATGTATAAATATACCAAAACAATCTAGTATGTGCAAAAATAATTGCATATATTCTTACTACATAAAGTACATGCATTACACAATATTTAATTAAGTACAACTTACACTAATCATCATTAAGAATAATATGCATCAATAACACACATACATGCATATATACTTACACACTACATGATTGCATAATACATGCATGAACCTATGACTGAAATGTACTCCTCATTAGCTAAATACTACATGCACATTATGATTTAAGTGCCTACACATCATAATTAATTTAACATGCTTAACATAGCTAATTATCACACGCATAAGATAAAATACATGTATACACATGTACTTCATATATTTATACACAACATCCATGGAATAGATAGTTCAATATGCACTTCAAGATTTTACATACATAATATCTGTAAGATGTAATATAGAATAAGCTAACTAAGAATAATTTATACCACAATCACAAATTCTTACATGCACACCACTTGAATTGACGTATGTATAATTATACAACGTATACAACATAGTTATATACATTATGCAAGAAATAGATAATTATAACATGCATAATATTACTTTAAGTATTATGAGCCTAAGATTTGGTATAACATTATACATCAATTTAGCTAATTGCCTATTCTCACGTAAAAATATCAATATAATATATATGCATGTATATGTTCATGAGAAGTATAAAAATAGTAATATGCACAATTGAATACACATGCTATACACACAACAAGTAAATACACATACACGATATAAAGAATGAAAATCAGGGTATCACACTCTCCCCCCCTTGAAAGATCTTTGTCCTCGAAGATCGCAGAGTACCTGTGGTCGTGCCCGAGGTCATCTCCGCCAATCCTTGCTCCTTTATTGCTATTGATGAAACATCTCAAAAACGAACTTCGTTTCATGTTCGGACACTCCCTAAGTTGATGATCTTGCTGCCACATTTAAGACACCTTCCTTCCTTTCGCCAACATGCGTTCCCGCCATGACTTCCCGCAATGAATGCACTCGGCTTCTCGCTGCCTGATGCTACAGCTGATTGCTGACCTTCCATGAGTTTTCTCCTCTTCCTATCTTGCCTTTGGAATGGCTTTGTACTTCCTCCTTTGAGCTTCATCGAGCGTTCCAGGTTGAGCATGTACATAAATGAAATATCAACATTGTATTCATATTTTAAGTCTACATAAAGAATTAGCCCAAAATTGTGACGACCCTCCTTATACCGGTACGATTATACCAATCCACGTCGATATGTGAACGTCGTTACAGTGGGACATTTACCCATCACTACCACAAGATTGAGATGTACACAAATATAGACATAGAACAACGGAAGTAAAAGAACTAACTGTCATTTTTATTTCCTCATCCACATAGACATACATAGTCCATAGGCAATTTAAAAGACCCAAAGTCCACATAATGAAATTCTAGATCCAAATTACATGTTCATCCACAATTACACCAGTCTCAATTACATACTATGAAAGTGAAAGTACAATGTCGGTGACTCCACAACAATCTACTCTCCTCGCTCGGATCGCTCTCAACGATCTCCTCCAAGGAAGTAGGGTCACCTGCTATACGTACGTTGAAGCAAGAGTGAGCTAAAAGACTCAGCAAGTAATCCATACACATTATACATACACACATCACATGCACATTTTACCTTCATTACATTAATCAATACATGCAGCATGGTTGATCAATCCTTAAGAAAAATAAAACTATCATGATACTTCTATCAATTCCATAACACATGGTACATGGTTTTTGTTATTCCACAATAATATACCTACTGCATGCTTCCTGTACATGGACTCCATGGTAGCTAAATTATAATGTGTTGTAACATGATAGCAATTTAGGCATGAAGTTACACATAAAGAAGAATGTTCTTAAATGGATTCTACGTACTTTTCCACATGCATATCACAATTGTAACCATATGAGCTTGCTGTTTTTGACATGGATCTAACACCATCATATCATATTCACCATTTTACATGCTCTCACATTGGGTTCACATATTCGTATATTCACACCTTCACATATTCACTTGCACATTCACAATTTCACTTATCAACAATCACATTATTCCTCGTTTAAATGCCGTGACACATAGTTCGAACCACCACTAAAGACACATGTAACACATTCACATAACACATAGACGCCACCTAGGCACACAGTAACGAATCTTGGTACTTACTGCGCAGACCGGGAGAAGTCCTCTCCACCCTAACCAGTGGTACTTGTCCACCTCCAGGATTCATCCTAATCCCATAGGATATCAAACACACATTGAACTCCCATGGGGACTTTACCACGGTACAGTTCCCAGCCCTTTAGGAAGCAGTGTCACACACGGCACAGTTCACACTTTTCCGATTTAGCACACACACCAATTTTACACAAATTACATATTATTTCCATTTTCACATTCATGCACATGGTTCAGTTTCCCTAACATGGTACTACCGTTAAACAAACGTAAACATTCAGGGATTTACACTAATCATGTTGAAACCATTTAGAAAATCCACCATCACAATAAACATGCTTTAATCAGCCATTTCTTCTCGTGAATTGCCTAAATATCGCTTACTGTCGCCCAATCAACATGAAATTTTAACCACGGGCTGTTTGCAGGTTGTAGATCATACATACAAATTTTCACATTTTTCTGAGCTATACAAAATTTACAGAAAATAGAATAATCATTGCATGTTACTCGTAAATCAGTTCATTATGGATTCACAATGTTATAGTCGAAATTAACAGTTCACAACCCTGTGTCTAACAGTCATCTCATTAAAAAAATTTCCCAGAATTTAACATGCATCATATGATTTATTGGAATTTAAAACAACCCATTCATGCTCCCTGTTTTTCAATCCAGAATTTATAATTAATTACATAGACATGGAAAAATTCCCAAATTTTCATGACATGAACTGACACTCATCCACATTGCCTGAAAATTTTATGGCACTTACATTCCACATGGATTACATAAACAGTGATTTACCATGTTCAAACCTATTTATCATACATTTCAGATAAATTCAATATTTAGTACAATTAACGAAAATTCACAGTAATTACTCAACATGATCCACTATCCATATTACATAGCTTATAAAAATTACACTATATCCTCATGCGTGGAAATCCGAAAAAAATAGATCATATAAGGAAGAACAGTTCACTGTTCTTTCCTGAAGAACTAAACGGCAAGGATCTGGCCGTTTATTCAGGTCAACGGCAGTATAGGGTGCCGCCAACTTAGGATCTTAACGGCAAGGGATTCCACCGTTAAGTTCCTATCTGTGCAAAACGCAGACTGAACTTAAGAGACTTGGTGAAATGGTGTTCCAGAGACTCGAATAAAATTCCAGAAAAATACCTAGGACCTACAGACATATGTATGAGTCATGGGGATGGTTTACTTCCTCTGGAAAAATCAACAATGGGATTAAATGTCAGAGAAGCTCTCCTCGGCCAGTGCCAAGAAGCCTCCAAAACCTCCCAGCTCCGGCTCTGCGATGAGTCTCGCTGCACACCGGAGTCGGGGAGTGTTCCTCGATGTTCAAGGAGTCCTCCAGTCATCGTAGACCGCCGGAAGAGTCCTCCAGTCGCTGGATCAAGGGCCAAAAACTTCAGGTTTTTCTCACAGCTCTAGGGTTTCCTTGTCAAGAGACAAGGGATCTCTTCTAGTCACAAGAGGGTGTTTTTTTATAAGCTGGGCTTTGGGGTATGCGTAGATGGGATGGGAGAGCCGTTGGGGACAGCTCCCCAATCAGAGAGCAAGGAAATTGTGGGATCTTAGGATCTGCTGCGCACAATAATTTAGAGAATAGACGTCCGCATACATGGCCTCTACAAGTTTTTTGGCGTCCATCGATATGGACGTCACTTCACATGAACGTCCATTCTGTGCCGTCAATTGCCCTTCGCCAGGCCATGAAATTATGCAGAAAACCATATTTACTCTATGTATATACATGAAATTTATGAATATAATGTAACTACTATCTACACAATGCCAATGAACAAATTTACGAACTAAACATACACATACATACATAGGTACACCAAGACATATGTACATAAATATCTACATGTTTATACATGATACTATGCACACATGAATCCACCACGACAAAATAAAAAGGACAATTTTCGGCCTTACAAAAATATGTAGAATAATAGGTTATGATAATTGATGCTTGTTTTGCAGACTATTACTATGGCGACTCGTGGACGTAGAGGAGTTGGCCCGTCTAGGGTGATGAGTCAGCGGGAGGTTCGCAGGCTCCAGCTCAGCAGGCTCAGGACCAAACTGGAGTACCTTTGCCACCCCCACCACCACCTGTGGACTATGGAGCATTGATGCAAGGATTGGTGCACGCGATGCAGACTCAGGCTCAGACTACAGCGGCATTGCAGGCACAGGTGCAGGTTCAGGTTGGTAGATGCAAGAGTTATTCAAGGTGTTAATTGAAGAATTGTTAGCTAAGAGCTTGTTTGGATTGTAGGCGCAGGCACCTGCTCATGAGGCAGTTTTGAGGAGTGCCTATGATGGAGAGGTTCAGGAGGATTACCCCGCCCTTCTTTAAGGGGGAGAGTGATCCTATTCTAGCGGAGAGTTGGCTCTGGGAGACGGAGAAGATCTTTCGTGCCATCCGATGCGCGGAAGAGGAGAGGGTGACTTTGCCTACTTATATGCTGCAGTAAAGGTTGGTTTTTGAAGGTTATGTGTGTGTTGTTTGAAGTGTACCCTTAGCTGTATTGATCTTTCTTCTCAGGAGCGTGCCGATGTGTGGTGGTCCTCTGTACTACGCACACAGTTTGCAGAAGGGGCTATGAAGTTGCTTGGACTGAGTTCGTCCATTTGTTCAGGGCGAAGTATATTCCAGAGCATGTGCAATCTATGGAGCAGGAGTTTCTGTCATTGACCCAGGGGTCAATGAGCATGCTTGAGTACGAGGCGAGATTTGCGGAGCTGTCCAAGTATGCGCCCCACATAGTGGCAGATGAGCAGAGGAAGGTAAAGAAATTCATTATGGGGTTGAAGCCATCCTGAGGACGAGACTGGTGGCTTTAGGACATCATACCATGGAGGAGGCTTTGTCAAGGCATGCATGCAGAAGGTAGGATGTCTACTGGAGGAGAAGGGCTTCATTGAAGAGGCCAGCATCAGCATTCCAGCGTCAGACAGAAAGAAAAAGGCCCCAGCTTTCCAGAAGAGAGCAGTTGTACCGGAGAGAGTGGCTGCACCGATACCAGGTGGAGGCACAGTTGCAGAGAACCAGTGTGTACCCAGTGTGGGAAGCGTCATTGAGGCGAGTGTGTTGGGTGACTTCTGGGATGTGCTTGAGGTGTGGTGATAAGAACCACAAGATCAGAGATTGTCGAAGATGGCGCAGCAGACTGGAGCGACAGCAGCACCAGCAGTAGCTAGACCGGCACCGAGAGCAGCAGGGAGACCGAGGCTCACGCTCGAGTGTTTGCTTTGGCGAGAGACGAGGCAGAGTTGGTGGCATGTCACAGAATGTACAATTTTAATTATGGGAATGCATGCTAGAGTCTTGTTTGATACTGGTGCCACGCAGTTTTTATTTCCGAAGGATTTGCCAAGGTCTTGATGAAGGATGATGGTTTAGTTCCGAAAAGTTGGAGGTTCCCTTGTCTGTGCATAATCCAGCAGGAACTATTTTGTCCGAGAAGTGTTTTTCGTCACTTCCGGTGAGCATTGAGGAGCAAGTTTTGCCTGGTAGTTTCTATTTGCTGAAGATGAAGGATTATGATGCCATTTTGGCTTAGATTGGCTCGAGGAGCATTATGCTCTGATGGATTGTCGTGGAAGCTTATTATTTTTTGGATTCCTGGTAGGGAGGAGTTTGTTCATCCTTTGCCTAATAACATGTCGGGCAAGTTCGTCATTTCTGCTTTGAAGGCAGCTCAGATGTTGAGCAAGGGTTGTAGGGTTTTCTGGCTAGTGGTTGGTTAGTCCGAGATTCGAAAAGGTTTATCTGTGGAAGATATTGAGGTGGTCAGAAGTTTCAGCGATGTTTTTCCTGAGGATTTGTCTGGTTTGCCCCCGGCTAGGGAGATTGAATTGGCATTGAGCTAGTCCCTGGCGCAGCACCTATTTCCATTGCGCCTTATCGTATGGCACCAGCGGAGTTGGCAGAATTGAGGAAGCAGCTGCAAGATTTGCTTGATAAGGGCTTCATTCGACCGAGCATTTCGCCATGGGAAGCACCTGTTCTCTTTGTGAAGAAGAAGGATGGATCGATGAGATTTGTGCATTGATTACCGCAAGCTTAATCAAGTAACTGTCAAGAATAAGTACCCTTTACCTCGTATCGATGATTTGTTTGATCAGTTGCGAGGAGCTTCGGTGTTCTCTAAGATTGATCTTCGTTCTTCTGGCTATCATCAACTTTGAATTAAGCCGGAGGATTCTGCTAAGACAGCTTTTAGGACGAGATATGGCCATTACGAGTTCCTTGTCTTACCCTTTGGTTTGACAAATGCTCCAGCAGTTTTCATGGACCTGATGAACAGGGTTTTTCGGCAGTATTTGGATTCTTTTGTTGTGGTCTTCATAGATGATGTACTGATTTACTCACCTGATGAGGAGACCCATAGAGAGCATTTGAGGATTGTGGTGGATATCCTGAGGGAGCACAAGCTGTATGCTAAGTTCAGCAAGTGCAACTTCTAGATGAAGGAGGTCCATTTCTTAGGGCATGTGATATCTGGTGAAGGAGTGTCTGTGGATCCAACTAAGGTGGAAGCTGTCCTTGACTGGGAAACACTGAGATCATCACTGACATCAGAGTTTTCTCTCAGCTTGCTAGCTATTATAGGAGTTTCATCGAAGTTTCTCTTCTATTACGGCTACCTTGACGAGGTTGACAAGAAAGGAGTCAAGTTTGAGTGGTCAGGCTTGTGAAAAGGCATTCCAGGAGCTGAAGACTCGTCTGACCTCAGCGCAGTGCTTGTTTTTTCCCAATGGTGTAGATTCTTTCTCTATCTACACAGATGCTTCGAAGATTGGGCTTGGTTGTGTTCTTATGCAAGGAGGTCGAGTTATGGCGTATGCTTCTAGGCACTCAAGAGCATGAGCGCAACTACCCGACTCATGACTTGGAATTGCGGAAGTGGTCTATGCTTTGAAAATTTGGAGGCATTATCTATATGGAGTTAGATTTGAGCTCTTCTCAGACCACAAGAGTCTCGAGTATTGTTCTCACAGAAAGAGTTGAACCTGAGGCAGCGGAGGTGGATAGAATTCTTGAAAGATTATGATTTTGAGCTTTCTTACCATCCAGGGAAGGCCAATGTGGTGGCAATGCTTTGAGTAGGAAGAGGCAGTTGATGAGGCAATTGAAGATGCTAGAAGATGCTTCGAGTTCTTTGGCTGTTCTAGAGCCTCAGTTGTGCAGCATGTACATGATCAGTTGTCATTGAGATCGTCTATTCTTGATCGGGTTATTGCTTTGCAAAATGATGACCCGTTATTGCAGGAGTTGGTTGTAAAGTCCGGTATTACCAGAGATGAGGATGATGTGATTCGCCTGAATCTTAGGGTGTGTGTCCCTAATGATGTTGATCTAAGGAAGGAAATTTTGGAGGAAGCGCATAGGTCTCAGTTCTCTATTCACCCAGGCAGTGGGAAAATGTACAAGGATCTGAAGCGTTCCTTCTGGTGGTCCGGAATGAAGCGAGATGTGGCTGATGTTGTGGCGAAGTGTTTGATTTGTCAGCAAGTGAAGGCAGAGCGTCAGCGACCTTCAGGTTTGATGCAGAAGCTGGATATTCCTCAGTGGAAAGGGGAGCAAGTGACCATGGATTTTGTGTCTGGATTGCCTAGATCGGCTAGAGGAAATGATTCCATTTGGGTGATCGTTGATAGATTTTCAAAGAGTGCGCATTTCCTTGCCATGAAAAAGAAGCAGTCCGTAGAGAGCTTGGCCAGACTGTACATTGATGGCATTGTGAAGCTGCATGGGATTCATTATCTCAGATCGTGATCCGAGATTTATTTCCACATTTTGGCAGAGTTTGCAGTAGGCGTTTGGCAGTTAGTTGAAGCTGAGTTCGGCATTTCATCCACAAACGGATGGACAGTTTGAGAGGACTATTCAGACGTTGGAGGATATGCTTCGGGCTTTGTGTTTTGGAGTGGAAAGGTGATTGGGAGCGCCACCTAGCTCTAGTGGAATTTGCATATAATAACAGTTTTCATTCGAGCATAGGTATGGCACCTTTTGAGGCTTTATACGGGAGACCTTGTAGATCCCCGTTGGTTGGAAGGAGTCAGGAGATCGGTATCTGGTTTGGACCAGAAGTGGTGCAAGAGACTTCGGCGAAGATTCAGATGATTGTGCAGAGATTAAAGGCTCCTCAGGATCGTCAAAAGAGTTATGCGGATACAAGGAGGAAGGACTTGGCTTTTGAGTTGGAGACCATGTTTTTCTCAAGGTATCGCCAACTAGGTTGGTAGTGAGTTTGGAAAGAGAGGCAAGTTGAACCCGAGGTTTATTGGTCCATTTGATATTTTGAAGAGGATCTGGAATGTGGCATACCAGTTAGCTTTGCCACCATCTTTAGCAGCGGTGCACCCAGTATTCCATGTATCCATGCTGAGAAGGTATGTGAGAGATCCGGCTCATGTGATCAGTTATGAGCCAGTGCAGTTTCAGCCAAACTTGTCTTATGCGGAGCAGCCTGTGGAGATTCTGGATCAGAAGTGCAGGAATTAAGATCGAAGTCTATTCCCCTTGTGAAGGTCTTATGGATAAACTTCTCACGTGAAGAAGCGACGTGGGAGCTTGAAGAGAGGATGAAGAAGCTTTATCCGTCCTTGTTTGGTGACTAATCTAACTCAATTATCGAGGACGAAGATTATTTTAAGGGGAGAGGATGTAGTGCCCTAGAAAATTTCTTGGATTTATTTTGCAAATTGTATGTTTAATACTGCATGTTTTGAAAGTTGTTCTGTGTGGAACTTGGCATCACATCATTTGGCGTTAATACCTGTTAGCGGCAAGATCGCCTGCCGTTTATTTTCTGTTAACGACAGACTATTGTGTCGTTTATTATTTTCAGAATTATTAATTTTGCGCAAGCCTGTAAATGACGTCATCGATGGACGTTTACATTGAGACTGACGGCAATTTCCATTGACGTTAAGCTGACTTGCCTGTTTTTGATATTTCCGTTCGGGGAAAGAGATATCGGCCATTTCCAGGGGTTTTAGATGCGATGATCCGAGCGTTTAGGATTTGAGGGTCAGATTTAGGCTGGCCATTGCAGTGGAGAGGCTTTATAAGACCGGATTCCACGATTAGAATGGGGTTTTTGCTCTGGTTTTGGAGGAGAGAAAGAGGGCCGAGAAGGGCGATTCTGTGCTAGTTCGTACGGATTGAGGCTTCTGAACCAAGGGGATTCGACCAGCTTCGGGATCAGGAGCACATCCAAGTAGGAGAACTTGCGTAGGTGGCTGATTGAAGCGTTTGGAGTCGGCGGGAAGAACTTCCTCACAGACAAGGCGGGCTGCTTCTTCGGGCTTAAGATCGTCACTCCTGTAGGAGGGTTTAAGGCAAGTTACAAGGGTTCAGTTTAGGATATGATACCTATCTATTTACCATTTTTTCGTATTTTTAAAGCATGCAAATACCTACGAGAAGGGTAGAAGTTGCGTTATTTCATGTAGGGTTTCTGTGGTTTCTGCGCTTAAGAATTTGACGTCCAGATCGCTGGCCGTCATATCTTGTAACGTCAGCATCGACTGCTGTCTACTAGTGATCAGCGTTCTTTTTTTGACTTTTATTATATGTAAACGGCGCTATGTGCCGCCGTCAGTATGTGTTAACGGCGCTATGTGCCGCCGTCTATTTAGGCTTAACGACAAAGTATGTGGACGTCTACATCAGTAAACGCCACATACCTTGCCGTCAAGTTATCAGTAACATGTATTTCCATAAAACTGATTCTAATTGCCTATATATGATCCATTCGTGTATGAGTTTCGGCCATGTGATGTTTAGGGTGTTTGTTTACTGTTATAAATGGACCGATTATTGCAATAGTAACAGGCCATTTTATATATATATAATATCTATATATATATATATATGAATGTTATTGATGTTAGCAAAAGACAACGTGTAATGGATTGTAAAATGATGTATGTTAGAATATGAATGATTGAGGACTGAATTATATAGTGAGAGATACAGCATGCCCATGATCTCTGGTTATATAAAAATTCCTTGATCTTTTACTAATGTGGTACCATGTAATTAATCGAATTCATGGTATTAATTCATGCAAAATGGTTATAGAGATCAGAAAATACAAAATTTGGCATGTGCATAGTATATCCAGATTCTGAATTTCTGCTAAATTTTTGAAATTTTTAGACAGTTGCACATTTGTTATGCTTTCTTAATAAGAATCATGTAGAATTTAAATAAAAAATGCAAGTATGTACTGATTGATGTGTTGCATTTAGTATCATGATATGGGTCTGTCATGCAGAAAATAGAATTTCAGAATGGAAAGGACATGCTATAGGTTATTGCATTGCCATATGTTAAAATTTCATGAATGTAAATTAATGGATCATACTGTTAGTGCATGCATTGAAAAGAAGTGCCAATAAAGACATTTTATATTAGATATTCCTATAAGGAACTACACCATAGATGCCCTATGGTAATGGTTCACCTATATGTAAATGAATGAATGAATCCGTGGGCAACGGATGAAATCCTGGAGGTAGACAAGTTCTACTGGTTAAGGTGGGAAGGACTTTCCCCAGTTTTGCGCAAATACCAGACTTCATCACCGCTTGCCTAGGTGATAAGTGAATGACTACATGACAATGTGCTATATGATCTCTATAATAGTGTGGGCTAGTCTTGGCAAATAAATGAAATATCTACATGTCTACATGACCTACACGTTACATGCATATGAACATTGTCTACATGATTTCATGCTACATGTCTATGTGTTAAATGTTACATGAATTACATGCAAATTGTTATGTAAAAGAATTGCTACATGTTTAAATGATCAATTGTTACATGATACTGTTTGTATATTGCATAATGTAGCGAGGCTTTCATTAAAAGGTTTATATGTTACATGACAAGAAGTAGATTCCATAATAATTAGAATGCTATGAATGAATGATTGCCAATTGACTTAGAACCATGTTGGTAGAAAAGTATATGATATCAAAAATGAGTATTACTATGTTACCATGATTTAAACCTATTATATTCTAATATCGTGAACTGTCTTTCATGTGATTTGCTGAATCTTGTAGACTCATACTTGCTTAACATTTCAGGAGAACCAGAGGACACTCAGGAGTTAGTTCACACTGACTCGGAGCGAGAGGACGTGGAGACTTAGATTTGGTTGAGAGGTTTTTAGAGTGACTCTTAATTGAGGACTATATGTTACTTTCCTTTATGCATTTGGACTATGAATGTAATAAGTTTGGGACTATTGTTATATCTCTTTTATGCACTAGACTTTATATTTGAGTATAATGTTGATTACAATCATTTAGTTCCATATTTCGTTGCTTATTATTGGAATTGAGTTGTCATTTGTGTATATCTCAACCTGTACCGTCAATTGTTGGATTTATATTCCACTGTAATACCTCTGTTAGATCCAATGTGAGTTGGTATAACTGTACTGTGTCTAAGAGGGGTGTTACAACACACCCCTCAAAGCCTTCCAAACTCCCCACGGAGCCACCAGCCGCTGGAATCGCCGAGGGAAGAACCAAGAGAAAGGCCAAATGGGGGTTCTGCTCTCGGCCAGAAGCTCTTAAACACAGACGATGAGAACGCGACATGTTGACTGTCGCGTTCCATGAAGTGAACCCGACACCAACATCGTTGCTATCTCATGGTCAAGGTCAAGCTGACCAGTGGAGACACCACGTGTCCGACCTCGCAAGTCTGACCACCAGATCGCGACGTCTAACCTGTCGCCTGCCTTCCCACTGTCAAAGGTTGACACCCGTCACCACAAACCCGGCAGCAAGACGACAAACGTGCATGCTGCGGTCAGAGGGTGAACGCGACAGCATGCCCGTCACATTCCAAACTGGAATGCGACGACCAAACTGTCGCCTTCAGAAGGCGACAGCCCAAGTGTCGCTACCTCCAACAGAAGCGACAGACCATGGCAAGGAGGATGTTACAATCTAACCAACAAAAAAACAATTTCGTCCTCAAAATTAAGGGCGAACTAGGGGAAGAGAGAGAAAACAAAGTACCTGTCACTCGAAGAAGTAAGGGAACTGCTCCCGCATCTCGTCCTCACCCTCCCAAGTGGCCTCGCCACCGGCGCGGTGCTCCCATACCACTTTGACAAGCGGGATCTGCTTCCTGCGACTACTGCCTCTGCGGTCCACCACGCTGACTGGGTACTCCAGCACGGACAGGTCGGGGGCGACCTCTACTGCGAGTAGTCGAGTACATGAGACGATCTGGCATGTTCTTCCTCCAACTGCGACACATGGAAGACGTCGTGACTACCTGCCAACTCAGACGGAAGAGCCCACGTGTAAGCGACCTTGCCAACCCGCTCCAGGATGGGAAAGGGGCCAACAAACCTCGGCTAAGCTGCCTCTCTTCACAAACCTGAGAACGCCCTTGGTGGGAGAGATCCGAAGGAACACACTGTCGCCGACCTCAAACTCAAGTGGCCTCCTACGATGTCGGTGTAGCTCTTCTGCCTGCTCTGTGTTGTCTGCAACCTCTGCTTGACCCAGTCTCACGGTGTCTGCACACTCCTGCACCAACTTTAGACCCAGCAACGGCCAACCTCGTGCCAGTGCAACAGTGTCCTGCACGGTAGACCATACAGAGCCTCGTAGGGCGCATCCCGATGCTAGAGTGAAAGCTAATTATATGAAAACTCCACCCATGGAAGGTGCGACTCCCAAGTGCCGCTCCAGTCTAGGCAACACGCTTTCAAAAAGTCCTCGAGGGTCTGTATAGTCCTCTCCGACTGTCCGTCCTGTCTATGGGTGGTAAGCCGAACTCAGCCTCAGCTCAGTGCCAGTGCCCGCTGAAAGCTGCACCAGAAATGAGAAGTGAACCTCAGATCTCTATCTGAGACAATAGAGACCGGTGTCCCGTGCAAAGGTACCACCTCTAACCACAAAACAACCGAGCCAATCTGTCCACTGACCACGCCGCTCTGATCGGTAGGAAGCGAGCGTTCTTCGTCAGCCTTTCGACGATGACCCAAACACTGTCGTGTCCTGAGAAGTGCGAGGTAAGCCAAAACAAATCCATGGTGACGTGCTCCCACTTCCCACAGGAATGGGAAGCGACTGCAGCTCACCACCACGACGCTGGTGCTCTGCCTTCACCTGCGACAGGTAAGGCAGCGCGAAACAAACTCAGCGATATCTCTCTTCATCCCAGGCCACCTAAAGAGTACCCTCAAGTCATGGTACATCTTGGTGGAGCCAAGATGAATAGAGTATCACGACCAGTGCGCATCAATAAGTACCTCCTCTCTGACGTCCTCTGGAACGTAGAGCCTATCCTAGAACCGAACCTCGCTGTCCTTGTCCAGTGCTACCCGGGCAACTGCAACACATCTGCCAAGTCCTCGTCTGCACTCTACGGCTCAAGCACCTGCTGGTATATCAAGGACGAACAGTCATGCTGGCTAACACTATGTCACGCCCCGACGCGGAATATCGAAACGCGAGGCAGTTGCAAATAAACGGGTATAGAGCGAGTACTAGACATCAAACCATTGGGCAAGAATAAATACTAAGCAAACTTCTCATTAATAACTTTCGAATGTCTAGTTACAATCACTAATATCAGAGCCATTCTATAGTGCCCAAATACATGAAATAAAAGTAAAAGACTAACTAAGGCTCTAACATACTCTAGGACGCTAGGGTACTCGTGACTTCACTCCTTTCTTACAATCGACACTTGCCCCATAAGTGGACAACAGTCGGCTCCCAAAATTACATCGTAGCCTTCTATGGGCATACACACCAGGTCGGCTTTTAGGTTATGGTCTCCGATCATTACATCGACAGAGGGAAAGTATTTGTTCAATTTCCTTTCTTCCTAGTGGCATTGACAGAGATCTCACAACCCATGGATATAGTTTTGCAGTCAGGGTATCAGCAAAGTTTGAGATATAAAGGAATGAGTTGCTCCAGTATCGAATAAGAAAATGCTGTAAGGAGAGAAAACTTGTAAAGTACCTTCTACCACGCCACCGTCCGTAGCAGGTTCCTCATCATGCAGGGCTTGCAGTCTTCCCTTTTTCTTAGGCGCATTAGGGCGCTCTCATGTTCTTTCAGCAGCGGGCACTCAGGGATGTGGTGCTCGTGACTTCCACAGTGCAGACATGCGCCGACTTTCCTCCAGCATTCGTCAGTAGTGTGACCTGGCTTGTCACAATGCTTGTAGTTACTCTTGGCTGGAGTGTTGGTACGAAGACCTTCGGTTTCCTTTCTTTGCTGGATCCCTCCGTGATGTTGAAGGGATGCTTCTTGCCGTTGTTCGGCTTAGCAAATGACTGACCCGAGGTCATTTCCTTTTTCAAGAACTTCTCTTTTATACGGTCGGTGAAGTCCGTAGCAACTTCCAGCAGCTGTGCTTTCTTCACCATCTCGACGTAGGTCTGGATGTCGAGAGGTGCTAGTTGGGTAATATATTAAGGTTTGAGGACGTTGAGAAAGCACTTAGCCTTCATCCTCTCAGTGTTCACCAGGTGTTCGGCATATCGTGCCAGTCTTAAAACTGGGCTTCATACTCGGCCACAGTCGAGCTCCGCTGTTTAAGAGCAGCAAATTCCACAGCCTTCCTTTCTTGGACATGCTCCGAGAGTATTGGAATTGAAGGCTTCTTTGAACTCGGTCCAAGTGAACTGACCATTAGCTCTGGTCGCTTCAACAGACTCCACCAAGTGCGGGCATCCTTTTCCAGTTGGAATGTGGCTAGCAGCAGCTTATCCCCCGCTGCACATTCCATGACGCGGAAAATTCTTTCCGTCTCTTTGAGCCAGTGCTCAGCTTCATCCGGATCCGTGGATCCACTAAACCTAGGTGGGTTCAGACTCCTGAAGTTACGATGCAGGTCGCCTGCACCACGATTGCCACCACCTTGGGTAGCTTGCATAATGGCGCGCATCAGTTCCTCGATGGTTTGTTGCATGCCCCTCATTGAGCACGTTCAGCAGTCATCTTTGTTTCTTAGTTCCTACAAAAATAACTTATTGTCATGATATTTATGTGGAATTTAATTCATGCATGTGTGAGTCATGTTAGCTAGTTACCCTTGGCTCTAACCACAACTCACATAGGTAGGATATTGACTCTAGTCGAGGCAGGTTAACCTAGATCATCCTATACTTAAGAATAACCTAGGCTCTGAAACACAAAAACTGTCACGCCCCGACGCGGAATATCGGAACGCGAAGCAGTTGCAAATAAATGGGTATAGAGCAAGCACTAGACATCAAACCATGGGAAAGAATAAATACTAAAGTAAATTCTTCTCATTAATAACTTTTGAATGTCTAGTTACACCCAATATCAGAGCCATTCTATAGGGCCCAAATACATTGAAATAAAAGTAAAAGACTAACTAAGGCTCTAACATAACTCTAGGACGCTAGGGTACTCGTGACTTCACTCCTGGTCGTTCCCATCCTCTGGAGTGTATGGGTCATCCTCGGTTTCACCTGAGAACACAACGATAAATAACGCAGGGTGAGCGATAACGCCCAGTAGGACTTAAATCTCAATAGTCAAGCAGGATTAAATGATAATGCATAAAAGGCAGAGTAACTAATGATAGAGCGAGAGAGTCAAGTAAAAGATAGCAGGATAGCACTGAACGAAATAGCACAACTTTCCAAATATAGAAAGGGTGTCGAGTATAGCACAAAATAGCAAGATGGCCATAGCATAATAGCACAAAGTACAGCAATAGCACAACGAGTATAGTATAAACACTTTTGTCAATAGACAACGAGAGAATATAGCACTTTTTGATTGTCATATAGATAGTCGAGATAGATAGCACTTGAGTGTAATGCCAAACACTCTGATCATTAACTCCATGGGCACTAGCACTTTCGGGCGCACATCCAGGACCAGATCGGCCCTTATATATTGCCAGGCATTGGTTATATTGTTATCTTTAAACAATCAGCAATGGCCAATATAGAGTACCAAGAAATAGATGAGAGCACTAGATGAATAGATGAGATAGTAGAGGAGAACGTGAATAGATGAGCGAGTAAAGTAGAGATGAGAGCTAGGGGACATTGCACGTAACACGTCGAGTTAAACATAGGCGATAGTAACAGTTGCACAACACGCGTATTCGGTGTTGGCAGTCAGGTGGAACTCACTACCTTTCCGCTGGCCATGTTAAGCACAAGTCCAGACGTCCGGCGTGATTCAAGACAAGAGTGAACTTCTAATGGCCGTTTCGATCGTATTGATTCCTAAAGGGTTTCATAGGTGTTAGGGTACAACCCACTCGTCGACATGTGGGAATCCATGGACAGGGAGACTTACTGAGGCCTTGAACAAAGACTCACTAGTCGGCAGAAGGAGTATCCGTCAGAGAGTTCATCCAAGTCAAGAAAGAGGGTAATTATAGAACAAGTGCTCGACATTCTAGAGGAATTCTAGGACAGTGGAGCGTTGGTATCGGTGTTTCCAAAACATCGCGAGAATGAAGACAAGTCTTATTGATAATGGCAATTAGTTACATAAATTACCAGACATATATGAAATAATTTCATACCAAAATAAGCCATAATTGGATGATTCAGAGTGTGTGTAAGTGTCATGAAAATCATGATATGATCGGTCAAGTGATTGACTTTTATTAGTTAAAATATAACCATTACTTACAACTTTTTTTTCTGTAATTAAGACCGTTAACATGATATGAAGATTATTGTGGAACGTCAAGACTTGCAAAAATTAGGTTTTTAGGCCAACACTAAGATCGTGACGTAGCCCAGTATGGGTAGCGACGAGCTCAGAGCAGAACGTGATGGGGCCTTGTACAGATCGCGACAGGGTGTTCAAACCGGCGCTGAGAACGCGACAGAGTCATGTAAGGAATGCGACAAGCCGTTCAGGCCAGGCACAGCGATCGCGACGGCGATGCCTGTCGCGTTCAGACGCGTTTGGCAGTCTGTCACAACCAAACCATAGAACGTGGCCTATCGGGCTATCGCGTTCTGGTGGTCTGTGCCCGAGTTCGACAGGAATCAGATATGTCTTGGATTGCGGTCCAGAGTTGCCCTTCTTGACACAAAGGGATTCAAAAAATAGAAATAATTGTACAAGTGACGAAAAATCATGAAACAAGTTCCAGATTGATCTGGACATGCGTGAGAACTTACAGTAAATAGGAATTTGAAAAACAAAGAGGGTTTCGGCATGCTTGGTCTAATTAAACAGGAAGGATAGAAACAGTAATCCGTTGGAGTAAACGAATTAATTCACCCACTAGAGTAGATGAAAAATAGGGCTTTTAGGGGCTAAAGAGAGCTAACAACTATTAGAACCCTCCAATAAAATTTGAGGCTTGGGGTTTAGCAAACATGGAGATCAAGAGGTATGAAGGGGGTCAGGGTCATGCAAGTTGCAGAACTTTGAAAATCCATAATAAAAGATGGATTGAAGGAAAAATACGAAATTTGAGGGCTTTGTTCAAGATGATTGGATATCATACAGATAAATTTCCATAGTTTATGCTCGTAAGAATGCCTACCTTTCACGTTTTTCCTCTTCTAGGGTTTGAAGATGAAGAACTCGGGAAGAAGCTTTGATAGATCTTCCTCTCCACGATTTCTCCTCCTCTTGCTTCTCCTTCTGGTCCAACAACCTCTTGGCACGAGCTAGGGCCGGCCATGAGGGGTTTAGAGAAGTATTGAAGCTCCCCTGTGATACCCCAATTTTATTCTTTTATATTATGTGTGGATATTTACTTGTGTGTGCATAGAATGGTTTTCACTATGCTTACTATAAATTTTATGCTTCTCATGAACATATGCATGTATAATTATTTATTGTGTGTATAGTATGTGTATTCAATTGTGCGTATTATAATTTCTATATTCCTTATGAACTCATGCATGTATATATATGATTTTTCGTGAGAATAGGCAATTAGCTAAATTGATGTGTATTGTGTATACTAAAATACTAGGCTTGTAATACTTAAGTAATACTATGCATGTTAATCTAATTAACGATGTGCATGTTATGTTTATCTATTTCATGCATAATGTATATAATTATGTTGTAAATGCCTATATATTATGCATATGATAATTCAAGTATGTGCATGCAAGGATTTCTTTTGTTGTATAAATATTCATAGATAACTTATTCCAAACTGTATCTTAATAATATTATGCATGCATTATCTAAATCTTGAAGTGCATACTATCCTGCCTATTCCATGGAGGTTGTGTGTAAAAATATACATATATGTATGTTACCTTATACATAATATCTATCTATTTAATCCTATGTACATCAATTCATCTATAGTATGTGAATAATACATAGATAATATTGTCCATGTAATAGATAATTTGCTATGGACCATGTAAGTATATGTATGCTATCTTCATACAAGTATAAAACATACATAAATGTGC
>CM024758.1:70120287-70274045 GCA_014218235.1 Colocasia esculenta
AAGATACCGTGGTTGGAGCCCATGATCATGCGCTCCCCATAGCATCATAAACCTATTGCGCAAATGGAAGCTCACCACCGTCATCATTTGGCCAAGAACTACCACAAGATGTGCATGTGTGGGATAGCATCACGGACGCTCGTGGAATTGTGGCATCCACAAACCCATACGTTCATCTTCCCTCATTGAAGCCACGATTCTTTTGGAGGAACTGGAGCTCATGATGGGGCTCCCTAAAGACAGAAGGGTGAGGAACACCTCATCACACACACCGTGGCCCCTGTAGACTCTGGGCCATTCTTGGTGATGTCACCACTCGGAACTAGGATGAGCACCATGACCAGCCCGCTTTCATCATCATCCCCCTTTCTCAGTGGATCACTTCACAGTGCAAGAGGATGACGGGGAACTATCTAGGTATCGCCAAGGCCGCCGCCATCTGCATATGCGGCATCATCCTCTTCCTGCGCAAGACCACCTTCTGTCCGCAGCCAACTTGAGCACTATCAGTAGCGTATGAGAAGGTATGTCCATCTCTCAGGCTGTACTTGGCTATCTATACGCTGGACTCTCCTCTGCAGCTACTGGCGGACCTCTCTTCGGCTCCGTGGGCGCCCTCGAATGCTGGATGGGCATGCATATAAATTTCAAGGTGACAGATGATCCTTCCGTCAAGTGCATGAGCATGACCCATCACCCACTTTCCTTTGTCAGTGCACCACTCCACATGACCACTCAAGCATGGTGCAAGACGGCAATGGTCAAGGGACTGAAAGAGTGGAGGCTTTACTTGAACATGCTTACGACGGAGCAATTCGAGATGCGCCCTACCTTCCTCCATAACAAGATAATCTGCCTTCCTCAGCGCGTCGGCCTGGCTCTACGACTGATCAGCAATGAAGCATTGGTCCTCTACACACCCGACTGTAACGGCCCCGAGGTTCGGATCCCCGATTCTCACCAACGATCCGAACACCGGCACCGCCGCCCCCGGGTCCGGAGACCCGGAAGGGCTAACGGATCGTCTATGGAGATATGTAACAGAAAAAATAACAACAAATGTACTAAAGTGCACCACAAGTGAACGAGAGAGTGTCCAACACTAAGTAACAGTCTAGTACAGTCCCAAAGTAACAAAGTACAAGTGCTAAAATAAATGGGAAAGAAGCGTCCCTTAGGCATACTCCGAGGGTGAGTACAACTGCTGGGGGAACACTGCCACTAGAGAGCGACTACTGCGGCCCCTTCTCCTCAGTCCGCCGCGGAGGGAGCTGCTATGAAGTCTCACCTACAAAACAGGGAGTGAGCTTCACGAAGAAGTCCAGTAGGGACTACCAATCTCCCACTGGTTCTAACAGCAGAATAGAACTAAGTGCAATAATTAAATAAAGCAGTAAAGTCTATTCTACTAAATAGAGTCAAGTGCTGAAGCATGAAAGAAACTATACGGTCATCGGTCTAGGCCACACAGCGGGACCGGAAAACCATGTAAACCAAGGCACCACAAGAACCCAGCTGTAAACATAGACAGTGGACACTGCCTGGACAAGCACACTAGCTACAGAACGCTACACTAGTCAGTCGGTTAGGTGCGCCACGCACCTTACCCTCGACCAACAGTCCATGTCTAGCACCTCCCGTCGGAGTGAGACGCGGACTATGAACAACCACAACTGTCGTAGTCTGGCCGGACTACGGTCCGACGCCTGACCCTCTAAATGGTTCCGGAACCATGTAGAGTGAGGCAGTGAGAAAGGACTAGCTGGTCCACACCGTACGAGCACCACACTACCCGGAGAACCAGACCAGTTAAGTGAGCTAAGAATGACTCCACGCCGTTGTCCCCACCGTTTTCCCCTTCTACTCCAAGTCCGTGACTGAGCATGCCCGCCGCCCAGAGAACTCCTCTAACAGACCGCGGGGCTGGGGTCACAGATAACGGTAACAACCTGTCTCGTGGACAAGCCCTCAAGTGCCCAGCACCGGGCGAAGAGACTAGAGTAGCACTGTACTAGGAACAGCACAGGTGCCAAGAAAACCAGAGTCGCAGCGGAAACGGTTACACAGCAGGTCAACAGTCAGCTCTCTATCAGATAGGAGACATATCGACATGTCGCGACAGAACGCGACGGTTCTGCCTGTCGCGACAAGAACATGAAGGCGACCATTAAGCTGTCGCGATAAGATCGTGACGATTAGGGGCACCGCAACAAGCCCTGAGTCTTCTGATTGTGACACGTACCCCGTCGTGATCTCATCGCGACGGAGACGGAGGCGGCAATCGGCTAGACCCCGAACTCCTGAATGCTGACCACGTACTTGTCGCGTTAGCAAGACGTGGCGGGTACGGGGCGCGTTCAAGAGAACGCGACGCGCCGATATGTCGTGATCTGGTCGCGAATGAGACCCGTCGCGACTACAACCGAGTGCCCAAACAGGGCCACTCAGCCTCCCCAAACTAAACAACATGGTACAAAAGGGGGAGGAAGTATGCCACACGATGAAAACTGTTCAAAAAAGGTAACAAACCACCCTAAATGACCCCATGCATGCCAAGGAAAGCCAACTACACTCATTATCCTCACATGCAACATGGATCACACTTCCAAACAAACCCTCACAAGCATGAAACCATCCAAGAAACTCATGATTTCATCATATATGAACAAGGAGCATAAGAACATCCTAAACAGGATATCTAGGCTTGGAATGAGGGTTGAGAACCTAGCATGAAGAACTAGGTGGAGCTTTGGGGTCCCTACCTCAAATTGAAGAAACCACCCTAGATGGGCCTTCTCGTAGGCTTGCACCCCTCACCTCCGAGCTCCAACACTCCACAATCCACCCACAAGTCGGGTGCAACCTTCTTCACAAGCCGATGGAGAGAAACAAGGTGCATGCCACAGAGAAAGGGGGAAGAAGAAGTGAGGAGGAGGACACAGTCAACCAAACCACACTACAATTCTTATACATACTTACAAGCAATCCACAAGGATTCCCTCCCAAAGCACCATGGAGCTCCAAACACCAAAATCGCCGGAGAGAGGGAAGGAACACAGGAAAAGGGCGAAAAGAGGTTGTGCTCTCGGGCTTGAGCACTTAAACACAGACATTGAGAATGTGACGGACCTGGCCGTCACGTTACCAACGCTAACGCGACCCCACATGCGTCGCGATCTGGAATAGTCAGCCAGTCAACCACCCAATCGACGTGCATGCAAAACTGACAGCAAGATCGCAACGGCCAACCATGTCGCGTTCATGCATGCACTTCGACACCGTGGTGCAACTCTCCCGACAGCAAGATGACAAGAAGACAGTCTACTGTCAGGATCCTGTTGCGATTTGGGTGGCCGGTGCGTTCCTAACCAGAACGCGATGTTCACCTGTGCGCCTTCGAACGCGACGGGTCGCTACGTTGCGACCACAGTCGGGAGACCAACCCCTAAGGTAATAGGATGTTACAATCAAACAACAAAAAAAAACAAATTCGTCCTCGAAATTAAGGGCGAACTAGGGGGAATGAAAGAGTAAACTAAGTAACCTGTCACTCCAACAAGTAGGGAAATTGCTCCCGCATCTTGTCCTCATGCTCCAAGTGCCTCGCCGCCAGCGCGGTGCTCCCAAACCACCTTGATGAGCGGGATCTGCTTCTGCGAAGCGAATGCTGCACCCTGCGGTCCACCATGCTGACTGGGTACTCCGGCACGGACATGCGGGGGTGACCTCTAACTACGAGTAGTCGAGTACATGCGACGGATCTTGCATGTACTTCCTCAGCTACGACACGTAGAAGACGTCGTGGAGACCTACCAACTCAGACGGAAGAGCCAACCTGTAAGCGACCTCGCCAACCCGCTCAGGGATGGGAAAGGGGCCAACAAACCTCAGGCTGAGTTTGCCCTCTTCCCAAACCTGAGAATTCCTTGTGGGCGAGATCCGAAGAAACACCCTATCGCCGACCTCAAACTCAAGTGGCCTCCTGCAATGTCGGCGTAGCTTTTCTGCCTCTCTGCACTGTTTGCAACCTCTGCCTGATCAGCCTCACGGTGTTTGCACACTGTGCACCAACTCTGGACCCAGCAACTGCCTCTCGCCAACCTCGTGCCAGTGCAACGGTGTCCTGCACGGTCGACCATACAGAGCCTCGTAGGGCGCCATCCGATGCTGGACTGAAAGCTATTATTATACGAAAACTCCACCATGGGAAGGTGCGACTCCCAAGTGCCACCCCAGTCTAGGCAACACGCTCTCAAAAAGTCCTCGAGGGTCTGTATGGTCCTCTCCGACTGCCCGTCTGTCTATGGGTGGTAAGCCGAACTCAGCCTCAGCTCAGTGCCAAGTGCCCACTCAAAGTTGTGCCAGAAATGAGAAGTGAACCTCAGATCTCTATCTGAGACAATAGAGATCGGGGTCCCGTGCAAGGGTACCACTCTGTCCATAAACAACTGAGCTAGTCTGTCCACTGACCACGCTGCTCTGACCGGTAGGAAGCGAGCGGTCTTCATCAGCCTGTCGACGATGACCCAAACACTGTCGTGCCCCTGAGAAGTGCGAGGTAAGCCAGAAACAAAGTCCATGGTGACGTGCTCCCACTTCCACACAGGAATGGGAAGTGACTGCAGCTCACCACCAGGACGCTGGTGCTCTGCCTTCACCTACTGACAGGTAAGGCAGCGCGAAACAAACTCAGCGATATCTCTCTTCATCCCAGGACACCAAAAGAGTACCCTCAAGTCATGGTACATCTTGGTGGAGACAGGATGGATAGAGTATCGCGACTGGTGCGCCTCAACAAGTACCTCCTCCCTGACGTCCTCTGGAATGTAGAGTCTGTCCTGGAACCGAACCTCGCTGTCCTAGTCCAATGCTACCTCGGGCAACAAACATGTCTGCCAAGTCCTCGTCTGCACTCCGCGTCTCAAGCACCTGCTAGTATATCAATGGACGAACTATCATGCTGGCCAACACTGCTCTCTCCGGAGGCTAGACGGCGTGAACACACCTGAGTGGCGTCCTCCAAAAGGTCCAGTGTCTAACCAACAAAAAACTCAAGTAAGCTCTCCTACTCAAAGCGTCTGCTACGACATTAGCCTTTCCCGGGTGATAGGAAAGGGTAAAGTCGTAGTCCTTCAAGTACTCGAGCCACCTGCGCTGTCTGAGGTTGAGATCTCTCTGCGTGAAGACGTACTGTAAGCTGTGGTGATTTGTGAAAACCTCAAACACCTCACCGTACAAGTAGTGTCTCCACAACCTCAAGGCGAACACGACCGCTGCAAGCTCCAGGTCGTGCGTCGGGTAGTGCTGCTCATGCTTCTTCAGCTGACGAGAAGCATAAGCAACTACTCGACCGTGCTGCATCAACATAGCACCCAAACCAGTACCTGACGCGTCTGTGTAGACAACAAAGCCTCCGCTTCCAGAAGGTACCACAAGGATCGGAGCTGAAGTCAGCCGGCTCTTCAGCTCCTAAAAACTATGCTCGCACTCTGATGTCCACACAAACCGAGTCTCCCGCCTGGTCAACCGGGTTAAAGGCTCTGCAACTCTGGCGAAGTCCTGCACAAACCTCCTATAGTAGCCTGCCAGCCCCATAAAACTGTGAACCTCTGCAACTGTAGTGGGCTGGCCCCAAGAAACCACGGCCTTAACCTTGGCGGGATCAACCGCCACACCTGCACCAGAAACAACGTGACCCAGAAAATGCACCTCCTTTAGCCAAAATTCACACTTGCTGAATTTGGCGTAAAGTTGGTGACTCCTCAAAACTACAACACCAGCTCAAGTGGACTCGTGCTCCTCTATCGTCGCTGAGTACACCAGGATGTCGTCGACGAACACCACCACGAAACGGTCCAGGTACTATCGGAAAACACTGGGCATCAGCTCCTTGAACGCTGCAGGTGCATTCGTGAGCCCAAAAGGCATCACGACAAACTCGAAGTGTCCGTAGCGAGTGCAAAAGGCTGATCTGGCGATGTCTGCCTCGCGGATCCGCAACTGGTAGTAACCCGACCTCAAGTCGATCTTTGAGAACACTGAAGCTGACTGCAACTAGTCGAATAAGTCAGCGATCTGGGCAAAGGATACTTGTTCTTCACGGTCACCTGATTCAGCTACCGATAATCAATGGACATTCTGAGGCTGCCATCCTTCTTCCTCACAAACGAACAGGCGCTCCCCACGGCGAATGGCTAGGACGAATGAAGCCCAACGCAAGAAACTCCTCTAGTTGGCATTTCAACTCCCGCAGCTCTGCCGGCGCCATCCGGTACGGTGCCTTGGACGTAGGTCAATGGAGAAGTCTACCTCCCGCTCAGGCGGCAAGCCAGGTAGATCCTCCGGAAACACGTCGGCAAACTCACAAACCATAGGCACATCTGAAACAGAAATCTCACCAGAATCCGAGACACACACAGAGGACAAGAAAGCAACACAACCGTCTCGGATGAGGTGTCGAGCTCTACAGAAAGAGACAAAGGTCGGCGGACAGACCGGGTACCTCGGAATCAAAGCACAGGTGCTCCAGGTATCTCGAACCTCACGTCTTCCACTGACAATCTACCAGTGCAGAGTGCGCCTCCAACCAGTCCATGCCAAGGATGGCATCAAAGTCGTGGAGCTGTAAGGCAACCGTCTAGCTGGTAACTGGGGCCCTGTACCTCGACAGTGACACCCTCCAAGTAACCAAGGGTACGCACAAAGTCACCCATCGGCAGCTCAACTGCAAGGTCACAGGCCCGCCGGAGCAAACTCATACAAGGAAGCAAAGAACTCCTCAGAAGCAAAACAGTGTGTGGCACCCGAATCAATCAAAACTCTAGAAGCTATACCAAGGATGGGAACTGTACCGACGACCAGATTAGAGGCCTCCGCCTCCTCTCTGGTAATGTTCATCACCCGACCGCAACCACATCCTCGCTAGGGCTGCTGCTGCGCGCTGCTGGTACTGACCCTAGTGCTGCTGCTGGCGTTGTTGCTGCGACTGCTGGTACTGACCCTGGTGCTGCTGCTGGCGCTGCGCTAGCTGGGTGGACGGTACTGAACCTGAGGTGCCTTTGCTGCTGCTCCTGCTGCCTCAATGGACACTCTCGCCTGTAGTGACCCGGCCCTGCCCACACTGAACAACCCGGTCCTGCTGCTCTGCTCTGCTCCCTGTTGCACTGACTACTCCACTGGCTGCTGCTCCGACTGACGTCGCTGCTGCTGCTGCCTGTACTGACGCCTACCTCCACAAGAGAACAGCTTCTTCAACTTCGAGGTCAGGCTAGCACCGCCTGTCCCCGAAGAAGAAGAAGAAGAAACACTCCCTCGACTGCCCGAAGGGTGCTAGTACGGAGAAGACCTCGCCGAGCCTCCACTCTACTGTGGCTGAAACTGACACTCCCGCTCCATGGCTGTGGCTCTCGCCACTGCCATCCCCAAAGTGTCACAGAGGTGGCCAGCCATGGCCCACCTCAACTCTAATGAACCGCTCGGTACGAGCCTGCTCACTAGCTGCCATGTGGGGATGTGTTGAAGTAGCTGCACAAACCTCTGGTGGTACTGTGCTACAGTCAAGTCTCCCTGTACCAACTCGTGGAACTGGTCCCTCCTCTCACGGCAAGCGTAGTCGGGGAAGAACTCGCCGTGAAAGGCCACTAGGAACTCTGCCCAAGTGATCTCGTTCAGCCTCCTGCTCTGAAAACTGGTCTGCCTCACCGCTCTCCACCACTCGTGGGCTGACCCCTTCAGTTGATATACTCCCAATCTGACATGGTCAACCTCTGCACAGTCCATGGTCTTGAAGGTGCGCTCGAGCTCATGGACCCAACTCTCTACACGGTCTGGATCACGGTCACCAGAAAAAGTCGAAGGCCGGAGATGAAGAAACCTCTCCAGAAGCGCCGTGCGGTCCTCAGGTGCTGCCGCTGCAACTGGAGTCTGCTGCCGTACCACGGGGGGTACCTCTGGCTGAACAGGTGCTGCCTGCGGGGTCAGTGGTGGCTGCTCCTCTACTGCCATCTCTGCAAACTGCTGTCCTCCAGCTGGCATCTGCTGGTACAGCGGGTACTGAGGGTACTGCGGGTACTACTGGAACTGCGGGTACGACCACGAACCCTAGAACATTGCTCTCCACCACTGCTCCATGACGGCCGGCGGGGGCTAGGGCGGAAACCACTACTACTGCTGCTGCTGCTCTCCCTGCCGCAACGGAATGCCCTGCGGCAACAGGTCCCCAGGCTGCTTGAACTGCTGGGGCTGAGCGTCGATCGGCACGTGCTCGGCTGCAACCAACCGTTCGACTCGAACTCCTGACGATCCACCAGCTAACGAACCTGCCTGCGAGTGCGTGGAGGCATGTTCTGCAAAGCAGAACAATAAGCAGTTAACAGATAAAACTCCAGCGGCTAGTAGTGTTACTTGTACTTCCTAAGGGACTTTACGTCATTACTTTTTCCACTACAAGTCTTGATAGACCCCTTGCTCTGATACCACTGTAATGGCCCCAAGGCCCAGATCCCCGATTCTCAACAAGGATTCGAACACCGGCACCACCGCCCACGGTCCGGAGACCCGGAAGGGATAACGGATCGGTCTAACGAGATATGTAACAGAAATAAATAACAAGAAATGTACTAAAGTGCACCACAAGTGAATGAAGAGTGTCCAACACTAAGTAACAGTCTAGTACAGTCCCAAAGTAACAAAGTACAAGTGCTGAAATAAACGAGGAAAGAACACGTCTTTTAGGGGCATACCCGAGGGTGAAGTACAACTGCTGGGGGAAACACTGCCACTAGAGACGCCGACTACTGCGGCCCCGTCTCCTCAGTCTGCCGCGGAGGGAGCTTCTTTGAAGTCTCACCTACAAAACAGAGAGTGAGCTTCACGAAGAAGCCCAGTAGGGACTACCAATCTCCCACTAGTTCTAACAGCAGAATAGAACTGAGTGCAATAAATAAATAAAGCAGTAAAGTCTATTCTACTAAACAGAGTCAAGTGCGGAAGTGTGAAAGAAACTACACGGACATCGGTCTAGGCCACACAGCGGGACCGGAAAACTAGTGTAAACCAAGGCACCACAAGAACCCAACTGTAAACACAGACAGTGGACACTGCCTGGACAAGCACAGTAGCTACAGAATGCTACACTAGTTAGCCGGTCAGGTGTGCCACGCGCCTTACCCTCGACCAACAGTCCATGTCTAGCACCTCCCGTCGGAGTGAGACGCGGACTAAGAACAACCACAATTGTCGTAGTCTGGCCAAACTACGGTCCACGCCTGACCCCTCTAAATGGTTCCAGAACCACGTAGAGTGAGGCAGTGAGAAAGGACTAGCTGGTCCGCACCGTACGAGCACCACACTACCTCGGAGAACCAGACTAGCTAAGAGAGCTCTACAAATGACTCCATGCCACTGTCCCTACCGTTTTCCCCTTCTGCTCCAAGTCTGTGACTTGAGCACGCCAGCTGCCCAGAGAACTCCCTCTAACAGACGCGGGGGCTGGGGGTCCCAAGTAACGGTAACAACCTGTCTCATGGACAAGCCCTCAAGTGCCCAGCACCGGGCGAAGAGACTAGAGTAGCACTGTACTAGGAACAGCACAGGTGCCAAGAAACCAGAGTCGCAGCGGAAACGGTAACACAGCAGGTCAACAGTTATCTCTCTGTCAGAGAGGCGACGTATCGACCTGTCGCGACCAGAACGCGACGGTTCTCCTGTCGCGACAAGAACACGAAGGCAACCCTTAAGCCTATCGCGATAAGATAGCGACGGTTATGGGGCCGCAACAAGCCCTGAGTCTTCTGATTGTGACATGTACCCCGTCGCGATCTCATCGCGATGGAGACGGAGGCCGCAATCGGCTAGACCCCGAACTCCTGACCACGTATCCGTCACGTTAGCAAGACGTGGTGGGTCCGGGGCGCATTCAAGAGAATGCGACGCGCCGATACGTCGCAACCTGGTTGCGACTGGGAGACCCGTCATGACCACAGCCGAGTGCCCAAATAGGGCCACTCAGCCTCCCCAAACTAAACCACATGGTACAAACAGGGGAGGGAAGTATGCCATACGATGAAAACTATTCAAAAAGGTAACAAACCACCCTTAAATGACCCCATGCATGCCAAGGAAAGCCAACTACACTCATTATCCTCACATGCAACATGGATCACACTTCAAACAACCCCTCACAAGCATGAAACCATCCAAGCAACTCATGAATTCATCATACATGAATCAAGGAGCACAAAGAACATCCTAAACATGATATCTAGGCTTGGAATGAGGGTTGAGAACCTAGCATGAAGAACTAGGTGGAGTTTTGGGTCCCTACCTCAAATTGAAGAACCACCCTAGATGGGCTTCTCGTAGGCTTGCACCCCTCCACCTCCGAGCTCCAACGCTCCACGATCCACCCACAAGTCGGGTGCAACTTTTTCACAAGCCGATGGAGAGAAACAAGCTGCATGCCACAAAGAAAAGGGGAAGAAGAAGTGAGGGGGAGGAGGAACACAATCAATCCAAACCACACTACAATTCTTATACATACTTACCAAGCAATCCACAAGGATTCCTCTCCCAAAGCTCACCACGGAGCTCCAAACACCAAAATCGCCGGAGAGAGGGAAGGAACACAGGAAAAAGGGTGAAAAGAGGTTGTGCTCTCGGGCTTGGGCACTTAAACACAGACATTGAGAACGCGATAGACCTGGAGGTCGCGTTACCAACGCTAACGCAACACCCACCTGCCAAAACGCGACGGTCACCTGCGTCGCCTTCAGAACGCGATGGGTCGCTACATCGTGACTACAGCCGGGAGAGAAACCCCTAAAGGTAACGGGATGTTACACCGACCGATGCTATCTACAGCGTGGCGCAGCACGCACAGTCGTACCGACCCTCTCTCACTACCCGCCGATCCAAGCACGGAAGATGGATGATGAACAAGACGAGTGGGATGTTAGGAGCGCCATCGTCCACTGGGAGGGGTGCGCTAAAAGTCTCATTTCAGAAGCAGTGGCAGAAGATGAGGACATGCACCAAGAGTACGTGCAAGCATTGAGGAGGATTCGACCACGTGGAGATCGTGTCGTGGCGGAGGCTGCACTGGGTGCTTGAGAGGGGTAGGAAATGTATAAGGTGGTAGGTAGGGCTTCAAAAGACTGATTGATTGGTTATAGGCATGATTAGGACTTGTAATTGATGGTTTGAATCAATAAAATCAGAATTTTATTCACTGTTTTGCAAGTTCGGTTGATGTCACGACCACTACAGACGTCGCCTTAAGGTCGCGACGGGTCGATAGGTCGCGACAATGTTGCGGCCAACCTGGCAGCCGCGATCTGAACGTGACATCTATAGGCGTCACGACCTCAACCAAGTGTTCAAAAACACAGAAGCCCCTTCTTCCCCTCTTTCGCGCTCATAAGTGCTTCCTTATCGGCGATTGCTTCCTCCGGCGACTCCCTCTCTCTGACCCAATGTTCTCTCTCTCTCACTCTCTCCTTCTCTTTTCCTTCACTTTCTCCCTCTCTCCCTCTCTCTCCCTCTTCCTTTCGGCGGAAATGGAGGGTAGCAGCGGCGGTGGTGGTGAGAGGGTCAAGCGCCAGGCAAGGAGGCCCCGGCGGAGCGAGGTGGCAGTCCTGGCGGTGGAAGACATCCCCGAGGTGGAGATGGAGGAGGAGGAAGTGCCGGCCGTGGACGTGGAGGCGGCGGTGATGGCACGGGAGGCGGCCATGAGAAAGATAAGCCCCCCGATGTCGTAGCTCCTTAATTGATGGTGTGGATGGGATGTAGATGCCCCATAGAGGGCCCATGTAGGGCAAGAAGCCCAAGAGAATGGCCACCGGACAAGGAAGACTCCGGTCGGTCTCCGTCTGAGAATGCGACGGCCCGCCTCGTCGCGACAAGGAAAGTCGGGCATCGCGACCATGTCGCAGAGCATCGGGGTGTCACGACAAGGTCGCAACCCCTTAGGTCGACGTGACCTCAGTCGAAAAACCTATGGAGTAGAGAGTATGCTGACTGGTTGCCTTCTTGTGTGTGTTTACAGGGCGAGATGAGGGCCAGGGTCTCCTGACTCCTCGTGCTAGTGGTGTACCTGGCCCTCCCAGGGTTTCAGAGGGAGAGGCTAGATGAGATGGGGTTCGAGGAGGTCCTCAAGATGGATAGAATGAAGGCAGATGCTCCCCTTACCCAAGCCCTGAGAAGCAAGTGGGACGCATAGGCGACTGCCGTGTTCCCATGGGGTCATATGATCCCCAGCCTGGAGGATGTTAGTAGGGTCACTGGGTTGAGGGTCTACGGCTGCCCAGTTAGTGGATACACATACCCGTGTTATAGGGAGATAGCCTAGAGACTCTTAGGCTTGACTTTAGGGCAGAGGTCCTCTCTAGTCCCTTGGGTAGAGTTGCAGGAGAGCTTAGGGCTAGTTCATACGGGTAGAGAGGTTGGTGAGACGGCTGATGCGCAACTGGACTGATTGGTGAGGGGTTGCCGGGAGACTCTTGCCAGTGAGCCTGGGGCTCAGGAAGACTTGGATTTCCGTCATTTCCTCACCTTCTTTCTTGGTAGACTTCTTTTTTCCACGAGGGGTGACGCGGTCCACTGCCAGTTCCTACCGCTGCTAAAGGACCTAGACCAGGTGGGGGAGTATGCATGGGGTGCTGCTCTTGTGGAGCACCAGTTTGATAGCTTAGGTTCCTCCGATCGGCAGACTTCTATCCGCAGATTCTTCCCTTTTCTTTAGGTACATTTCTCTCTCTCTTCCCCTTTTACTTCAATTGCCTCTTATTGCAAGTGTGATCTAACTGTCTCTCTTTTCTTGCAGGTCTGGACTTACCTCCACCTCCCAGGCCTAGGGAGGGGTATCTTTGAGTGACCGGGCCTCGTGCCCCTAGCTCGACACTGGGTGTCGTGCCAGGACACACACCCTCTAGAGGAGCAACTGGCGTCCATCTAGGATGCGATCGATGTCTACCCTTAGCTAGATGTGAGTATTAACCTCTTCCTAAATTCCATTTGAATTCTTTAAATGCTTGGCTACTGATTAGATGTGCTCTTTGTTGTGCAGGTGGTGTGGAAGCCTTATCTAGGTGAGGGAGATGAGGGACAGCCCTCGTTGGAGCAAGCCCACCCCTACTTCGGTAGGGCGACTTGGGTTCATGCTCTCAACCTGGTGCTACCTCTGCACCTGCATCTGATCCAGAGGTCGCTTGACCTTCGTCAGAGTGCCGTGGAGTTCCCCAGCTGAGGCAGGATCCTTAGGCCTAGTCGGAGCTTCCGGGGACTCCACGACACGACTGACTGACGCGAGCGGGCCCTTGAACAGATTGTGGACTGGGAGCACAGGGGGCGACGAGTCCGGTCCGACGTAGAGTCCGACGAGGCGTACCTGCAGTCCTTTGCCTTGAAGTATGGGGCGAGGGTGTATAGGGGCTCCAGAGGACAGGTAAATCTCTAGACTCAGACCTAGTGATTCCTTATGATTGAGTTGGTTCTGACAGAGTTTGATTATTTACAGGTGGACGTGGTTGGGCAGATCGCTTCGCTCCAGGCCCTGCTGCACTCTGCGTGCAGGACCGGGATGTGGCGAGGAGAGAGATGGAGCAGCTGTTAAGTACTTACTCAGATTTCAGTGACTTACCCAAATTTTGTAGCCTTAGAGAAATTGACAAGTGTTCCATGTGTAGCGTGCAGAGTTGACGATGCTGAGGACGACACAGGCTGATGCGTCCTCATCTCGAGCAGCAGCAGAGACCTCCCAGTCGGATCTAGACCACCGACTGGCATGAGCTTTGGGGAGGGCCGAGGAGGCGGAGACGACACTGGAGGAGAGGGTAAGTACGACATGGACCTGGTCTTTTCTTAATTTAGAATGGATATAATGACATGCTTTGACACAAGTGGCAGAGCAGAGGACCACCACTGGCCAGGTGAGCCACTGGCGCGAGCAGGATGACACAGCGGCGGTGTCGGTCAGCCAGTGGCGCCTCCAGGCGGAGACCTCAGCGGCAAAGGCGGAGCAGTTGCGCCTGCAGGCGGAGGCGGCGGTGTCCTGGGTGGGGGAGCTGAAGATGGAGCTGGCGACGCTGCGCGTGTAGGGATCGTTAGCGGACCAGGCAGAGCTGACCCGACTGCGCACCGAGGTAGCCGCGCAGCAGATCAGGATCAAGGAGCTCGGGGTCTGGTGACGACCATGAGCTAGGCTGAGAGCAAGAGCAGGAGCGGGGTGAGCTGCGCCTCCATGAGGTAGTATCTAGCAGGTTCCTCTAGTCATCGGATGAATGAGGAGGAGGAGAGGCGCCGCGAGGGCGAGACGAGTGCCCGGAGTGTGAGGGGTGGCGATGAGCTGCCACCTCCACCAGAGAGACGTGAGGGATCAGGGGAGAGTGGTGGTGGAGAGTGAGGAGCTTGTGAGCCACCTCCCCTTTATCTTGTACATGATGTTCATATTAGTGGATCTTTTGCTTTTGTGCCAATGTTTGCGAATGTTTGAAGGACATGTGATTGACACGAGTGAGGAATGAGATCCAGAGAGAGAGAGAGAGAGAGAGAGAGAGAGAGAGAGAGAGGAGAGAGAGAGAGAGAGAGAGAGAGAGAGAGAGAGAGAGAGAGAGGAGAGAGAGAGAGGAAACTGAGTACATCATTGCACTGCTTAAAACTTTTGTCCCTGCACACTTAGCAAAACAAGTTAGATATGTTCTTTAGCTCAGCCCCTTGCATTAAGCAAGGAATGACTTGACTTCATGATAGTCAAGGGGCTGAGCCTTATTAAATAGGCGGAAAGTAAAGGAAATAATCCATGCTAAAAGAAACAATACGTACATCTAATTTTTGGGGATTTTGAGATTTTCTATTTTTTTTATTTTTGAAGTTTTCTAAGTTTTTTTGGATTTTAGGATCTTATAAAAATTTTATTTTTTGGACTTTCTATTTTTTATTTTTAGATTTTCTTTCTTTTATTTTTATTATTTTTTTGGATTTCCTGATTTTTTGAGTTTTTTTGAGATCTTTTGATTTTTTTGGATTTTGAGATTTTTTTTTTTAGATTTTGGGATTTTCTCTAGCGGCACCCTCTGCACTTGAGTGATTAGTTGCGAACCTCACCTCTCATCTCATGCTGTCAAATATTCCCTAGGTGCAGTGTGCATTTGTTCTTGGCTTCCTTATGGCTGTTTGCCCCTAGTCGCTAGTGTTCATACACAGACCAGGTGTTGGAGTGTTCCAGTCACTAGTTGGGATAGGAAGATATAGGTGGGGTAAAACTTGGCATCAGTGCTTGGGACACTAGTTTGTTTGACTCGTGAGGGTATATTTCACATGGATTCCGTCTGTTGTCTAGAGACTTTGTGGTCATTAATTCTGTTGAGACATGGGTGCGAAGGACTCATTTTAATCCGCGAGGACTTTGCCACTCTTTGCCATGCCCCTATTCTTCATTTTTCACTCATGTGATGTTTTTGTTATTTCTCTTTCTTTTGAATTGACCGTCTCTATTTGAGATTTCATTCACACTGATTTACGCCCCCTTTCGTCTACAAGCCAGCGTCCTTTTGCCCCTAGGCCTTGTCCGAATAAGAAGAGAATAGACCTTCACCTTCCTACACAAGGGCAAAGTAGGAACACTTTTGTCTAAGTGGAATTGACCGCTGGTTGCCCTGTTGTGTGTGGGCTGGACCCAGGATTATTTGATAACAAGGAAACGAACATGAGACCCACGATTGCTAGCATTCCTTTGCAAGATGGTGCCACTATAGAAAATCTTTTATTAAGGGTAGAATCTTTTAAGGTACAAACCATTCCATGGGTGAGAAAGCTCCTCACCGTCGGCATTCACAAGCCTATACGCATTCCCAGGGTATGCTTTCTTAACAACGTACGAACCTTCCCAATTAGCTTGCAATTTTGACCTAGGACCTCCAGGTTTTATTAAAATTCACTTCAAAACCATGTCTCCTTCTTGAAATTTACGTTCAATCACTTTCTTTTGAAAAGATCTTGAGAGTCTATTTTGATATGACAGCACATGATCGGCCGTGGCCAGACGCTGCTTGTCTAGGAGTTCCAACTGTGTAAGTAACGCCTCTCGATGTTTATCGAGATTAAGTTCTTTGTCCACTGTACCCTTAGCGAAGGAATGAGTATCTCAAGTGGACATACCACCTCCATCCCGTAAGTAAGTGAAAAGGGAGTTTACCCTGTGGGCATGCAGACGGAGGTACGATAGGCCCATAGAGCCTCAATTAATTACTCAGGCCAATCAACAAATTTATGAGACTCACAAGTTTTCTTTAAAATTTTCAAAAGTGTTTTGTTTCTGGCTTCGGCTTGATCGTTGCCCTGGGGATAGTACAAAGACGAATGATGCAGAGAAATGTTGAATTTCTTACACAAGTTCTGAAGCTCTTGATTAATAAACTAAGGTCCGTTGTCGGTGACGATGCCGCTTGGCACCCCAAACCGCGAGATGATGTTCTTCATGATAAACCGGCAAACGGTTGAACCTTTAATTTCTGCAAATGCTTCTGCTTCAGCCCACTTGGTGAAGTACTTAGTAGCAGTGAGGAGAATGATTTTTGTTTAACTTGAGCATTAGGATCACCAAGAGGTCCAATGATATCAAAGGCCCACATGGGAGAAAGGCTAAGGGAAGATAGTGGATGTAAGGAGGAAGATGGAGCATGAATCTTATCGGCATGGAGCTGGTACTTGACGCACCTACGAACGTAGATGACACAGTCTTCTTCTAGGGTTGGCCAGTAATAGTCTTGCCTAAGGATTTTCTTAGCTAGCATCTGGCTATTCGCATGCCCTCCACACTCACTGAGTGGGCTCCTTCCACTACCTCCAGGCTTCTTCGTCAGGCAAGCATCTGAGGAGCATCCCATTTAGAGCACGTCTATACAACACTTCTCCAATAATGGTATATCTTCACGCCGCTCTACGGATGGCTCTCCTATCTTCAGCCTCAACTTCTTATGGGAAGGTACCATCTTTGCAATATTGCTCAATCTCGTGGTACCATGGCCTTTCTTGTCACGCCCCGACGCGGAATATCGGAGTGCGAAGGCAGTTGCAAGAAAAAGGCATAGAGCAAATACTAGGCATCAAACCATTACACATTGAATAATACTAAGCAAATCTTTCTCATTAATAACTTTTCAAATGCCTAGTTACAACCACTAATATCAGAGCCATTCTATAGGGCCCAATTTTAAAACAGGTGTTTTTACTGCGTATGTGACTGTTAAAAGGTGTAAGGATATTTTAGAAAGTGAGAGCATTAAATTTTATGGTTTTCATGAAAACCTGTGAAGGCGACATAGCCAGTAGGATTGCGACAAGGGTAGGGCAGGTAGCGACAGGGCCTGCAAAGGGTCGCGACAGCTTGTCGGTACGGGCAAGCAGATCGCGACGGGGTGGCATGAGGGTCGCGACGACATGGTCAGCAGATCGCGACGATGGGTACTGTCGCGATCAGTTCGCGACAGAGCGCTCTGTCGCGAAGGCCCTTGTAAACGCGGCCTATCGAGCCATCACGTTCACAGGGTCTGCGCCTGAGCCTGACAGAGTTCTGATCTGTCTTGGATTGCGGTCCAGAAACTTGCCTTTTTGACATAGGGTAGTTCAGAAAATCATAATTAATTGTATACACGAAGAAAAATCATGAAACTAGTGGCAAATGAAACTAGACATACGAGGGTACTTCCAGTAATTAGGAATTAGAGAGAGAGCAGGGTTTGAACATGGTTTGAGCATTAACAATAACGAGTAACACAGAACATGATACACAGAGCAAGATTGATTTAATTCGAGCAACATGCTCAACAAAAATTTAGGCTTTTAGGGGCAAAAGATCCCTATCAACATGAAGTATTTACAGCAAAAATTTTGTAGCCTGGGATCAAGTATGCATAGAGATTTGAATTAAACATGATGTCTCGGGGTTATCATGTTTGCAGATCTTCAAAAATCAAGAACAAAAGTTTGGCTCGATGAAAAATTATGAAACAAGGGGGCTTTTGTTCCTGGTGATTGGAACTACCTACAGACAGATTTGATTTTGTTTTTCTTGTGAGAATGCCTACCTTGACTCGATTTATCTTCTAGGGCTTAGAACTCCAAGAACGAGGAAGAAGCTTCAAGAACTCCTTCCCCCACGAAATCCTCTCCTCCTTGGCCTCTTCTCCACGTCCAACAACCTTTGGCAACGAGCTAGGGTCGGCCAAGAGGATTTAATAGGTGTATTTATATAAACACAAGTTCCTATTCCTACTACTACATCAATCCCTCTTAATTCCGAGATTTCCTAACTCCACTTTTCCTCTCTTGCTTTCAAATCTCTAATTGGGTTAGGATAGTATCTAAATTCATGCTAGACTATATGGGTAGTAGGTTTAGGAATCCAATTTCAACTCTAATTGCCACTTTTATGCTTTAATAACCCCTTTTCCAATTATGATATAATTAAATTCCGAATTTAGGGTATTTTCTTATTATTCTCCCCTTGCAAATTCTATTTTTGACCCAATAATTCTAGAGGATCCATTAGCAAAGCCCATTACTCTTTTTCCATTTAATGGTTTTTATTTAATGCTCTTTTCATTTAAATATCCTTTAGCTGGTTTTAATTCTTTATTTATTTTTTTTTTTTTTCGCAAAAATTCAGGTTGCTACATCCTCCCCCTCTTAAAAGAATTTGGTCCCCAAATTCATATGACCTTACAGGAGAGAATGGCTTACCGAATAGATCCGGGTAGTTGCGTCTGATAATTCCTTCTGGTTCCCATGTGGCTTCTTCCACTCCGCGGTTATTCCATAGACCTTCACCACGTGAATGGGACGATTTCTGTTGTTGTACCTCCGGTCCAATATCTTGATCGGCTTCTCTTCATACGTCATGTCCTTGTTTAACACCAGATCATCATGGCGAAGACATGTGTAGGATCGTACACATACTTTCTAAGCATGGAGACATGGAAACATTGTGCACACTTGCCAAATTTGGCGGCAAGGCCAGTCTGTAAGCAACTTCACCAATCCTTCAAGTACTTCGAAAGGACCAATGAATCTTGGACTAAGTTTTCCTTTCACTCCGAATCTTTGAATACCACGGGTAGGAGATACCTTCAATAGCACATGATCTCCTATTTGAAATTCCAGATCTCGTCTTCTCTTATCAGCATAGCTCTTTTGTCTAGACTGAGCAATCTTGAGTCGATCTCGTATCATCTGTATATCCGGGTTGTACTTTGTACCATGTCAGGTCCTAACCATTGTTGTTCTCCCACTTCATTCCAGCACATAGAGATCTACAATTCCTGCCATAAAGTGCTTCAAATGGTGCCATTTTAATACTCGCCTGGTAACTGTTGTTATAGGCGAACTCAATCAAGGTAAGTGTTCATTCCAATAACCCTTGAAATCTATATGCAGGCTCTTAACATGTCTTCTACAATTTGATTTGTCCTCTCAGTTTGCCCATCAGTCTGCGGTGAAAGGCAGTACTAAAATTAAGCTTCGTACCAAGGGCAGTTTGCAGACCTTTCCAAAAATGAGAGGTGAACCTTGATCTCGATCTGAGATAATAGATGACGGAATACCGTGCAACCGCACGATCTCCTTGACATATAACGCAGCTAGCACCTCCACAGACCATGTACTCTTTATGGGTAAGAAGTGCGCAGATTTGGTCAACCGGTCAACGATGACCCATATGGCGTCAAGTCGACCACGAGTTCTGGGTAAACCCATGATGAAGTCCATGCCAATGCTTTCCCATTTCCATTCTGGAATATCTAGCGGTCTGAGTACACCGGCAGGGCTAGGTTCCGCTTTTACTTGCTGACATGTGAGGCAATGAGCTACATGCTCGGCTACTTCCCTCTTCATATTCGGCCACCAAAATGTTCTTTTCATGTCTTGATACATTTTGGTACCTCCCAGATGAATAGTGTACTTAGTTTGATGAGCTTCATCCATTAGTTTCCTTTTTAGGGCTTCGTTGTCTGGGACACAAGTTCTTCCTTGGAATACTAACCTTCCATCTTCAGTCATGGCAAAATATGGTCTGTCCGCTAAGGTTTCCTTGACACGAACCAAGAATGGATCGTTGTCCTGTTGCATCTTGATTCTCTTCCAGTAGGTCGGATTGGATTTTGAGATTGGAATCAAAACATGATCATCCCTATGTTCAATATTTAAGTCTAGCCTCGCGAATTGTTCAAGTAATTGCATCTCTCCAAGGACTAGACTTGAGATAGATGCCATTGGCTTTCTACTAAGAGCATAAGCCACGGCTTTTCCCTTACCTGGATGGTACTGGATGTTGAAATCGAAGTCCTTTAGATATTCCAATCATCTTCTCTGCCTCATGTTGAGTTCTTTCTGGGAGAATAGGTACTTTAGACTTTTATGATCTGAATAGACAGTGAATTGCTCACCATAGAGATAGTGCCTCCAGATTTTTAATGCGAAGACCATGGCAGCCAACTCTAAGTCATGCACAGGGTAGTTGACTTCATGCGTCTTCAGTTGCCTTGAGGAATAGGCGATGACCTTCTCCTTTTGCATTAGTACACAACCTAGCCTGATTCCTGAGGCATCGGTGTAGACAGAGAAACCTTCTCCCTCTACTGGTAGAGCGAGAACGGGTGCTGAGGTGAGGCAGTCTTTGAGAGTTTGGAAACTCTTCTCACACTCTTTACTCCAGGAGTAGGGATTCTCCTTTCGTGTCAGACGCGTGAGTGATACGGCGATCTTAGAGAAGTCCTTGATGAACCGCCTGTAGTAGCCAGCCAGTCCTAGGAAGCTTCTTATTTCGGTGACGTTGGTTGGTCTCTCCCAGTTGAGTACAGCTTCGACTTTGGAGGATCAACAGAGATGCGTCTTTTGAGATGACATGGCCCAAGAAAGACACTTCCTCGAGCCAGAATTCGCACTTGCTTAATTTTGCATATAGTTTGTTGTCTCGTAAGACTTGCAGTGCGGTCCTCAAGTGTTTCATGGTCTTCCTTGGTCTTTGAATATATGAGGATATCGTCGATGAAGACGACCACAAATTTGTCAAGGTATGGTCGATATATGTTGTTCATGAGTTGCATAAAGGCTGCAGGAGCATTGGTTAGACCAAAAGGCATAACAACAAATTCGTAATGTCCATACCTGCTCCTGAAGGCCGTTTTGAAGATATCGTCATCCTTGATCCTCATTTGATGATAACCGGATCGAAGGTCGATCTTGGAGAAAGTATGGGCTCCAGATATCTGGTCGAATAGTTCATCGATCCTAGGCAATGGGTACTTGTTCTTGATGGTCAATTGGTTGAGCTGACGATAGTCGATGCATAGTCTCATCGACCCATCTTCTTCTTGACGAATAGTACAGGTGCTCGCCAAGGGGAGGTACTTGGCCTGATGAACCCTTTCTCTAGCAGCTCCATCAGTTGTGCCTTCATTCCTTCAGCTCGGTAGGTGACATCCGGTATGGTTGACGCGATACTGTGCAGCTCCAGGAGTCAACTCGATGGCGAAGTTGACGTCACGTTCAGGGGGAACTCCGGGTAAGTCTTCAGGGAATACATCTGGGTAGTCCTGGACTATGTGAATGTCTTCTATCTTTGAACCTTTTATTTCGATTATGACGGCCGCAAGGAAAGAAAACTCCTTTCCTTATCATGTTATGGGCTTTTAAGGCGGAGACTAGAGACATCCGCTTCTTATGTCTATCCCAGTGAATGCTAATTTAGGAAAGTCACTAAACATTACCCTTCCTTTCTTACAATCGCGCTTGCCCCATATGTGGACATCCAGTCGGCTCCCAATAGACATCAATACCCTTCCATGGACATACATACCAGGTCGGCCTTTAGGTTATGGTCTCCAATCATTACATCGGCAGATGGAAAGTATTGGTTTAGTTTCTCCTTCTCCCCTAAAGGTGTTGTGACAGAGAATTCACAACCCATGGTTGTAGGTTTTGCAGTCAGGGATATCAGCAAAGTGTTGAGATATGAATGAATGAGTAGCTCCAGTATCAAATAACACAAATGCTGAAAGAAAAGACTTGCAGGGTACCTTCTACCACGCCCCCTTCCTCGATGGTTTCTTCTTGTGCAGGGCTTGCATCCTGCCCTGTTTCTTAGGCATAGCAGTGCGCTTCTCATTTTCTTTCAGCATCGAGCAGTCGGGTATGCGATGCTCACGACTTCTGCAGCGCAAACACGCTCCGACTTTTCTCCAGCATTCCTCAGCCGTGTGACCAGGCTTGTCACAGTGTTTGTAGTGGCTCTTTGTTGGAGTGTTGGGATGAAGACCTTGGGTTTCCTATCTTGGCTGGATCCCTCAGTTGGGTGGAAAGGATGCTTTTGCCGTTGGTCGGATTGGCAGATGCTGGTCCCGATGTCATTTCTTTCTTTACGAATTTCCCCTTGATACGGTCGGTGAAGTCCGTCGCATCTTCTAGCACTGAGCCCCTTCACCATCTCGGCGTAGGTCGGGATGTCGAACGGTGCGAGTTGAGTGATATACTGAGGCTTAAGGCCATTTAGAAAGCGCTTAGCCTTCATCCTCTCAGTGTTCACCAGATGTACCGCATATTTTGCCAGTCTAGAAAACTGGGCTTCGTATTCTGCTACTGTCGGCTTCACTGTTTGAGAGCAGCGAATTCAGCAGCTTTCTTTTCCTTCACTCGTTCAGAGAAGTACTTAGCATTATAAGCTTCCTTAATTCGGCCCAAGTAAATTGGCTGTCAGCTTTTGTGGCTTCCACGGACTCCCACCATGCGCGGGCATCCTTCTCCAGTTGGAATGTCGCTAATAGGAGTTTGTCTCCATCCGCACATTGCATTACACGGAGATCCTTTCCGTTCCTTTAGCCAGTGCTCCGCTTCATCTGGATCCGTAGACCCTGAACCTAGGCGGGTTCAGACCCCTGAAATTGCGATGCAGCTCGCCTGCACCCGGTTGTTCCCTCCGCGGTTACCACCGCCTTGCTGGGTGGCTTGTAGTATGGCACGAGTCAGTTCCTGGAGGGACTGTTGCATGCCTCTCATCTGGGCACGTTCCGCAGTCATTGTAGCTGTTTAGTTCTTACAAAATAGTTTGATAGTTATAATGCTGATTAAAACTTTAATTGGTGCGTGTGTGAGTTTATTTTAACTAGTTACCCTTGGCTCTAACCACAGCTCACATAGGTAGGATTACTGACTCTTAGTCGAGGATGGTCAACCTAGATCATCCTATACTTAAGAATAACCTAGGCTCTGATACCACAAAACTGTCGCGCCCCGACGCGGAATATCGGAGTGTGAAGGCAGTTGCAAGAAAAAGTATAGAAACAATACTAGGCATCAAACCATTGCAAATTGAATAATACTAAAGCAAATCTTTCTCATTAATAACTTTTCAAATGCCTAATTACAACCACTAATATCAGAGCCATTCTATAAGGCCCAATTTAAAACAGGTGTTTTTACTGCGTATGTGACTGTTAAAAAGGCGACATAGGCCAGTAAGGATTGCGACAGGGGTAGGGCAGGTAGCGACAGGGCCTGCAAAGGGTCGCGACAGGCTTGTCGGTACGGGCAGGCAGATCGCGACGGGGTGGCATGAGGGTCGCGACGGCATGGTCAGCAGATCGCGACGATGGGTACTGTCGCGATCAGATCGCGACAGAGCGCTCTGTCGCGATGGCCCTTGTGAACGCGGCCTATCGAGCCGTCGCGTTGACAGGGTCTGCGCCTGAGCCTGACAGAGTTCTAATCTGTCTTGGATTGCGGTCTAGAAACTTGCCTTTTTGACATAGGGTAGTTCAGAAAATCATAACTAATTGTATACACGAAGAAAAATCATGAAACCAGTGGAAAATGAAACTAGACATACGAGAGTATTTCCAGTAATTAGGAATTAGAGAGAGAGCAGGGTTTGAACATGGTTTGAGCATGAACAATAACGAGTAACACAGAACATGATACATAGAGCAAGATTGATTTAATTCGAGCAACATGCTCAACAAAAATTAGGGCTTCAGGGGCAAAAGATCCCTATCAACATGAAGTATTTACAGCAAAAATTTCGTAGCATGGGATCAAGTATGCATAGAGATTTGAATTAAACATGATGTCTTGGGGTTATCATGTTTGCAGATCTTCAAAAATCAAGAACAAAAGTTTGGCTCGATGAAAAATTATGAAACAAGGGGGCTTTTGTTCCTGGTGATTGGAACTACCTACAAACAGATTTGATTTGGTTTTGCTTGTGAGAATGCCTACCTTTGACTCGATTTATCTTCTAGGGCTTAGAACTCCAAGAACGAGGAAGAAGCTTCAAGAACTCCTTCTCCCCACGAGATCCTCTCCTCCTTGCCCTCTTCTCCACGTCCAACAACCTTGGCAACGAGCTATGGTCGGCCAAGAGGATTTAAGAGGTGTATTATATAAACACAAGTTCCTATTCTACTACTACTTAATCTCCTCTTAATCCGAGATTTTCTAACTCCACTTTTCCTCTCTTGCTTTCAAATCTCTAATTGGGTTAGGATAGTATCTAAATTCGTGTAGACTATATGGGGTAGGTTTAGGAATCCAATTCCAACTCTAATTGCCACTTATTGCTTTAATAACCTCTTTCCAATTATGATATAATTAAACTCCGAATTTAGGGTATTCTTATTATTATCCCCTTGCAAATTCATATTTTTGACCCAATAAATCTAGAGGATCCATTAAGCAAAGCCCATTACTCTTTTCCATTTAATGGGTTTTATTTAATGCTCTTTTCATTTAATATCCATTTAGCTAGGTTTTAATTCTTTATTTAGTTTTTTTTATTTTTTCGCAAAAATTCAGGTTGCTACATCCTCCCCCTCTTAAAAGAATTTGGTCCCCAAATTCATATGACCTTACAGAAGAGAATGGCTTACCGAATAGATCCGGGTAGTTGCGTCTGATAATTCCTTCTGGTTCCCATGTGGCTTCTTCCACTCCGCGGTTATTCCATAAGACCTTCACCACGTGAATGGGACGATTTCTGAGTTATTGTACCTTCCGGTCCAATATCTTGATCGGCTTCTCTTCATACGTAATGTCCTTGTTTAACATAGATCATCATGGCGAATGACATGTGTAGGATCGTACACATACTTTCTAAGCATGGAGACTGGAAGACATTGTGCACACTTGCCAAATTTGGCGGCAAGACCAGTCTGTAAGCAACTTCACCAATCCTTTCAAGTACTTCGAAAGGACCAATGAATCTTGGACTAAGTTTCCTTTCACTCCGAATCTTTGAATACCACGGGTAGGAGATACCTTTATAGCACATGATCTCCTATTTGAAATTCCAGATCTCGTCTTCTCTTATCAGCATAGCTCTTTTGTCTAGACTGAGCAATCTTGAGTCGATCTCGTATCATCTGTATATCCGGGGTTGTACTTTGTACCATGTCAGGTCCTAACCATTGTTGTTCTCCCACTTCATTCCGCACACAGGAGATCTACAATTCCTGCCATAAAGTGCTTCAAATGGTGCCATTTTATACTCGCCTGGTAACTGTTGTTATAGGCGAACTCAATCAAGGGTATGTGTTCATTCCAATAACCCTTGAAATCTATAATGCAGGCTCTTAACATGTCTTCAACAATTGATTTGTCCTCTCAGTTTGCCCATAAGAAGAGAATATACCAATCTTGATAAGGCTTGAGTTTAGGGTCACGAGTGCGGTAAGTAGAAAGGACCTGCCGAAGGACGAGTTGAGAATCTCCTATGATCTTGAGTTGACGCGCGCCTAAGAGATAGGCACGTTTGAGACTGGCTAGGAGAGCCTCATACTCAAAAATGTTGTTGGTGGCAGGGAACTAGAGTTGATAAGCCAATGGAATGGTGATTCCTTCTGGGGTGAGCAGAACAACACTTATGCCCCGTCCCCTAGAATTGAGAGCTCCATCGAAATGGAGCGACCAGAAGGAATCGCGAGAGATGAGTGACAGGTTTTCATCAAGGAAATCTTCTTGGACCATGTCACTATGAGGAAGAGGAAGGTGAGCAAGGTGCTCAGCAATGGCGTACCCTTTTATAGCCTTTTGGACTACAAAGGTGATATCGAATTGGGACAAAAGCTCTTCCAACGTGCTAATCTGTCGACGAGGACTGGATTCTCTAGGAGATACCTAATAGTATCCATTCTAGAAATCAAGCTCACCTGATGGGCTAGGAAATAGTGCTTCAATTTCTGCACTACCCACACTAGCGCTGCACATGTTTTCTCCATTGTGGTGAGCTTGAGCTCAGCGGGATTGAAAAGCCTAGATAGGTAATATACTGCCCTTTCTTTGCTAGAATCATCGTGTTGTGCAAGGACAGCTCCTAGGGAGTCCTCAATAGTCGACAGATATAGGATAAGGGGTTTTCCTGGGATAGGCGCCTACAGCACGGGTGGATTCATAAGGTAACTCTTGAGTTCATCGAAGGGTTCTTGGCATTTATCATTCCATTCAAATTTGACTCCTCCTTTTAACACTTCATAGAAGGGATGACACCTTTGAGAATGCTGAGATATGAATCTTCTGATGAACTGTAGTTGTCCAATCAATCCTCGAAGTTCAGATATGTTCTTAGGGGAGGCATCACCTTTATTGCCTTGGCCTTATTTGGGTCTATTTGAATCCCCCGCTTGTTGACTATGAACCATAATTGCTTGCCTGAGGAAACCCCAAATACACACTTCTTTGGATTCATCTTCAATTGGTACTCTCGTGCGCATTGAAACACTTTGGCAAGCACGGAGGAATGCTCTCTTCGAGTCTGAGACTTCACCACAATATCATCCACGTAAACCTCAACCTGAATATTAATCATATCGTGGAAGATTGCCAACATTGCTCTTTGATAAGTGGCGCCGGCATTTTTCAATCCAAATGGCATGACCACATAGCAATAAGTTCCCCAGGGTGTGGTGAAGGAGGTTTTCTCTTGGTTTTCTGGGGCTAGACGAATTTGATTGTAGCCTGAGTAACCATCCATGAATGAGAGAGTTTCAAACCCAGTGGTATTATCGATCAAGACATCCAAGTGAGTTAATGGGAAATCGTCTTTTGGACATGCTCTATTTAAGTCCCAGAAGTCAATGCAAATTCGTACTCTTCTTTCTTTTTTCATCACCGGGACTATATTGGCCACCCACAAAGGATAGAGGACTACACGGATGAACTTAGCCTTGTGTAGTTTGTCAATCTCCTCCTTCATCTTCAATGCAATATGGGGGTGGAATCGTCTCAATTTTTGTTTAATGGCTATTGCCCCTGGCTTTAAGATCAACCTGTGTTCCACTAACTCGGGGTCAATGCCGGGCATGTCATCATACGACCAGGCAAAATAATCTTTGTACTCCCTCAGCATTTCTATAATCTCCTCTTCTTCTTCAGGAGGGAGGCTGGAGGCTATGGTTAAGAGCCTTGCTTCTTCGTCTGTCTCGATGTTTACCTCTTTGGTGGGTTCATCCACTGCGATGTAGGTTCATTGAATCTCCTCATTCCACTGGCATACATATCGGCAGCGTCCTCTATCTCACCATCTTCTTCATGTTGGGTTGAGTGTGGTTTTAATATCCCTCTCTCCCTAGTTTTGATGATGACACTTTGTGATTTTGTGCTTGTTGGGTTAAATGGTACATGCCTCATTTATATAATAATAATGCCCAAAAAACATGTCTTGAACATTTTACATTTCACACTTTGATGATAATGCCTTGTGCTAATGGCTTATGTGTTAAATTCTGAGGGCTATATAGTTTTTGTCATGGTGGTGTCGACACATCCCTTGGTGGTGTCGACACTGGATCACTGTCCAGAAGCTATCTTTGAAGATAGGGTCAAGTTGTGTCGACACACTCAATGGTGGTGTCGACACTAGTCCCAGCTTCCAGGAGATCATTTTGCCTGCCTGGGATAGGGTGTCGACACACTCAGTGATGGTGTCGACACACTCCGGCTGAAGTCTTAACATTTGTTTCCTCTGGACACGTGGCTACTTGGGGTTCAAGGGAAGTTGCGTTGGATCGTGTGCCCACACACCCCAAAGGTACAATTGGACTTATGGGGCTATATATACCCCAATTGTTGGCCCCCAAGACATAGGAGACCTCAAGAAGATTCCAGCAAAAAGCCTTTGGCGGCAAAAGGAGGAATCTCCCCCTCCTGCTCTTCTCTTTGCTGTGGTGATCCATCTACTTCCTTGGAAAGCACGAGGGAGTGAAGGAGAGCTCTGAAGAAGGAGTTGGAGCACTTCTCAACAGAGCAGATCCAGCAGAAGCAAGCAATTGAAGATAATTTCTGGTGATTCAGAGGCCATTGAGCAGATCATCGCCAAGTGATTAGGGCATCACTAGTTTCTTCAATTCAACCTTCTGCAAGGAATCTTCATCGAAGAACACAAATACTGTATCTATTTCTCACAATTCTGAAGTTCTTCTGATTCATCCATGAGATTTGTGCATGAAGTGTTGCACAAGTTTCTGTGAATAAATTTGCCTTGGATCAGATCATTGCTAGAGGATCTGATTTATGTTGGTCTAGATCTAGCTTGTGTTTTGTGAGCCATTGAGCTCGGTTTCGGTGAGTTGAACACTCAGGTGTGTTTGAGCAAGTGTGCTCAGTTTCTGGAGCGGTTGTGCTCTAGAATTTGTGTGTGAGTTGTCTAACTCAAGTGTGTGGGAGTTGTGAGCTCCAGCGTGAGTTGTACTCAAATTTTGAGTAGTGTGTCCTCACTGTGTGAGGGGTGGACGTAGGGATCACAGGTGTGATTTCCGAACCACCAAAAAATCCTATGTGCAATGGTTTGAATTGTTGATCTGCACTAGATGATTGCATAGGATTGCGGTTTCACACTAATTGCCTAATTGTCTCACACCTCCTTACACACTCACATTCAGATCTGAAAATTATTTTTGTGATTAGATCTCTGAGTCAAAGTAGTTTTAATTTACTTAAGCTTCCGCAAGAATTGGCACAGATCTATACACCCCCCCCCCCCCCCCCTTCTAGATCTGTTTCACCTAATCACTCGATCCTACAATTGGTATCAGAGCAGGTTCACAATTGTTCTGATCTGATTTGAGTGTTTTTGTCTGATCTTTGTGTGACACTTGCTTGAATGGTTGATTGTTTGTTACTGCTTTGCTTCCTACTTAATGGATTCTCGAGGTTTTGTTGCTGAAGGTCATTCCATTAATAGGCCACCATTTTTCAATGGGTCATATTACTCTTATTGGAAAAATCGCATGCAAGTTTTTCTTAGGGCTCAAAACTATGAAATCTGGAAGGTAGTTGAAGTGGTCCTTATGAAAATCAAGGAGATGAAGAGAATTGGACTAGAGAACAAATTAGGAGGGCCACTCTTAACTATAGTGCCATGAACATGCTTCAGTGTGCAGTCCACCCTAAAGAATATTCAAGAATATCCATGTGTAAATCTGCTAAAGAGATGTGGGATAAACTTGAATTAATGTATGAGGGAACATCTCAAGTTAGGGAAACCAAAGCAAACATACTTGTTTATGAATATGAATGTTTATGATGAATCAATTTCTGAAATGTTTGCTAGGTTTATGACAATCGTCAATGGACTGAAGGCACTAGGTAAAGAGTACACTGATGCTGATTTGGTAAGAAAGATTTTGCGCTCTCTATCATCTATCTGGCATACTAAGGCCACTGTGATTGAAGATTCTAAGGATTTGTCCAAATCTCTTTGGATGAACTCATAGGATCTTTATGACATATGAAATAAATTTGAAAAGAAATGAAGAACATATGCTTAAAGCCAAACCAGTAGCACTTAAAGCCTCATCAAGTAACAAAGAGAAAAGTCAAGAGAAATCAAGTTCTGAAGAGTCTGAGTCCAATGAGGATGAACTTGCCCTCATGACTAGGCAATTCAGAAAATTTTTAAAATCAAGAAAAGGGAAATTTACTGGAAAGAAGAATTTTCTTCTGGCAAAAGGAATATTTTCTGCTTCAAATGTCAATTCCAGTAGAAATTAAAAAACTGATGAGATTATTATTTGCTACAGGTGCAACAAGGCAGGACATATGAAAGGGGAATGTCCTGAAAATAAAAAGGACAAGTACAAAAAGAACAACAAATTGAAGAAGCCTAAAGCTATGGTAGCAACTTGGTCAGATGATGACCAAAGTGAGGATGAAGAAGAAAAGTCCTCAAGTTCAGGAATGAGGAGCTATGTTTTATGGCCAATAGCAGCGATGGAAAGGTAGTACTTCCTTTGAACAATACACTATTGAAGATTGGCAAGATGCATATGCTGAGTTGGTTGAAAAGTTTTCTGAAATAAGAAAGGAAAACAAACATTTGAAAAAGAAATTAAAAATGCCATGCATGATACTTCATTGAATAGAAGAATTTTTGAACTTGAAAATGAAGTATATGAACTCAATGAAGAAAAGGAAGAACTTTTGAACGAAATTGATGAACTGAAAATTGCATCTCAAAAGGCCAATAATGACTTTGAGAAACTTTCTAAAAAAATGGAATTGCAACAAAGGGAAAAGCAACAAGATATTGATGAAATCTAGAAATAAGAATTTGTTGGAAGAAAAGGTACAAGTAATTGAAACCTTCACAAAAGGAAAAGACAATCTTGATGCATTGTTAGGAGCAAGAATGAGATCTGAGAAACATGGACTAGGATTCACACCAAAGAATCCTTGAAGAATAAATCTGGTGAAAGGAAAGAAAAATCTTCAAAAACTCCCCTGATAAAATTTGTGAAAAGTGCTAGTCCAGAAAACAACAATAAACAAGTGTCAAATAATACATCTGAAATTTTCAAGAATCAGAACAAAAAGAATGTCTCTAACAAAAGAAACAAAATAGGTCGACACCAGTCTAACACAGGTCGACCTATCCAACTCAGAAAATCAACAATCAGTTAGACAAAAAATCAAACAAAAATTTGAAAAATAATCAAAACACAAAAGGAAACTTTCATGATAATTCTTGGAGATCCAAGACAACACATCAATCTGATTGGATCAACTCTTGGAATCAATGGTATCATAATCCTTATTGGTACCATTCACAATTCTTTTATCCAAACTTCCCAAGATACCAACAGAATCCTTGGTTTGAATTTCCATACATGAATGATCATGCCCAATTGCATAACCTCCATGCTTATGAAAGAAAGAACACTGGTGTTTTCATTCCAAAAAGAAATGCTAAGTTAGCAAAAAAGAGAAATCACTTCTGAAACAAATCAAATGCCAAAAACAACTCAAATATGGATTAGAAAAGATCTATTGTCTCTGCTCAAACACACTGATGGTCCCAACAATGTTTGGGTACCAAAATCTTCTCTTCTCTGATTTGATTGTTGCAGGAAGGTTGTGCACCCAACTCCAATGTATGGTTTCTTGATAGTGGGTGTTCACGACACATGACAGGAGACAGAACAAAGTTCTCATTTCTGATTGAAAAGGAGGGAGGATCTGTCACATTTGGAGGTAAAAATAAAGGGAAAATCATTGGATCTGGAAAGGTTGGTAAATTCTCCTCAAACTCAATTGAAAATGTTTTGTTAGTTGATGGTTTGAATTATAATTTTCGAGCATTAGTCAATTGTGTGACAAAGGTCACAAGGTTGTGTTTGAATCTGATTTTTGCAAATAATTGATTCTTCAACTGAAAAAATAAAATTCTTTGGCAAAAGAGAGAAAACAATGTCTACATGATCAATCTTGATAAAAACTTTGCTGAAAACATTTGTTTAGTTGCAAATAAAGATGAAGTTGCATGGACATGGCATAAAAGACTTGGTCATGCAAGTTTCAAAACAATAAATAAACTTTTAAGGCTAAAACTGGTTAAAGGACTTCCTGAATCTTTTCCAAACTTTGTGGATATGTGCTCAAGGAAAACAAACCAGAAAATCTTTTAAAACCTTCAATGATGTACTCACATCTAAGCCACTAGAATTGCTTCATATGGACCTTTTTGGGCCAACAAGGATTCTTAGTCTTAGTGGCAAAAATATGGTTTTGTCATCATTGATGATTTTACTAGATATACATGGGTTATTTTCTATCCCACAAGAGTGATGCTTGTCTAGAATTCAGGAACTTCTGCACCTCTGCCTTAACAGGTTTCTCACATAAAATCAAATCCATTTTAACTGATCATGGGGGTGAATTTGAGAACAAAACTTTTTCTGATTGTGTGCTGAACTAAACATTTCCACAAATTTTCTTCTTCAAGAACTCCAGAACAAAAGCGGAGTTGTGGAAAGGAAGAATAGAACACTTGTGGAAATGGCTAGATCTATGCTCTTGGAAAGCAAACTGCCCAAATCCTTCTGGGCTGAAGCTGTAAACACAGCAAATCACATTCTAAATAGAGCATTGGTCAGACCAAAATCAGAAAAACCCCTATGAACTGTTGAAAAACAAAAAGCAACTTTATCTTACTTTAAAGTTTTTGGTTGCAAATGCTTTGTACATAATAACAATAAGGAAAATCTTGATAAATTTGATGCCAAAAGTCATGAAGCCATTTTCCTTGGTTATTCAGAAATCTCTAGAGCTTTTAGAGTGTACATTCTAAAAAATAAAACTATCTCCACATGTAGTCTTTGATGAAAACTCATTTTCAACTGATGATTCTACATCTTGCAGGGTTCTCAAAATAAGGAAGAGAATGATTCATTGTTGAGTCTTCACCAACTATTGAGGAAAATAAAGACTCTTGAAAGTCTGGACAACCATTTACCTACCACAAGTGGATCAGGTAATATTGTTCCAGACTTGAATGCATCTCAAGAGGTAATTCCTGAAAATAGATTTTTGAGAGATCATCCAATTGAGAATGTAGTTGGCAATGTGTATGATAGAGTTAGAACTAGATCATCTCTTTTTGAATGCAATAAATGAAGACCCACTAGCACTAATTTCCAAATTGAACCCAAGTCAATTGATGAAGCTCTAATGAGTGAAGATGGATCAATGCAATGCATGATGAACTTCATCAATTTGACAGAAATCAATGTGGGAATTAGTACCTAGACCTAGTGACCAATCTGTTATTGGCACTAGATGGGTATTTAGAAATAAATGAATGAAAATGGACAAGTTGTTAGGAATAAAGCTAGACTAGTTGCCAAGGGGTACAATCAAGAGTTTGGTATTGATTTTGAAGAGTCATATGCCCCTGTAGCTAGACTAGAAGCTGTGAGAATATTCTTGCCTTTGCATCTTCATTGAAATTCAAAGTTTATCAAATGGATGTAAAGAGTGCCTTTTTAAATGGTTACATCAAAGAAAATTTTTGTAGAACAACCTCCAGGTTTTGAAAATGAAAAATTTCATGATCATGTTTCAAACTTCATAAGGCTCTTTATGGTCTCAAGCAAGCCAAGAGCTTGGTATGACCGTTTGAGTTTATTTTATTGGATAAGGGATACACTCGAGGTAATGTTGATCAAACCTTGTTTACAAAAATAGTAAGTAAACAAATAATTGTTGTCCAAATTTATGTTGATGACATAATTTTTGGATCCACAAATAAAGATTTGTGCACTGAATTTGCTAACCAAATGAAAACTGAATTTGAAATGAGCTTAATGGGTAATTTACAATTCTTTTGGGATTGCAGGTTAACCAAACCAGTGAAGGGATCTTTTAAGTCAAACAAAGTATGTCAAAGAACTCCTGAAAAGGTTTGACTTTCAGAACCTCAAGCACTCAAGCACACCAATTGCAGTAAATGTAAAACTAGAAGAAGACTCACTTGGTAAGTCAGTAGACCCAAAGACCTACAGAGGTATGATTGGATCTCTACTTTATCTCACTACTTCTAGACCTGATATTCAATTTAGTGTGTGTTTGTGTGCAAGGTTTCATGCTAATCCTAAGAAAGTCACATGTTAGCTGTCAAAACAATTTTTAAATATCTTGTTGGAACATGTGAACTTGGCATTTGGTATCCTGCTGGTTGTAAATTCGATTTGATTGCTTATTGTGATGCTGATTATGTGTGTTGTAAGCTTGATAGAAAAAGTACTAGTGGCTTGTGCTTATATCTAGGTGGATGCTTGATTTCTTGGGCTTCCAAAAAGCAACACTCAGTTGCTCTATCCACTGCAGAGGCTGAGTAGTTTGCAGCTGGCTGTTGTGGCACCCAAATTCTTTGGGTGAAACACCAGCTCCTAGACTATAATCATAAGTTAGGATGCATTCCCATTTTATGTGACAACACTAGTGCTATTAATTTGTCTAAAAACCCAATCAGCATTCACGCACAAAACACATTGATATTAGGCATCATTTCTTGAGGGATGAGGTTGCTAAGAAATCTCTTGAACTTCATTTCATTGAAACTAAAATCAAATTGCTGATATTTTCACTAAGCCTCTTCCAAAAAATAGATTCTCATCTTAAGAAGAGAGCTTCGATTATGCAAATGTCCACATTCTTCTTGACCTCTCCATCATTGGGTTGAGTGTTGTGTGTCTTGTTAGGGCACATTCTGAGGGGAAGTAATTGCTTCATGCTGTAAATATTTCTTGCATTCTTCTATCTATTTTTGCATTTACAACACTCGTCACTCTTGCAAATAGTTCCTCACTCTCACATTGCATTGGCATTCTTGGTATATCAAATAGTGATTTGAAGAAAGACAAGTCAGGCTTGTCTGGACACTTTCACTATGCGTGAGTATATGTCTCCGCCAAGTATCAAGAGTCTTGTATGCAATTGTTGAGGGGGAGTCCCTGTCCTTCAATGAAAACATTTCTGCTTATCTTAATTCTTTCATTCAAATCTTTTGATTCCCTTTATCTTCATGAAAGACTTCTGGAATCAACAACTCAGGGGGAGCTAAAGAATTCATACTTCTTTTCTTACATAAACTCAGAATTAATTCATTGTGTTGATACAATTCCTATTCATGAGATGTTCATTAATCTTATCAAAAAAAAAAAAAACAGAATGGCTTTTTGACTGATCTATTATATTTTTATAGTCAATCTTCAATCATATTCTGAACTCCTAAAGTAATCTAATTTCTTTAAGACATGAAGATCTCTTGTGCATTGAATTTAGACATATCTTTTACAATGATGAGGGAGATTTACTACATTTGATAGATTGATTAATAAAATTGTGTCCAAGGAGATTCAATCAAACAAACAACCTTGCCCCAATCGGATTGCTTAAGACTGTTTAGTTTCATCACAATTGACTTCACTCTAAAAGAATTTTCATTACCTTGGATTAGAAGAATATGAAAGATTGCCATTGACTGTATTGAATCCCTATATCATTCAAACTGTCATTTCAGTGTTCATTATATTCAATGAACATATCTTGTAAGGTTTGTTTAACCCTTAAATTAATAATGGGTTTTTGTTAAGAAATGACAAATGAATTCTTTAATATATTAAAAATCCTTGACAAGTTGATTCCATACTTCTTTCATCATCATAAAAGACTCCATCTCAATTTTTTTTTTGTCTAAGTCAGGTCGACACAATCCTTTTCATGTGTCGACACCATCACTGGTCAGTCGACACAATCCCTTCCTGTGTCGACACCACTGCTTCTCCAGGCAAACCTATGTCACTAAGTTCAATACAAACACTTTTCCACCTGTCCTTCGGTTAATTCATCACATTCTCACTACAATTATCACACACAAGGTGGTGGAAGGGACAGGCTCACAGATATCAAGGGTTTGTCATGTATTGCATGAAGAAGGTATCAAAGTCAATCTGCATCCTATCTTGACACAAATTTTGTCTGAAACAACCAGAAAGGACCTTCATAGGTCACTGCCATATGCTGCTCATCTCACTGCCGTGTTCAAACATTGTGGTGTTTCTTTTGCAAATGAAAAAGTTCAATCCATTCCACAAAACAATATTTACTGTTTGAAGCATTTGCAAAAATTTATGGGCTTTCGGATTGAGGGTGCTCAAGTTTGTCGAGGGCCAATTGTTGAGCAACCTGCTGCACCTGCAGAAGAGGCACATCCTTCTGATGTTCAGTCACCACAGCTTGCTCAAGATGTTCTGCCCCCATCTGCGGTTGAGGTGCAAGTTCCACAAGACACACACATTTCACCTACACCTCATGGTTCCTGACCTTTACCTCATGATTTAGATCCTCATCCTTCTTTCACCAATTTCCTGGTTCAGCATCCACTTCTACTAGTGGACTTCTGTTCCTCCAGAGTTGTATAATTTTCTTGAAGAGAAATTTCCCACTTTCAATTCTTCTATCCAACAACTGGCCGACAGATTTGAGCTTCGAATTCTAAGTTGGAAAGTACAGTTATGGTCAGTTCATTAGACAGAAAGAGCTGGCAGAACATGCACTCATAGATTCAACAGACTTATTGGCCCTTGGGAGATGCTTGTGTCTAACTGAAAGAACTTCAAGACCAGCTTGAAGCAGTTCTCCAAGGAATTTTAGCTAACACTCAGCGAGATCTTTCAATAGTCAAGAGACTGTCTCACTTATGTCTAAGACTTGACTGTCGTTTTGCTCACTTAGTTGATGATAGGATAGAATGAAGGCATCTTTAGCTCACATTGATGAGGAGATGACAGAACTCAAGGGTGAGCTCCGGATATCCAACCATCAAGCAATGTGCCAGGCTCATCTTCAACCTCATCTCAAGTTCCAGCTAATCTCAGTACACTTCAAGAGCACATTCATGATAATCATCAACGATGGAAGAACTGTTGCATACTCGTTTGTCCACCATGCAAACTCAGTTGAGGACAAACTTATCTGCTTTGGACGCCAGAATGTAGTCTATAGAGTCTATTTTACTCCCTCTCCCTCCTCCACCTCCTTCCTCTTGATGGATTTTCTTGTTTTGATGATGTCAAAGGGGGAGAAGGGTTGGTTCATGGGTTGATTCATGTTGTGAAAGGAATGCTTGTTAGCAAAACTTTTTGATGTGACTGTCATATTTTGTATGGTTCATTTTGAAAAGGGATGCTTGTTAGTAACATTTTGTTTTGGTTGTGACAACTGTCATAATGTATAGAAACTCTCTTTCAATGACAACTGATGAAGTAAATGAAGATGTTGAATTTTATTGTCATACATTATTTGTGTTTGAGATTTTGTGAAAGAATGGCTTGAAATCACATTTTTAAGAAAATCAAATTTTCATGTTGATTCAATGTTGCCATCATCAAAAAGGGGGAGATTGTTGGGTTGAGTGTGGTTTTAATATCCCTCTCTCCCTAGTTTTGATGAGACACTTTGTGATTTTGTGCTTGTTGGGTTAAACATGGTACATGCCTCATTTATATAACAATAATGCCCAAACACATGTCTTGAACATTTTACATTTCATACTTTGATGATAATGCCTTATGCTAATGGCCTGTGTGTTAAATTCTCAGGCTATACAGTTTTTGTCATGGTGGTGTCGACACATCCCTTGGTGGTGTCGACACTGGATCACTGTCCAGAAGCTATCTTTGAAGATAGGGTCAAGTTGTGTCGACACACTCAATGGTGGTGTCGACACTAGTCCCAGCTTCCAGGAGATCATTTTGCCTGCCTGGGACAGGGTGTCGACACACTCAGTGGTGATGTCGACACACTCCGGCTGAAGTCTTAACATTTGTTTCCTCTGGACACGTGCTACTTGGGGTTCAAGGGAAGTTGCCTTGGATCATGTGCCCACGCACCCCAAGGGTACAATTGGACTTATGGGCTATATAAACCCCAATTGTTGGCCCTCAAGACACAGGAGACCTCAAGAAGATTCCAGCAAAAAGCCTTTGGCGGCAAAAGGAGGAATCTCCCGTTCCTACTCTTCTCGTTGCTGTGGTGATCCATCTACTTCCTTGGAAAGCACGAGGAGTGAAGGAGAGCTCTGAAGAAGGAGTTGGAGCACTTCTCAAAGGAGCAGATCCAGCAGAAGCAAGCAATTGAAGATAATTTCTGGTGATTCAGAGGCCATTGGAGCAGAGCATCGCCAAGTGATTAAGGACATCACAGTTTCTTTCAATTCAACCTTCTGCAAGGAATCTTCATCGAAGAACACAAATACTGTATCTATTTCTCACAATTCTGAAGTTGTTCTTCTGATTCATCCATGAGATTTGTGCATGAAGTGTTGCACAAGTTTTATGTGATGAATTTGCCTTGGATCAGATCATTGCTAGAGGATCTGATTTATGTTGGTCTAGATCTAGATTGTGTTTTGAGCCATTGAGCTCGGTTTTGGTGAGTTGAACACTCAGTGTGTGTTTGAGCAAGTGTGCTCAGTTTCTGGAGTGGTTGTGCTCTAGAATTGTGTGTGAGTTGTCTAACTCAAGTGTGTGGGAGTCGTTGTGCTCCAGTGTGAGTTGTACTCAAATTTTGAGTAGGGTCCTCACTGTGTGAGGGGTGGACGTAGGGATCACAGGTGTGATTTCCGAACCACCTAAAAAATCGTATGTGCAATGGTTTGAATTGTTGATCTGCGCTAGATGATTGCATAGGATTGCGGTTTCACACTAATTGCCTAATTGTCTCACATCTCCTCTTACACACTCACACTTCAGATCTGAAAATTGTTTTTTGTGATTAGATCTCTGAGTCAAAGTAGTTTTAATTTACTTAAGCTTCCGCAAGAATTGGCACAGATCTATTCAACCCCCCCTTCTAGATCTGTTTCACCTAATCACTTGATCCTACACTTTATCCACTGGGTCCTCATCATCCAATATTTCATATACTCCAAATCCATCGTCTAGCCTCCCCTCTTCATGTCGAGCTTCTATATTCCGAACAATTGCTTCTTGGACGAACTCCTCAACAGCTAGAAGAGCGCCACACCGTTGCACTAGATCTACTAGGTATCTACAGGATATGCCACTACCCTTATTCTTCTTAGACGGGGACGGGGACTTGCTAGATTCTACCCTTGAACCTAAACTAGAATTAATAATTACAGAGCACTCTGGTAAAGCATCCAGATGTTTATTGGAAGGGAAAGGAAAGGGTGCGACACAACCGCAGGGAGGATCCGATGGGTCTGGAGGCGGAGGCAGGCCACCAGAGCTCAGGGTGCCTGCAGCAAAATCGGGGTGCAGGAGAACAGATGGCCCCTCACCCAGGGAATCCAAGGTGACCATGCTGGTTGGTGAGCAGGATCGCCGCTTTAGCAAGGAGGAAAGAAAGGCGGGGGTCGCCGCCGAGGAAGGAGAATTGCGCAGGTGACGGGGATCACCGTCAGAAGTAGGGAAGCGCAGAGACGGGGATCACCGTCTGAGAATGGAAAGCAAGGGATGACAGGGATCGCTGTCAGAGGAGGAGGAGCGCAGAGTGACGGGACTCGCCGTTGAGAGAGAGGAGTGTGGGATAACGGGGATCGCCATCAAGAGCAGGGATTGCAGCGGGGATGAAAGTGGGGATTGGTGCTTGAAAGGGAAGGACGAGATCGCCATCCGAAGAAAGGGGAAAGGAAAGACGGGGATCGCCGTCCGAAGAAAGGAGAAGGGAAGACGGGGATTGCCATCCGATTGTTTGGGGGAGTGAGGAGGAATGGAAAGTTTTTTTTTTTTTTTTTTGAAATAAACATAGCATACTAACCTAAAGAAAAGAAACGAACTACGCTACATCGGAAGGCATCGGGAGAAGGAGAGAACCATGCCATTGAACGAAAGGGTGAAGTGGTGTGAGGAAGTGGTAACGCTTTGAAAGCATCAGAGGAGAGTTGAATAACAAGAGGAGGATAATGAGTGATGAAAGAAAACTTAGAAATAAGAATCGAAAACACAGAATGCTTAGGGGCCAGAAATACCTCGGCCAGAACTCACCTACAGGGTTGTTGTAGTTGTAACATGGATCCAAATCTTCATTGTCCTCACCATTCCCGAGCAACTGTCGCTCGGAGGTGACTGCTGATGGTAGTCCTGCTGATTCTGCCATTGCCGGGGGCCGTGTGAAATCACAATCATGGAACAGGCAGGCTGAGCGTTATCACTATTTCTTCCATATCTAACTGTTTTGCCTCTGCTTCTTCGGACTTCTTCTTCTTGCTGGGCCGTCGGGCCTCCAGAGCTTGATACATGGATGCAGGTGTTATGAGGTCTGCCCCTACCATGATAGTGTTGTACCCCGGCTGTATAGGCCCTCTGACGAAGTGATAGTACAATGACCAGGTAAGAGGATCTCGCTCTATTTTTGAAGTAAATGAATAGGCTATCCACAACTTGATCTCCTCCTTATACCCTAGGCCATGCCCTGTGATCTGCTTGGAACTGGTGATGACCTACGTTCTCCCTTGGAGATGAGCTCCAAGACCCTTTCCCGGCTGGTAGCCAATTTTAAACATGATGTCCAGCCCTTGGTGTCTGATGGCGTGCCCTTTTTGACATCTGCTACTGATGGAGACACCGTTTGGCGATTGGAAGAGAAAGTGTAAGCCCATGGGAAATTCACATCAAGTACAAAGATAATGGGCTTGTTAGAGGGCCAGACTACCGGCATGATCTTCTCGATGGCTTCCACGGTGTGGGTGGTTGTTGCACTATTGACCTTGACAATGCATCCTTGGAATGGAAACTTCAGACATTGATGGGCTGTGGAGGGGACTGCCCCAAGTGCTTCAATCCAAGGCCGACCCAGAATAGCTTTGAAAGTTGGGTCGATATCAAGTACATAAAAATCCACGGTCATCACGAGCGGGCCTAGTTCTGTTTGTAAGGAGACGACACCGTGGCAAGTTCGCCGGGATTTATCATAGGCCGCAATGGTAGTGGGAGTTGGCTGCAAGCGGCACTCAGAAATGTTACATGACCGTAGTGTGCTGAGGGGACAGACATTTATTGATGCCTCGGTGTCAACTAGGGCGGCATCAATGGCCACCTTGTTTATAGTCAGTGTTACACATAAGGCATTCTTCTAGTCTCGGGAGGAGCTAGCTTGCTGTCTGCAAAGGTAATTGTCGCCCCCCTATTAACAATGGATAGGACCGATGGCAAATTTTTGGGGTTCATATCTTCATTCACCATAACTCTTTGCAGAAAAGTTCTTAGAGCATTCTGGTGGGTCTGCAACCTCTTGATTAATTCAAGGATAGATATCTTCGCAGGAGTCTGGTCCAAATGCTTCAGTATATCATACTGGGTCCCCAAGGCCGGATCTATCTCTTCGCATCTTGTTGTTGTTTTTGGTTCTGGATTGGAGTTGTGGGTCGATTGACCTGGCATAGACCGGATGCTTGGGTTACATCCGGTGAACATCCGCCTGCTCCGAGGGCGAGGCTGTGTTTAGTGAGGTGGGGTGTAGCACCCCAGAAATTTTATTATATAAGAAATCAAATTTAATAAAAGTGTTGGAGGGGCTTCCAACATTATATATTAATGACCCAATATCATAAGCGGGTCAATGGACATCAATTGGCCCAATAATCAAATAAAGCTAGAGAATGCATGGAAATTCGTAACTCTAAATAGGCTGAAATTAGAAAGAGGCAATTTGAGTTGAATTGGGATGCAATCATGCATTCTTGGCAACCCAAATTCGTGCCTATCTATGGTGGGAGGTTTCCTAAAGCCTCACACACTCTAAGGGAGGAAGAATCCTCAAAAGATAGGAAACTGCCCTGTCAAAACCGCAGCTTAGCTTTCCTAGTTATAATAGGACTCCTAAACACCATGGTTGCTTAAATACTCTCACCAAAACCTAGGAACGAGTTTTAGAACTTGCTGGGGTCGTGTGGAGAAGTTCTTGGTGGCTGGGGAGCAGGAGATCATCCACACCAAGTCGTTCTTCTTCCCCTGTTTCGTCTGCTGCGACCTGCACAGACCATCATCTTGAAGTCGACCAAAGGTGAGTCAAACCTAAACCAAACCTTGCAAGGCTTATACCCATGGAAAGAGGGTCAAGGCTACGTTCTAACCCAAGTGAATTCTCAAATTCCATGCAGTATACACGGAGCAGTAAGCGTTTTCCTCCGAGTGTCTGAACTCGGGTTTTCTGGAAAAACGAGACTTCTTCAACCAGAAGGTAGGTTTTCTCGGGCCAAACTTTAATATATCTTATCCCAATGTGTAGGCATCAAGTTAGCTTTCTTTCCCACTGGTTTCATCGAATTCTATTGAGTATGTTTTGAGTTATAAGTGTTTTTCCAAGTCGCGCACTGTTAGGGTTTTTCCCTTCTTCTTTTTATGCACGTGATTCGAGACTGAATTTGACCGCACTTCCTTCACAAAGGTTTTTCTAATTGGAGTCACGATCATCTTTTATGTTGGACGTTTTGTCCAAGAACCCTTGGTTAGAGAGTTACAGGCGTGGGAATAGAGTCACTGCATGATACTGGGATTTCGGGCTACACTTGACTTTCTGTTCTTCATATGTTTTCTCAGGATTCGAGACTGAATTTGATCAAACCCCCACATCAAAGTTCTTCTACTAGTTGTATTCGTCATCTTTCGTGTTGAACGTTTTGTCTAAATGTCATTAGTTAGAGAGTTATAAGATAGGTAAGTGAATCACTGCATGAGACATGTTTTCAGGTCACACTTGGCCATAAATTTGTCATGAAAGCCCTCTAGTGTCGACACTACCCCCTCTAGTGTCGACACACTGTCCCAAGGCAGCCCAGAGAGTGTTCTGGGAAGCCCTCTAGTGTCGACACTACCCCATCTAGTGTCGACACCCTGTCCCAAACAGCCCAGGAAGTGTTCTGGGAAACCCATCTAGTGTCGACACTGCCTCATCTAGTGTCGACACACTGTCCCAGTTTTTACCCAGGAAGTTCTGGGAGACTGATCTAGTGTCGACACTACCTCTCTAGTGTCGACACACTGTCCCATGTTTTCCAGAAGGTCTTCTGGAACCTGGCTCTAGTGTCGACACTACTTGAACTAGTGTCGACACTACCTGACCATTTTGTCATGTTTCTGCTTTGTGTTTGAAGCATAGTGTCGACACCAGCATGGATTGTGTCGACACTACCTCACCAGATATTGCATATTTTGATTCTTTTCATTACATAATGTCTATTTAATGGCTTAAAAGTGTTTAACCCATTGAAAAATCCTTAATTACATGAATATTATTCTAATTGCTTTCTTAATGATATGATCATACCTGAAACCTGTGATTTACTCTTGTTACCATTCTAGCTTGCTTTAAGTGATAAATTTTACCTAAAATCTTGTAAACCCATTTGAAGCTAAATGCATGGTTCATTGCATGCCATCATGTCGTGTTTTTTTCGAGAGTTTGAGACCGACGGATTGTGAATTTACACATGTGCATTTCTACACACTTATACATCTAGGGTGTGCACTTCTTTCTCTTCTCGTTCTCGTGAGTGTGAATTGCCATCTAGACTAAAGCTATTATGTAAAGATTGAACTAAATTGTAAACCTTATCGTTCAGTTGTCGAATTTATCTCTTGACTATTGTCCTCATGGAATCATGTTCAACGTATTCTTCTATCATCATCATGAACATGACATTACACATGCTTACATATTGAAACTCTCATTGGCCATTATTAATGACTGTGGGTATCTTCATTTAAATTTTACATGAGATGGCTGACAGGGCACGGAGTGTGTCCAAGGGCTCCAGTCTAGCCCCAATGACGGAGAGTCATAAATATACTGTTAACCATGGGGTATAATGATTACTGGCGTTGCATCTGCGCTGTGAGTACTTTCTTGCTTGTTGAATGTTAGATACATAACCACATACACGTGTCCTGGTGTACATTCTTGATGGATCTTTTCTTGGTGTACATTGGTGTCTACGTGCCTGATTAGTGTTACTTGAACGTGCTTGTGCAATCTTGCTTGCTTGCTTGCTTGATATGGCCATCCTGCATTTATTGCAACTAGTGATATCTTGCTTTCTTGAAAACTATGGACATCAAGTGAAATCTTGCGTGCTTGTGCAAAGTGATCTATTGCTAGTTCTTTCTTGGCATCTTGTTCAAAATTCTTATTCTGTCTTGTTCACTCTATCCAGCTTGTTTTATATCATGTTTTAATGAGTTTTGTTCGTACTTGCATATCATTCATCGTACTTGCCTAGTTCTAAAATGTTAATCACTTATATCATTGCCCGCACATTGAGATATAAATCCTACTGGGCTAGTTTGCTCATCCCCTACTTTTACCCAATCTAGGTGACTATGAAGTTCAAGAGGAAGAGCAAGTCGAGGAAGGGAATGCGTCCGAGTGAAGAGCGTTCCAAACATGAGTCTATCTATAGTTAGTTTATTGTGAGTGTTAGAACAATGTAGTAGGAAGTGAGGTATTATGTACTTTTGCTTTAATTGAGTCTTAGTCATGTATTAGTTTATCTGAGACAAATATGAGATTTGAATACAATTTATATTGAGTTCAACATTTGGGCCCTATTATGATGTTTGTGTTGATACACATTTAGCGCGTGCTAGCTAGAGGCTTATTTGCCGACTGTCCACGTCTCGGAATATCGACTCGAATTATTCGAACTAATATCCGCTGCGTAATTCTCGGGACGTGACAGTTTAGTGGTATCAGAGAGCCTAGGAATACCAATAGGATATGTCTCAGAGTAGGAGATACCTATGGAACCTAGGTCATGGAAATTAAATATAATACCTGGTGAGAATGGGTAGAGACTGGGAATGTGTCAGAAAGAAATAAAACACTCTTACCCATTGACTCTTATAATGTATCGAGAGACATTAATTAGTTTCCATCCTTTTCTCAGGAACCCTCATAACACTCTCACTCAACTGCAATGGCTCATAACCAATGGCAAGCGATGCAGGAAACCGTGGCTGGATTGACTCAGGCATTACAATGTGGTTCAGGCTGGGAATCAGGTAGGAGCTGCAAGGAATGGAGCCGGTGATCTGCACCGGAATTTTAGGAGTTTAAACCCTCCTCGTTTCTCTGGATCCCCTGATCCGGACGAGGCAGAGAATTGGCAAGGAGATGGAAAGGATTTTCCAGGTTATGCAATGCACTAATAGGGAGAAAGTGGTACTGGCCACTTTCCAATTTACTAAAGATGCCCGAGCTTGGTGGAAGGCCACTTCGGCCCATCTGCCTAATAGCTGAACTAGAGTGGGCGGATTCCTGGAGATATTCCGGGAAAATATTTCTCTGAGAGAGTGAAGGAGAAGAAGGCAGCAGAGTTTGCTGCACTAAAACAAAAGAACATGTCTGTGGCTGAGTATGAGGCTCAGTTCGCACGTCTTGCTGTGTATGCCCCACATCTGGTGGGAACTGATAGACTGAAGGCCAACCGTTTCATGGATGGACTCAGGCCATGTTCATTGAAAGGCTCGGACCACACAACATTCAAACTTACACTGAGATGGTCCAAAAGCTCAGCTAGTGGAGGACACCATGGCCAAGGTGGATGGCATGAGGGGCAAGGACAACTCTAAGCCGGTCTTTGTCAAGAAGGGAGCACCTAACACTGTTCCAACATTTCGTAGCAACAATAACAACTTCAAAAGCAATAACAAGAGCCAATTGCTGAAGAGATGCGGCGGGAGATAAAAGAGTCAAAGTGGAAGGTAGGCAGTCGTCTGAAAACTGCAAGTTTGTGATAAACCAGGGACACCGAGCTGAGGAATGCTGGAAGAAGCTCGGGGCATGCTTGAGATGTGGTGGTCGTGACCACGTATTCCGGATTGTCCTATGCTGAAGGACCAGCCCGGAGAGCCCAGAATGCACCACGGCGTCAGGACGCCTTAATGCTGTCATAGAAGCTGACCTACCCGAGGAAGGGGGTATGGTGGAAGGTACCATTTCCATACACTCTCAACCTGCATTTGTACTTATTGATACGGGAGCTGCATATTCTTTATTTCCACCACATTTGCTGCAACTTTACCTGTCAAACCTGTACCCTTGAAATCCAAGATCATTGTAGCCTCTCCACTAGGCTCAGAATCTGAACTCACTCACTACTTGCCAAAGTGTGAAACCATAATTGGAGGACACAATCTCCCTGCAGACCTTATCTGTTTAGACATGAAGGGTTATGATGCCATTCTGGTGTCGATTGGCTAATTAAATATGATGCCGATGTGAACTGTCGCCATAGGAGGGTCACTTTTAAAAGATCAAACCTTCCAACTCTATCACTACTTGGCACCCGTTATCACAAACACCCTATCTTGATATCCTCCTTGAAGGCTTCTAAGCTGATCAACCAGGGTTGTGATGCTTTCCTAGTTTCCGTCTTGGCTACTGAAAAGAGGAAACCGACCTTAGAAGACATTCCAATAGCCAGGGAATATCCTGATGTATTTCCTGAGGAATTGCCTGGTATACCACCTGAGCGGGAGGTAAATTTCACCATTGAGTTACTCCCTGGGGCAGCCCCTGTTTCAAAGGCCCCGTATCGCATGTCCCCTGTTGAATTGCAGGAGTTGAAGAGACAGATCCAAGAACTGCTAGATCAAGGTTTTATCAGGCCTAGTACATCCCCGTGGGAGCACCAGTACTATTCGTCAGAAAGAAGGACGGATCAATGAGGCTTTGCATTGACTACCGTCAGTTGAACCAGTTGACAATAAAGAACAAGTATCCACTACCCCGCATCGATGAACTGTTTGACCAGATTTCTGGCGCACAATATTTCTCTAAGATAGATCTAAGATCTGGCTACCATCAACTAAGGATAAAGGAAGAGGATATTCACAAATCTGCATTCCGGAGTAGGTATGGTCACTATGAGTTCGTGGTCATGCCGTTCGGATTAACCAATGCTCCAGCGGCTTTCATGCAACTTATGAACAATATTTATAGGCCCTACTTGGACCAGTTCATAGTGGTGTTCATTGATGACATCCTTATTTACTCCAAATCCAAAGAAGAACATGAGGAACACTTGAAGGTTGCTCTGCAAGTGCTCAGAGATAACCAACTCTATGCTAAACTTAGTAAGTGTGAATTCTGGATGGAGGAAGTATCTTTCCTTGGTCACATCATATCCAAGGAGGGAATCTCTGTAGATCCGTCCAAGGTGGAGGCGGTAAAGAATTGGGAAAGGCCGACAACTGTGTCGGAAATCAGAAGCTTTCTGGGGTTAGCCGGTTACTATCGTCGCTTCATTAAAGATTTCTCAAAGATAGCTGTACCAATGACCAGGCTTACCAGGAAGGATAATCCATTCGCATGGACTGATGAATGTGAAGAAAGCTTCAGGGCATTGAAAGAACACCTTACCTCAGCACCCGTACTAACCTTGCCAACTGCCGGGGGTAGTTTTGAAGTATACACCGATGCATCCGGGATCGGCCTTGGCTGTGTGCTGATGCAAGAAGGGAAAGTGGTATGCTACGCGTCCAGACAATTAAAGAAGCACGAGGACAATTATCCCGTACATGATCTGGAGCTAGCTGCTGTAGTCTTCGCCTTGAAGATATGGCGTCATTATCTATATGGTGAGAAATTCATTGTGTTTTCTGACCATAAAAGCTTGAAATATCTGTTTTCTCAGCAGACTTGAATATGAGGCAACGGAGGTGGTTGGAGTATCTCAAGGACTTCGACTTCTCTATTCAATATCATCCAGGAAAAGCAAATGCCGTGGCAGATGCTCTTAGCAGGAAGCCGATGGCTACCTTGTCTAGTCTCATGGTGAGTGAATGGAGGTTATTAGAGGACTTCGCCAAGTTAAATATTGATGCAGACATCATAGAGAAGGGATGTTTTGTTGCAAGTGTTAGAGCACAGCCCACACTATTGGAGGACATCACAACACTCCAAGACAATGACCCTATAGTTGTGGAGATTAAGGCTAATCTGGACCAGAGGCCAGATTTCTCATTAACTGAAGATGGAAGGCTATTGTTCCGGGATCGAGTCTGTGTACCCGACCATGCAGAACAAAGAAAATTGATTATGGACGAGGCTCACAAGACCAGATATACTATTCATCCTGGAACTACCAAAATGTATCAGGATTTGAAAAGAAGCTTCTGGTGGCCTAATATGAAGAGAGAGGTGGCGGAATATGTCGCCCGATGCTTAACATGTCAAAGGGTCAAGGCAGAACACTTACGACCCGCAGGTAAACTCAAACCCCTAGAAATTCCGGCATGGAAATGGGAAGGTATAGGGATGGATTTTATTTTCGGACTACCTAAATCTAGAGGTGGATTCGATGGTATCTGGGTTATAGTTGACCGCTTAACCAAGTCAGCTCACTTCTTGCCAGTGAAGAATAAGTGGTCAATAGATGTTCTGGCTGCATTGTATGTGAAGGAAATAGTCAGATTACATGGAGTACCGGTGTCTATCGTGTCTGATAGAGACCCCAGGTTTACATCCCACTTTTGGAAAGGACTGCATTACTCCTTGGGATCTAAACTAAATTTTAGCACGGCTTTCCATCCACAAACAGATGGACAGACGGAGAGAACCAACCAGGTGATTGAAGATATGCTCAGAGCATGTGTCCTAGATTTTGGAGGTAGCTGGCATGAACACTTACCTCTTGTGGAGTTCGCCTACAATAATAGCTATCAAGCTAGCATTCAGATGGCACCATTTGAAGCACTTTATGGCAGAAGTTGCCGATCTCCAATATGCTGGTATGAGGTTGGCGAAAAACAAATGTTAGGACCAGAGATGATAAGGGAAACCACAGAGAAGGTGAAGCTTATCAGAGAAAGAATGGCAGTGGCGCAGCAAAGGCAAAAGGCATATGCAGATAATAGAAGAAGAGATCTGGAATTTCAGGTGGGTGAACATGTATTCTTGAAAGTGTCACCAGGCCGTGGGATCAGACGTTTGGCATTAAGGCAAGTTGTCACCAAGGTTTGTCGGGCCTTTCGAAATCCTTGAAAGAGTCGGCGAGGTGGCATATCGTCTCGCTTTACCACCACAAATGGATGGAATACACAATGTGTTCCACATATCCATGTTGAAAAAGTATGTACGAGATCCATGGCATGTCATAGAATATGAGCTTCTGGAATTCAACAAAGACGGAACATATCAAGAGAAGCCAATTAAGATTGTGGACCGGGAACTGCGCCAACTAAGGAACAAGGTTATCCCACTAGTAAGGGTTAGATGGAATCAACGCATGGATGAGGACGACACGTGGGAAACCGAGGAAGCAATGCGCAAAAGATTTCCGGAGCTATTCACAAGTAAGTACACCTCACTTGTAAAATCACTTGCTGTACATGAATTTGGGGACCAAATTCTCTTAAGTGGGGGAGGGTGTAGCACCCCGAAAATTTTAATATATAAGAAATCAAATTTAATAAAGTGTTGGAGGGACTTCCAACATTATATATTAATGACCCAATATCATAAGCGGGTCAATGGACATCAATTGGCCCAATAATCAAATAAAGCTAGAGAATGCATGGAAATTCGTAACTCTAAATAGGCTGAAATTGGAAAGAGGCAATTTGAGTTGAATTGGGATGCAATCATGCATTCTTGGCACCCCAAATTCGTGCCTATCTATGGTGGAGGGTTTCCTAAAGCCTCACACACTCTAAGGGAGGAAGGAATCCTCAAAAGATAGGAAACTGCCCTGTCAAAACCGCAGCTTAGCTTTCCTAGTTATAATAGGACTCCTAAACACCATGGTTGCTTAATACTCTACACCAAAACCTAGGAACGAGTTTTAGAACTTGCTGGGGTCGTGTGGAGAAGTTCTTGGTGGCTGGGGAGCAGGAGATCATCCACACCAAGGCGTTCTTCTTCCCCTGTTTCGTCTGCTGCGACCTGCACAGACCATCATCTTGAAGTCGACCAAGGTGAGTCAAACCTAAACCAAACCTTGCAAGGCTTATACCCCTGGAAAGAGGGTCAAGGCTACGTTCTAACCCAAGTGGAATTCTCAAATTCCATGCAGTATACACGGAGCAGTAAGCGTTTTCCTCCGAGTGTCTGAACTCGGGTTTTCTGGAAAAACGAGATTTCTTCAACCCAGAAGGTAGGTTTTCTCGGGCCAAACTTTAATATATCCTATCCCAATGTGTAGAGCATCAAGTTAGCTTTCTTTTCCCACTGGTTTCATCGAATTCTATGAGTATGTTTTGAGTTATAAGTGTTTTCCAAAGTCGCGCACTGTTAGGGTTTTTCCCCTTCTTTTTATGCACGTGATTCGAGACTGAATTTGACCGCACTTCCTTCACAAAGGTTTTTCTAATTGGAGTCACGATCATCTTTTATGTTGGACATTTTGTCCAAGAACCCTTGGTTAGAGAGTTACAGGCGTGGGAATAGAGTCACTGCATGATACTGGGATTTCGGGCTACACTTGACTTTCTGTTCTTCATATGTTTCTCGGGATTCGAGACTGAATTGATCAAACCCCAACATCAAAGTTCTTCTACTAGTTGTCTTCGTCATCTTTCGTGTTGAAGTTTTGTCTAAATGTCATTAGTTAGAGAGTTATAAGATAGGTAAGTGAATCCTGCATGAGACATGTTTCAGGTCACACTTGGCCATAATTTGTCATGAAAGCCCTCTAGTGTCGACACTACCCCATTAGTGTCGACACACTGTCCCAAGGCAGCCCAGAGAGTGTTCTGGGAAGCCCTTAGTGTCGACACTACCCCATCTAGTGTCGACACCCTGTCCCAAACAGCCCAGGAAGTGTTCTGGAAACCCATCTAGTGTCGACACTGCCTCATCTAGTGTCGACACACTGTCCCAGTTTTACCCAGGAAGTTCTGGGAGACTGATCTAGTGTCGACACTACCTCTCTAGTGTCGACACACTGTCCCATGTTTTCCAGAAGGTCTTCTGGAACCTGGCTCTAGTGTCGACACTACTTGAACTAGTGTCGACACTACCTGACCATTTTGTCATGTTTCTGCTTTGTGTTTGAAGCATAGTGTCGACACCAGCATGGATTGTGTCGACACTACCTTCACCAGATATTGCATATTTTGATTCTTTTCATTACATAATGTCTATTTAATGGCTTAAAAGTTTTAACCCATTGAAAAATCCTTAATTACATGAATATTATTCTAATTGCTTTCTTAATGATATGATCATACCTGAAACCTGTGATTTACTCTTGTTACCATTCTAGCTTGCTTTAAGTGATAAATTTACTTAAAATCTTGTAAACCCATTTGAAGCTAAATGCATGGTTCATTGCATGCCATCATGTCAAGTGTTTTTTCGAGAGTTTGAGACCGACGGATTGTGAATTTACACATGTGCATTTCTACACACTTATACATCTAGGTGTGCACTTTTTTCTCTTCTCGTTCTCGTGAGTGTGAATTGCCATCTAGACTAAAGCTATTAATGTAAAGATTGAACTAAATTGTAAACCTTATCGTTCAGTTGTCGAATTTATCTCTTGACTATTGTCCTCATGGAATCATGTTCAACGTATTCTTCTTATCATCATCATGAACATGACATTACACATGCTTACATATTGAAACTCTCATTGGCCATTATTAATGACTGTGGGTATCTTCATTTAAAATTTTACATGAGATGGCTGACAGGGCACGGAGTGTGTCCAAGGGCTCCAGTCTAGCCCCAATGACGGAGAGTCATAAATATACTGTTAACCATGGGGTATAATGATTACTGGCGTTGCATCTGCGCTGGGAGTACTTTCTTGCTTGTTGAATGTTAGATACATAACCACATACACGTGTCCTGGTGTACATTCTTGATGGATCTTTTCTTGGTGTACATTGGTGTCTACGTGCCTGATTAGTGTTACTTGAACGTGCTTGTGCAATCTTGCTTGCTTGCTTGCTTGATATGGCCATCCTGCATTTATTGCAACTAGTGATATCTTGCTTTCTTGAAAACTATGGACATCAAGTGAAATCTTGCGTGCTTGTGCAAAGTGATCTATTGCTAGTTCTTTCTTGGCATCTTGTTCAAAATTCTTATTCTGTCTTGTTCACTCTATCCAGCTTGTTTTATATATCATGTTTTAATGAGTTTTGTTCGTACTTGCATATCATTCATCGTACTTGCCTAGTTCTAAAATGTTAATCACTTATATCATTGCCCGCACATTGAGATATAAATCCTACTGGGCTAGTTTGCTCATCCCTACTTTTACCCAATCTAGGTGACTATGAAGTTCAAGAGGAAGAGCAAGTCGAGGAAGGGAATGCGTCCGAGTGAAGAGCGTTCCAAACATGAGTCTATCTATAGTTAGTTTATGTGAGTGTTAGAACAATGTAGTAGGAAGTGAGGTATTATGTACTTTTGCTTTAATTGAGTTTTAGTCATGTATTAGTTTATCTGAGACAAATATAAGATTTGAATACAATTTATTGAGTTCAACATTTGGGCCCTATTATGATGTTGTGTTGTACACATTTAGCGCGTGCTAGCTAGAGGCTTATTTGCCGACTGTCCACGTCTCGGAATATCGACTCGAATTATTCGAACTAATATCCGCTGCGTAATTCTCGGGACGTGACATGGTAGTGGTCGATGATGGACTGGTTGGCTATAGTGCGCTGGCGTGGTGGGATGGGATGTTAATTGGTGATGGGCTGATGGTCCGTATGCACGGGGGTATGTAGAGTGGCGAGGTGATTGTGGCAATGTTTGGTGCAGTGGATATAGTGGTGTGTGGGAAATAGCCAATATTGGCCTACTTCATGCTCATCGTCGTAGGCCAAGCGCGGCTGGTGGTGGGATTGTGATGACTGGAATTGACTTTAGCGGTGGAGAGGTGGTGAGCAGGTGGGTATTCGAGCGGGCTGGTGGCTGCGGAATAGGGTTTGCAGATTATGCCGAGATCAGTTGCTAGTTGTTGTGGTTGTTGGGGCTGATGGAACTACTGCGGAACGGTTTGCTGCTACAAAACTGCTGCTGCTGGAACTGCTGCTGTTGTTGTGGTGGTTGTTGTCGCCCTTTGCTGCTACTGTTTGTTGTCTCTGCCTCCCACTGGTCCCTCAAAGTTTGAATTAACCTCTTTCATTTCTGCCAATCGATTTGCTGCTGTTCATGGAGTATATAATGTCCCCTGAATGAAAGCAGTCTGATACATTGTGCCAAGTTGGCGATGATAGACACAGTAACTTCATTTGATCCGCTACCATGTTCCAGTTTGCCTTCTCCGAGGGAGTCTAAGGGCATTGAGAGAATAGGGCTGCAAAATGTCGGCTAGACTCTGGGAAGAGGAGGTAATAAAACTCTTTTGAGTCCATTAGGCTTCCTAGGAGCATAGCCATTTTGAGTGGAGGGATTTTGGTTTGTCTGGCGGTGGTCCTGCTGTGGTGTTTTTGGTTTGAGGAGGTGGTGGCCTATTGTTCCAAGGCTGTTGAGCAGACGATTGTAGGGGGACCTACCTACAGACCCTGGGGTTGTTGACATCACACGTGCTCATTAGTTTGACCCCTTCAGTGACTGGTCATGTGGCTTCTTAGGATAGCGAGATTTTGGGTTTTCAAACATAGAGTGAATGGGCGAGTCCTTGAGTTGGGTTTGAATGAAACGGGCTCGACTGTAGAGTTGGTGCATGGTCGTAATGTCATTCATGGCCAAAATGGATCGTAGGTTGGGGTAGCATTGGCAATTATCAGCTTGACCTTCTCCTCCTCAGGCATAGGGTGGCGGACCTTTGCAGCCAAAGCACGCCACCTATCAGCATAGACCGTAAATTTTCATCGGCCTTCATCTTTTCGGCCACCAAATCCACAAAAGAATACTCGGGTCTGACCCGATCTTGGAACTGCTGTAGAAACCTTTCTTGAACAATTTGAAAGTCTTCGACTTCCTTTGGGGTAGAGAGTAGAACCATTCGAAGGCCAGACCATCAAATGACTTTCTAAACAAATGCCATGAGGTGGTGGTCATACTTGTGCGGAGCAGATTCATACACAAAATCTTTAAGATGTACATCGGGGTCGCCTACCCATAGTATCGCCTGTAGACAGGGAGCTCTAACTAGGGGAACTCAGAGATGTTGAAAAGAAGGGAGGGATATCGGCGACCTTCCGAGGGTCCAATTACCTTTGAAGGTCATGGAGTTCCCTCTTCATAGATGTCCACTCCCTGAGGAAGTCAGAAGGGGATGAGGCTGGTGGGATTGGGAACAAGGGAGCGAGATTTCTCCAAAGAGTAGGACCTCTCATGAGGAAAAGAAGCATGTTCGGCCCAATAAAATGAAGAGATTGGGGGAGATTTGGGCCAAACTTCCGGTGCCGGAAGATAACTGGGCTTAGAGAAGTGAATGGTCCGCGGACGAAGAGGAGTAGGATCCGCCACAGTGGGGTACATGTGCGTAGAAGCAACAGGGGCAGAGGAGGCCATCTACTGGGCAGAACTATGAGAGGGCGGAGATAGAGGGTGCTTGCCTTTGCAGTGGCCAGAAATTCTCGAACTGGTCTGGGCTTAGGTAGGGAAGGAGTTGACTAATTGCGCGTGTGGGTCATCTACCCCAGGAGGAGAAGGGGGGCGAGACCGATCATCCACAATGGTAGGGGGCTGATCTGCCCCGTGAAGGTGGCCGCAGGGGTTGGGGCCACATCCTCCAGAAGCCCAATGGGCAGAGAATCACTGGTAAGGACACAGAAATGATCCATACCGAACAAAGGATTATGATATACTACAACAGTTTGGGGAGATTGACTCGAAGAACCTAGACATGACGCATACACTACCCCTAACCGATTAGGGGAGACGACACCCACCCACCAAAACCTAGACTCTAACACACAAGAATGGACAGTAAGGTAAGAAGGAGTATATCAAACAAGCACTCATTGACATGATTATCATTAAGATTTTTAAGGTTCGCACTTAACCTTTAATGGATTAATTAATGAAATTGCACTCGCCAAATGGGACCCTAATAGTAGGTACTCAAGTACTTCGGCGCAACTAAAGGGAGATACACAACTCACGCGTAAGACGACCTGAACTAGGGTACGATGGGTACAACCAGCCTGGCACCCGACTTGCGTGCGCCCATGGGGACTTACGGAGGCCCTCGGTAGCGGCCCTGGTCAGCCCATGAGTGATTGCGGGTGAGAGGGTCTCCACTACCAGGAGGAAACATATCTACACGAAATAGTAGTGTATGCATGAGCCTATGTGCACCAGGGTGCATGCAAATTCTATCTTAAGCTAACACACAGCAACTGATAGGTCTCGGTTGAGGTCGCGATGACCAGATACGTCGCTACCTTATCGCGACCGATGGGTCGGCCGCGATAAGAACAGAGTGTAGAAACATATAGTCACATGCAAACAATGAACAAATAGACTAACCTAAAGCGCAATACAATCATGGAAGAAGGCAAACAATAGAAGAAGACTCCCTAAACAAACAGAAACTGATGCATAGATGGAAAACAGTAACATCCAAAGCATACCTGATGCCGCGTCCTCCACCGCTGGTGCGATAGTGTCGCGGCAACCCGACCCCTCGCGATAGAGCCCGAAAATAGACAGTGAAAATAAAAGGAAAACCGAGCCCTAGCAGGGTTCTAGTAAAGAGAAGTGCGAGCAAACATGATAAAGCAACATGGAGGAGGCACAAGAACACTTCCAGGAAAAGAACAGGATGAAGGACAAGGGGGATAATGCGTACCTGCAGTCGCATCCACCCTTATGGATGCGATAAAGTCACGACCGCACAATGCGTCGTGTCAATAACGAGAACAAAATAACACAGAAAACACAGGAATGATCCTAGCAGGGTTCTACTTAAGCATATAAACACATCATCATGGCAGGCAAACAAGTAAGAAATCGACGAGGCTTAGCAATGAAGGTCTCACTTTGATCGCCAAAAGGTGTAATCATGGGGTTGCGCACCCTCAAAACACACAACATGTTTAGGCTATTAGCAGCATGGACTAAGGAAATGTGATCGCCACCTAACAAATTGCCTTGAATAAGAATTAAGTTGGCTAACGTGCTAGGAAAAGGAGTTGAGAATGGGGGACTTACTGGTGTCGTGACGAGTCTCTCTGTCACGATGGTATTGTTGTCGCGACGCCCTCACCGGGCGCGTCCTTGTGCGCGATGGGGGTGGCCGACGCGTTCTCTGCAGTGCGGGAGGATTTGGCGGACCTTCTTCCTGCCCTCCAGTCGGCTAGAGGACAAGCTCCTCGTCGATCCTTGCTTAGGTGCCTACCAAAACAACGAAAACAATAAAAGAAACCATGTTAGACCATATTTAGAGTAGCATCTATTCAAAATGAAATGAAAGGGTAGAGCATGGAGGGAACGAACCTGGGGGTGGTTTTAAATCCCTTGAGTAGCATAAACATGGGAAAGGAAAGGAAATGCGTTCCTATCTAAAAGAAAACATAATATGCATGAAGGGAAATGAGAGGAAGAAAGGAAAAAGGAGCCCCAATGGGGCGACTCCCTAGCTATAGTGTGACGTCCTTGGTCGTGCTAAAGCCTTGGAAGACCTTGGAAGCCGCCTACTCAATCACCAGCTCCATAGTGAAGAAGAAACCATGGCTTGATGAAGAGGATAGGTAGAAAAATGGGTGGAAATGGGTGAGCCACGAGCTAAGGGGAATGTCTGAAGAGATTTTGGCAGCACTTCATAGTAAAATCCGGGCTCCTCCCTCCTCTGAAGGTGGAGTGTCACTTATATAGAAAGGAGAGACATTATCCGTTCTTAAGTGATAAGACCCAAAAAAGGTTTAAAAAGCAGAGCCATGTAAATCGATGGGTAGAGTCCTAACCCAAGGTGCCATGGAACCTCAAACCTCGGCTGGGGGGTTGGGAAATTGCTTGGAGATAGAGATAAGGAGAAAGGAGGATAATGTGGAGGTGGTTGCGGAGGCCAACGCATGCGGATAATGCCGCGACAGGTCGTAGGGACGCGACAAGGCTTATCACGACGGCCAGAGTGGACATGACCTCGAAGGCACGTGAATAGATATGCATGGGTTGTCGCGACGGCCAAGGGTGACGCGATTAGTATTAACGCGGTGCCACGACCCATTGCGTTAAGGATGATCAATTATATTGACATTTTCTGATCGACTCTGTTGAAAGATGATCAATTACCTAAGGGAAGAAATCGATTTGGGCAGCAAGAACACGACCTCCAAGGCCGTCGCATTAATGCTTGAGTGTTTGAAACCCTAGAATAAGGACTCTAAATGATGACCGGATGGGATCTAAAGAAATGGGCTTTAATGGGCTCAAACATGGCTAACACATGTGCTCATGGTGAGTACCAACTTGGGGCTCACTAAGAGAACAAGAATGTGGTTCGACTTATGGGCCAGAATCGGGTGTCTACAAGGACCTTTAGGTGGGGAACGCGGCAGGTTACCTGGCTGCTTCAGTGACCGAAGGTGACACCTACTTGACAGTGTCCTCGCACGGTGCCAGGTGGGTCGTGTCTGTCTAATAATCGATTGACCGGTGGTCAATCGATTATCAGCAGAGCGATGGGTTTTATGTGCTTCCGATAGTGTTCTGAGGTTTTGGCTTGCTCGTGAGTGCCTTGGTTGGCCGACAGTCCTCTCGAGGGTTCGTGAGTGCCTCATGCTTGCTGGGCTTGTCATGAGTTACAAGCCAGCAGTTCGGCGTTGTTCTTGTTATGCTTGCCCGCCTATTCGCCCGGTGCTTGGCACTTGAGGACTTGTCCCATTCAGAGGTTGTCTCTGTTGCCTGGGACCCCATCCTTGGGAGCCTTTGAGGGAGCGTTTCGGGGCTACGAGCGTGCTCTAGTTGGCGGACTCTGGAGGTGAGGGGAAAATGAGGTTTGGACATTAGTGCCGAGTCATTTGTAGAACTCTCTTGGTTGGTCTGGGACACCGAGGTCGGTTGTAGTTCTTCTCGGCGCAGGCCAGTCACTGCGTTGGTTCTGGAGCCACGTAGAGAGGTCAGGCGTGAGGCCGCAGCTTGGCCAGGCTGCGGTTGTTGTTGGTTGTGGTGTTTCTATGGCGGCTCTGTCTTGCTCTTTCGGGGAGTCGGAGGCAGGAGCCAGGCTAACAAGTAGAGGGAGTGGCTGGTGTGTCCTCCTCTTGGCTACTAGTGGCGGTGGCTTGGTTGTTGTTGTTGTGACGGCGTTTCCTCATGATGTTCCAATTGTTATCCATTGCCCTAGCTTGCATGGCAGTTATAGCCTGGCCGTGCCTAGTTTCCATAAGCATTGTTGGTTTGGCCTTGTTGGCCAGTGCTTCTGGTGGTTTCGCTTCGGTGTCCTCTCGGTTCCGTAGTCCCATTCTTGGGTGCCAATCCATGGTGGCACCGGCATGTGTGGCTTCCCGACCTCGCGGTGTGTTGGGGTCTGGGGTGGTTCTACTTGTGGGCCCTCGACCTTGTGGAGGTCTGAGGTGGCCGTGCTTGTGGTGAGACATCGTTCTCACCTGGTTGTTGCATGGTCTCGGCGGGTGCGCCGAGGGTTGCTTCCACTTGGTACCCAACTCCGTTGGTTTTTGTGGGGTCGTGTGTGTGTCACGACCTTGGTTAGCGGTTGTGACGTTGCATTGTTCTGTTCCGTTGCTTTGTGGTATCTTGCTGTAGGTGTTCCTTGATTTACAGCTTTCTAGTGTAGTTTCCTATTTTCGGAGTTCCTGCTGCTCTGGCCGGTGAGGGACTGGTAATCCCTACTGGGCCTTGTTCGCGAGGCTCACCCCCCTACTCTCTCAGCTAGGGGCTCGTCGTCATAGGAACTCGGTGTCGGACAGGTTGCGGAGGCGGCTGTGGCGCCGTGTGTTGTAAGCAACAATGGGAGCGAGTGTTGTGAGCTCTTATACCTGAGTGAGTGGAGAGTTGTGCTTTGAAAGTTCTTGGGGTATGCCCCTTAAGGACTGCACCTTTCTTCTTGTACCTGTACTTTTACTTGGGACACATTGTATAGTTGTTATATTGTTATAGTTATTTAAATTCAGTACATATCTCACTAGACTATTTCTTCTAACCCTTCCGGGTCTTCGGATCTGTGGGTGGCGACGCGAACTTCGGGTCCCTGGCAGGGGGTCCGCGAGGTCGGGTCGTTACAGTTGGTATCAGAGTGTGGGTCTACTGAGATTTGTAATGGGTTAATAATTATAGCTGTCTCAAAGATAGGTACTAGTACGCTGCTGACACCGTCCAGCTAGTGTTAGGCTTGTGCTTTCAATTGTGTTGTAGGCATGCGGCTTCCCTGTAAGTTCGTGTGCGTGTTGCAGGAGGTTGCAGTTGTGCTATGTCACGTGCGTGGGGAGTGTGGTCGCTCGGTGTGTTCGTGCCATGGTGGCGCGGTTGGTGGTGGACTCACTGGCAGTGGTCTTCCCTGTACGGAGGACGATTCCAGGCAAGTTCAGGTGCGGTGCTCTTCGTTATCTTCATCGCATTTGGGTGCATGTGTGTCGTGAAGGCTGAGAGAGCCTGCGTGTGGTGTGGCCTTCACTGGTTCAAAGTTGTTGTCTATGGAACCGATGGAAGGTGTCCTACCTTGTTGGTTGTCCCCTATTGTTGGGGTGTGTGTTGTGTGGTTGTGTGTGTGGTCTCCTGTCTGTGCACTGTTGTGCCCTGTGCTCTGCTCAGTCGACGTAATCTTTGCAGCTCGGAAGTCATGGAGGCTAACATATAACATTGAGAAAGAACTGAGTCCTCCTTATACTTCTTGTAGTGAGAAACATCTTCCTGACTAGCCCCTTCGACTGGCTCGGACACGATCTCATCGAGGACATACACAATTTTCTCCGCCGTAAGAACAATTCTCAGGTTTCAAAGCCAATCAGCGTAGTTAGGACCAGTGAGACGATTGACATCTAATATGCTACAGAGTGGGTTTGCAAGCGACATTTTTTTGAAAATAAAGATGTAGCAATAATAAACAACATGCAAGCTTTTGGATTCGTAGAAAATTAAGACATGGACTTTTATCTTAATTTTATCCCACTATTTTCTCGCAGGACACATGACACCCTCTAGCATGTGAATTGAAAGTTTTCGGCAAACTCCTAGTGGGGATCGAGATCCAATTGGCATCTTGGCATGACCTCGAGAGACTCGACCAATCATACCAAGCTCAAATGGTAGGCAACTCTTGTGATTCTCATCATAATTTGGCCTCCAAATCACCATGGCCCAGAGGGACTCCACCAACCAGGATGTTTGGTTAAGTCAACACCATCATTACTAGATGAGTTTGATTCGGTGATATGCTCTCGAGGGACTCGACCAAGCATACCCTATCCTCAAGTCACCAGTGAAATCTCCATGTTGTAGGCCAGATATCAAATCCCAATATAGGTGAGCCCGAAGTGACTCCGCCAACCCATTCTATATCAGAGACAAGGTTAGGCTATGATGTGCGGGTTTTGATATTCTGATCAATTCAGATCGATTAAGAGTTAATCCATGTATTAGATTAAGAGTTAATCTAATAGTTTTATTAGTTAAAGTGTTTGATTAATTTCTAGTAGCTTATATATATGCATGTGATGTGTATGTTGTGGGCGGATGATCATGGACCTATGTGTGATGTTTATGTGTGTGGATGGTGATTCATTGGGGTCTATGAGCCCCCTTCTCTTTCTCATTAAATCGTTGTGTATTTCTACCTCTCCCAATGGTGTAATTCCCCTTGATATGATCAAGGTTTCTTAATTGATTAAATGTCCATTTTTGGGCCTGTGTGCCTATAGTCATTTGTAATTATTGTAATTATTTGAAATCACTCTCGGAGGCACGACGGAAGTGTGTAATTATCGACGGAGCTAATGACGAAGAAGAGGATGAACACCGTGCATGGAATGCATTGAGGACACACATAGGGTTTAGTGATCAAGTCTTTTGGCTCAAGCTTGATCGCGCTAGAGTTTGGTCCATGATCATCCGATGTAGCTATTTATATATACAATTTATATTCATTTTCGCACCTACTAGGTACATATTTGCATGCGATGTAAGTATATGGTAACTATATGTGTGGGACGTGTATTATTTATCTATGAGACCACTCAAATAAAAATAAAAAACGTCTTCTATTTGCTAATATATTAAGTCGGTAAACATGAGGCAATAAGATTGACTCACGTGGCCTTCCATCATTTTCATCATCATTAGCCATGGTGACATTGCGAGGTGTCCCTGCGAGGTGTCCTTAGTCATGATGGCGTCACGAGATGTCCTGACGAGGTGTCCTTATGAGGTGTCCCTTGTCATGATTACCTGACGAGGTATCCCTATGAGGTGTCCCTCTTGTCATCATGATAGAACGAGGTGTCCCTGCGAGGTGTCCCTTGTCATGATTACATAAGAGGTGTCCCTGCGAGGTGTCCCTTGTCATGATTACATGACGAGGTGTCCTTGTGAGGTGTAGCAACTTGAAGTTTTCGAAAAAAAAATTTAATAATATTAAAAAAAATTAGTCAATTGGAAAATCAAAGAAAAGAGAATTAATTCAAACCCACTAAATGAAAAGAAGTCATGGGCTTTATTAAATGGATCACATAAAAGTTATTGGGCCAAAATAAGAATTTTAAAAGAGGAATAAATGGAAAATACCCTAAATTCGTATCTTAAAATATTGCCTAAATAGAAAAGGGCTAATAAATCATTAAAATAGATAGTTTGGGTGGGAATTAGATTTCTAACCCTACCCTAATTGTTGGCCACGGATTTGGATCCCAACCTAACCCAAATAGGTGGTGGAAAGCTTGGAAGGATGATAGAAATAGGAAATCTCATAATTAAAGGGTAATTAGAGTCATGTTAGGAAAGGGAAACTAAGGGAGCTTAAATACTCACCAATCTCTCCATGGATGGCGCTAACTCGTTGCTGGGGCTTGCTGGTCGAGGAGAGAAGGCCAAGAAGAGGAGAAACTCGTGGAGAAGAGGATTGCTCAAGATTCAACCCTCGTTCTTCAAGTTCTAAACCCTAGGAGATCAAACGAGTCAAAGGTAGGCATTCTCACGAGCAAAAATCAATAATTTCGTCTGTAGATTGTTCCATACATCAAGAACAAAACCCCTCTTGTTTCATAATTTTTCATCAAGCCAATCTTTTATTCTTGATTTTTGAAGTTCTGCAATCATCATGACCCCGAACCTTCATCTAGTTCTAGATCTCCATGTATACTCGACCCCATGCCATGAAATTTTAACTGGAGATACTGATGGATGTTAGGCATCGTTGCCCCTGAAAAACCTAATTATCATCCATCCTACGTCTCGAATTAATTCTTTTATCTCTACTATATTTTGTACCATATTCTTTGTGAATAAATTGTTTGAAGCATGCCAAGACCATGGCCACTTTCAAATTCCTATTTACTGGAAGTGCACTTGCATGTCTAGATCCGTTTAAAACTAGTTTCATGAATTTTTATCGTCTATACATTTAGTTCTTGATTTTTGAACAACCCTGTGTCAAACAAGGCAACTTGGACCGCAATCAAGAACATGTCTTTTTCCCGCTCGGACTCAGTGCAGGACCTGCGAACGTGACGGCCCGATAGGCCGCGTTCTCAGGGCTGATCGCGACAGAGTCACCCATCATGTTCTGAACGCGACAGGCCCTGCCGTCGCGATCTGGCAACCTGTTCTGACTGACTGTCGCGAACCGTGAATGACCCTGTCGCGTTCTGATCCGACCCTGTCGCGACCCTTACAGGGTACGTCGCGATCTAGGGTTTTTACATGAACACCCATGATTTGTGATGTTCTAACTTTCTATAGTGTTTATACCCCTTGTTAACAGTCATGCACGCAGTAATTACACTGTTATAAAATGAATGTATGTTGAGTGATTTCAAAGACATGCACATGACCTCTTCCTATCTATGATTCCTTTTACAGATACACACACTTGAACCATCCCATATGGTTGAACTTGGCATGAAAATATCTCATAACACATCTGATAATTTATTGTAATTATATATATTTAAAATTGCCTTATTTTAAATGGACTTGTCTTTGTTTCTCGTGATGTTTGGATATACCGTTACCGACGCTCCACTGTTCTAGAATTCCTCTAGAACGTCGGGCATTTGTTTCTCTATACACACTTCTCTTGACTTGGATGAACTCTCCGTCAGATATTCCTTCTGTCGGACTAGTGAATCCTTGTTCAAGGCCTCCGTAAGTCTCCTCTGTCCATAGATTCTCACATGGTCGATGAGCTGGTTGTACCCGAACACCTATGACACCCTTTAGGGATCAGTAAGATCCAAACGGTTTTAGTTGCTCTCGCTCTTATCTGAATCACACCGGACCTCTGGACCTGTGCATAACATGGCCAGTGAAAGGGTAATGAAGTCCACCTGACTGCCAACACCAATCACACGTGTTGCACAACTGTTACTATCACCCGTTTACTCGATGTTTTATGTGCATGGCCTATAGTTCTCATCTATACTCGTCTCGCTATTCTATTCACGCTCTCTCTACTATCTCGTCTATTCATCTAGTACTCTCATCTATTTCTTGGTACTCTCTATTGGCCATTGACTAATTGTCTAAAGAAACAATATAACCAATGCCTGATAATATAAAAGGGTCCGGTCTGGTCCTGGGATGTGCGCCCAAAAGTGCTATTTGCCCGCGGGAGTTAAATGACTAGAGTGTTTGGTATTACACTCGAGTGCTGTCTATCTCGACTATCTAAATGACAATCAAAAGTGCTATATTCTCTCTTGTTGTCTATTGACAACAAAGTGCTATACTATACACGTTGTGCTATTGCTATACTTTGTGCTATTTGTGCTATACTCGACGCTTGTACTATATTTAGAAACTTGTGCTATTTCAATCACATGCTATCATGCTATCTCTTACATTACTTGACTCTCTCGCTCTATCATTAGTTACTCTGCCTTTTCAATACATTAATCATTTAAAGCATGCTTGATCCTGAGATTTAAGTCCTACTAGGTGTTATCGCTCACCCTGCGTTATTGGTTATGTGTTCTCAGGTGAGACCGAGGAAGATACTTACACTCAAGAGGACGGGAACGACCAAGAGTGAAGTCAAGAGTACCCTAGCGTCATAGTATAGAGTTGAAGTTTAGTATTTTACTTTATTCAATGTAATTGGGCCCTATAGAATGGCTCTGATATTAGTGGTTGTAACTAGACATTTGAAGAATTATTAATGAGATGCATTTGCTTTAATATTTATTCTTGTCCAATGGTTGATGTCTAGTACTCGTTCTATACATGTTTACTTACAACTGCCTCACGTTTCGATATTCCGTGTCAGGGCGTGACAGTTTTGTGGTATCAGGGCCTAGGTTGTTCTTAAGTAGAGGATGATCTAGGTTGACCAGCCTCGACTAGAGTCAGTTATCCTACCTATGTGAGATATGGTTAGAACCATGAGTAACTAGCTGAAATGAACTCACACACGCACAAATTAAATTCCACATCAATATCATAACAACAAGTTATTTTTGTAGGAACTTAAGCTAGCTAAGAAGACTGCTGAACGTGCTCAGATGAGGGGCATGCAACAAACCATCCAAGAACTCACTCGTGCGCTTCTGTAAGCGGCACAAGGTGGAGGAAACCACGGCGGTGCAGGCGAGTTGCATCGTAACTTTAGGAGCTTGAACACGCCTAGGTTCAATGGTTCCATGGATCCGGATGAGGCCGAGCACTGGCTAAAGGAGACGGAAAGAAGTTTCCACGTTATGCAATGTACAGCTGGGGATAAGCTGCTACTAGCTACTTTCCAATTAGAGAAGGACGCCAGCGCTTGGTGGAAGTCGATAGAAGCGACCAGAGCTAATGGTCAATTTACTTGGGCCGAATTCAAGGAAGCCTTTAACTCCAAGTATTTCTCGGAGCGTGTCTAAGAGAAGAAGGCTGTGGAATTTGCTGCTCTTAAATAGAGGACCTTGACTGTGGCCGAGTATGAAGCCCAGTTTTCAAGACTGACATGTTATGCTGAACATCTGGTGAACACTGAAAGGATGAAGGCTAAGTGCTTTCTCAACGGCTTAGGCCACAATACATCACTCAACTGGCCCCTCTCGATATCTAGACTTATGCCGAGATGGTAAAGAAAGCTCAACTACTAGAAGATGCTACGGACTTCACTGACCGTATCAAAGGAAGTTCGTGAAGAAGGAAATGACATCTGGTCCATCATTTGTTAAGTCGACCAACGGCAAGAAGCGCCTTCAACATCACGGAGGGACCCAACCAAGAAAGGAAACCCAAAACTATTGTCCCCAACACTCCAGTGAAAAGCAACACCAAGCACTGTGACAAGCCAGGTCACACAGTAGATGAATGCTGGAGGAAAGTCGGCGTATGTCTGCGCTGTGGAAGCCGTGAGCACCGCATCCCCGAGTGCCCACTACTAAGGAAAATGAAAGGCGCCCCAATGTGCCTAAGAAATAGGGCAGACTGCAAGCCCTGCATGATGAAGAGCCCACTGAGGAAGGTGGTGTGGTAGAAGGTACCCTACAAGTTTTCTCCTTATCAGCATTTGTTTTATTTGATACTGGAGCAACTCATTCATTCATATCTCAAAACTTTGCTGATACTCTTAAGGCTAAACCTATATCCATGGGATGTGAGTTCTCTGTCACAACACCACTAGGAGAAAAGGATAAATTGAACAAATACTTTCCATCTGCCGATGTAATGATCGGAGACCATAACCTAAAAGTCGACCTGGTGTGTATGCCCATGGAAGGCTATGATGTCATTTTGGGAGCCGACTGGTTGTCCACTTATGGGGCAAGTGTCGACTGTAAGAAAGGGAAAGTTACATTTAGTGATTTCACTAAGTTGTCATTGACGGGGATTCGACATAAGAGACGGATGTCTCTAGTCTCTGCCATAAAGGCCCACAACATGATGAGGAAAGGTTGCTTCGCTTTCCTTGCGGCCGTGATAGTTGAAAAGAAGGGGCCTAAGATAGAAGACATACACATAGTCCAAGATTTCCCAGATGTGTTGCCCGAAGATCTTCTAGGGATTCCCCCGGAACGAGATGTCAACTTCGCCATAGAGTAATCCCTGAAGCTGCCCCGGTATCACGACAACCGTACCGGATGTGTCACGCCCCTCCAATTTAGCAGCGGAATAAATCGAGGGAGACGTGAACGAAGTACATAGTAGAGTAACATGTACAATCAGTTGAATAAATCAGAGTATCTAATGAACAATAATTGAAATAAAACTCTTCATTTCATTGAAATTCCACTAAGACTAGTACAACCACTAATCCAGAGCCAAAACATATAGCTCATTGACTCCATTACATTAGAAAGAAATCTAAAAACAATATCTACTAGACTCCATTGTACTAGAGTATCTTCATCAACTAATTCCAGGTCACTCAACACTCGGGTCTTGTCCCATGGGTGCATCTAACGTCATTGTCGACTTACCTGAGACACAATAACCAAAAACGCAAGGTGAGCGAATAACGCCCAGTAGGACTTAAATCTCATGAGTCAAGCATGCTTTAAGTAATTAATGCATTAAAGGCAGAGTAACTAATGATAGAGAGAGTCATGTAAAGTCGAGAAAGTAATAGCACGAGTAACATGGTTCAAATAGCAGATGAATCAAGTATAGCACGATGACTAAACTCAAGTCACAATAGAAAACGATATCAACAACAGCAAGTAACGATATTGTCAAGAATAGCAAGCTACATGTATAGCAAGAAGAGATGATAGTAGATGGTCATGTAAAGAGTAAATTGCACTTTGAAGGTGATCAAGTCGCGATAGCACACAGTAACTCAAGATGGCGAGTATCAAGTAGAGCAAGTAGAGTGTATGACAAGATAGCGTGTAACGAGATAGCGTGTAACGAGATAGCGTGTATGGTTGCACAACGGTGCACTGGTAGAGTACGACAATAGTCACTTTGGGACAGTAGTCGTTTCACGATAGTACATTACGTCTGAACTCCTCAGACTAATGTATAACAGTTTGTGATAGCACAGTAATATCACAGTACGTCTGAACTCCTCAGACTAAAAGGATAGTAGTCAGATGTCTAGCCAAGATAGTATAGTCAGAACCGGTGCAATGCAGAACACCGTCAATAGCCCCTGCAGGTATTTTCGGGTGGCTCTCTGCCCCCAGGACTAGATTGGAGCCCCTCGGACACTCTCCGTGCCCTGCACAGTATGCATTATAGCGCTAGACAGTCATGAAATAGTACAAACGATAGGAGCACAACAGCTCAACGAGTCTCGAGAGAGACGAGATAGTAGAGTGAACGTGAATAGACGAGAGAGACGAGATGGTAGAGTGAACGTGAATAGACGAGCGAGTACAGTATAGATGAGATCTTATGGTCATTGCACATGAAACGTCGAGAACGGGTGATAGTAACAGTTGCACAACACGCGCGTACGGTGTTGGCAGTCAGGTGGAACACAACTTTCCACTGGCCTCGTTATGCACAGGTCCAGAGGTTCGGCGTGATTCAAGATAAGAACGAGAGCAACTAAAGCCGTTGGATCTTGCTGATCCCTAAGGTGTATCACAGGTGTTAGGGTACAACCGGCTCGTCGACCATGTGGGAATCCATGATCAGAGGAGACTGACGGAGGCCTTGCACAAGGATTCACTAGTCCGGCAGAAGGAGTATCCGACGGAGAGTTCGTCCAAGTCAAGAGAGTGGGTAATTATAGAAACAAGTACTCGACGTTCTAGAGGAATTCTAGAACAGTGGAGCGTCAGTAACGGTATTCCCAAACAATGCGAGAAATGAAGACAAGTTCATTTAAAATAGAGCAATTTAAATATACATTATTGCGATAATTACCAGATACATATGAGGTATTTTCATGCCAAGTTAAGCCATGTTTGGATGGTTCAACGTGTGTGCATGTGTCATGAAATCAGGATATGAAAGATCAAGTGATTGACTTTTATTATTAAATGCAATCAATACTTACAACTTCATTTTTCTGTAATTAAGACCGTTAACATGATATGGAAGTTACGGTGGTACACAACGAGACTTGCACAAGATGGGTTTTCTGGCCCAAAAACTGAGATCGCGACGTGGTCTTGCAAGGATCGCGACGGGGTCGTCAGATCAGACAGGCAGAACGCGAAAGGGGTACTGTCGCGACCAGAACACGACAGAGTACTGTCGCTACCCGACCTCTGAACGCGACATATCGGGCCGTCGCGTTCACAGGGTCTGCGCCTGAGTCCGACCGGGATCTGCATGCTCTTGGTTCAGACTTACCATGTTTTGACACAGGGGCGATATTCATGAAACACCTATATCTCTCTATATGCTAACTTTAGACAAAACTCTCAACATAGAAAATGTCGAGGACATCTATTGGAAGAACTTTTGTGTTGTGGGCTGGGTCTGAATCGGTCTCTAATTGCATGAAATACAGGAAGAACGTGGGAAAGCCCTAAACATGCATGACTTCGTTGTGACTTACATGTTAGACTTGTAACATGAGATCTACTGACATTTGGAAAAAATGTCTAACATAAAAGATGACAAGGACAACAAGTATAAGAACTTTGTTGTTGGGGTTTTAACCTAATTCGGTCTTGAACCTTGTGAAAAACATGAAGAAGTGAAAGTTAAATGCAACTTGAAAACGCAGTATCCTGCATGACTCTATTACGAAGTTTATAACTCTCTAAATAATGAAATTAAGCAAAACATTTAACATGAAAGATGACCATATCAACTATAAAAGAACTTTCATGTTGGAGTCTTGACCTACTTCGGTCTTAAATCTCGAGCAAAACAGGAAGAACCTAAGGCTCACTGCAAACCCGAAAACACAGTATTATGCATGACTCTATTACGGGGTTCATAACTCTCTAACTAAAGACTTTTAGACAAAACGTTCAACATAAAAGATGATCATGACTACAAGTAGAAGAACTTTTATGTTGATGATTTAGTCCAATTCGGTCTCAAATCGTGTGCATAATAAGAAGAACGGGGAAAGCCCTAACTGTGCGCGACTTAGGGAGAATGACTAATACACAAAGTATACTCCATGAAAATTAGTAAAATCAGAAGCAAATGAAGCTAGACTCGAAGCTCTACAAGATGGTATTATTTTTCTTTAATCTTGACCCAAGAATGCCTACCTTTGAATGCAAAGAACTCCCTGCAGGTTCCTGGTTCGCTACAGGGCGAGGTGGAAGAAGACCACATTTTTCCCCAGCCTTCTCCTCTCCTCCAGCGCCCCAAACTTGCTGCACACGACCCCAACTTGATGCTAAACCTTCCCCAAACGTTTTGTGAAGAGTTCTTATAGTTTTAGGGTGCTACTTCATGTCCTAATGGGACTAGGAAAGAGGGCTGCGAATTTCTGCATTCTAGTTTCCAAAATCTGAGATTCTCTCACCCAAAGGAGGTAGCAAGGTTTAGGAAACCACCTCTTAGAGTTGGGTCCGGTTTTGACTTACCTGTATGACTAATTACCCTAATTTAAACCCTAATGTGCCCTTCACAATTATTGCATATTTACAGGTACGAATTTCTGAGTATTTTTATGTTCCAATTTTATATTAGGCTAAAAGTGATCCATTTGGCCCATTTTCATTAATGGGTCACTAATACATAATGTTATAAGTCTCTCCACTTATTTATTTAATTTATGATTGGGTTATTTTTCCGTGTTAACAATTTTCCGACTTAGTCCCTAATTCGGTTAACTTGGTCACGTGTAACGTACACTTGGCCAATCGGATTTTTCGTTGCTCGAATCTCTTCATGAAACTTAAGAATAATGTTTGAGGTTGATTTATAATTTTTTACGGAATTTTCTAATGTGTTTTAGAGAATAATTTTAAGGTACAACTATTATTTTTATAGAATTTTTACATGAGTTTCTACTCATGCAATAATGACGTGTATCTTTTAGCTAGTTTGTTTTTTATAATTGACGAATTTTTTCTATTTATCTAAAAATTTTTAATTAATGAAATTTCTGGGGTATTACATCCTCCCCCACTTAAAAAGAATTTGGTCCACCAAATTCCATGACTTCTTCAGTTACCTATACATCATCATTTCCATGTTAAAGGTAATAATGAGGGTAGGTTTAAAGTTACCTTCCAGAATGAGGTTGACATTAGGGTAAAAAGTAGTATTAAACCAATAGGGTAAATATACACATTTTATATCTTAACCATGGTTCTACCCAATCCTCACATAAGTATGGGGGTTGTCTTAGACACGTGTAATGTCAATTCACCTAGAACATCATAGGACCTAAAATATCCTAATAAGGATATCCTAGGCTCTGATACCAACTGTCACGCCCCTCCAATTTAGCAGCGGAATAAATCGAGGGAGACGTGAACGAAGTACATAGTAGAGTAACATGTACAATCAGTTGAATAAATCAGAGTATCTAATGAACAATAAATGAAATAAAACTCTTCATTTCATTGAAATTCCACTAAGACTAGTACAACCACTAATCCAGAGCCAAAACATATAGCTCATTGACTCCATTACATTAGAAAGAAATCTAAAAACAATATCTACTAGACTCCATTGTACTAGAGTATCTTCATCAACTAATTCCAGGTCACTCAACACTCGGGTCTTGTCCCATGGGTGCATCTAACGTCATTGTCTGACTTACCTGAGACACATAACCAAAAACGCAAGGTGAGCGAATAACGCCCAGTAGGACTTAAATCTCATGAGTCAAGCATGCTTTAAGTAATTAATGCATAAAGCAGAGTAACTAATGATAGAGAGAGTCATGTAAAGTCGAGAAAGAAAGTAATAGCACGAGTAACATGGTTCAAATAGCAGATGAATCAAGTATAGCACGATGACTAAACTCAAGTCACAATAGAAAACGATATCAACAACAGCAAGTAACGATATTGTCAAGAATAGCAAGCTACATGTATAGCAAGAAGAGATGATAGTAGATGGTCATGTAAAGAGTAAATTGCACTTTGAAGGTGATCAAGTCGCGATAGCACACAGTAACTCAAGATGGCGAGTATCAAGTAGAGCAAGTAGAGTGTATGACAAGATAGCGTGTAACGCGGATAGCGTGTATGGTTGCACAACGGTGCACTGGTAGAGTACGACAATAGTCACTTTGGGACAGTAGTCGTTTCACGATAGTACATTACGTCTGAACTCCTCAGACTAATGTATAACAGTTTGTGATAGCACAGTAATATCACAGTACGTCTGAACTCCTCAGAAAAAAGGATGTAGTCAGATGTCTAGCCAAGATAGTATAGTCAGAACCGGTGCAATGCAGAACACCGTCAATAGCCCCTGCAGGTATTTTCGGGTGGCTCTCTGCCCCCAGGACTAGATTGGAGCCCCTCGGACACTCTCCGTGCCCTGCACAGTATGCATTATAGCGCTAGACAGTCATGAAATAGTACAAACGATAGGAGCCACAACAGCTCAACGAGTCGAGAGAGACGAGATAGTAGAGTGAACGTGAATAGACGAGAGAGACGAGATGGTAGAGTGAACGTGAATAGACGAGCGAGTACAGTATAGATGAGATCTTATGGTCATTGCACATGAAACGTCGAGAAAAGGTGCGATAGTAACAGTTGCACAACACGCGCGTACGGGTGGACAGTCAGGTGGAACACAACCTTTCCACTGGCCTCGTTATGCACAGGTCCAGAGGTTCGGCGTGATTCAAGATAAGAACGAGAGCAACTAAAGCCGTCTGGATCTTGCTGATCCCTAGGTGTATCACGGTGTTAGGGTACAACCGGCTCGTCGACCATGTGGGAATCCATGATCAGAGGAGACTGACGGAGGCCTTGCACAAGGAGTCACTAGTCCGGCAGAAGGAGTATCCGACGGAGAGTTCGTCCAAGTCAAGAGAGTGTGTAATTATAGAAACAAGTACTCGACGTTCTAGAGGAATTCTAGAACAGTGGAGCGTCAGTAACGGTATTCCCAAACAATGCGAGAACGAAGACAAGTTCATTTAAAATAGAGCAATTTAAATATACATTATTGCGATAAATTACCAGATACATATGAGGTATTTTCATGCCAAGTTAAGCCATGTTTGATGGTTCAACGTGTGTGCATGTGTCATGAAATCATGGATATGAAACATCAAGTGATTGACTTTTATTATATTAAAATGCAGCCAATACTTACAACTTCATTTTTCTGTAATTAAGACCGTTAACATGATATGGAAGTTACGGTGGTACAGCGAGACTTGCACAATATGGGTTTTCTGGCCCAAAAACTGAGATCGCGACGTGGTCTTGCAAGGATCGCGACGGGGTCGTCAGATCAGACAGGCAGAACGCGACAGGGGTACTGTCGCGACCAGAACACGACAGAAGTACTGTCGCTACCCGACCTCTGAACGCGACATATCGGGCCGTCGCGTTCACAGGGTCTGCGCCTGAGTCCGACCGGGATCTGGCATGCTCTTGGTTCAGACTTACCATGTTTTGACACAAGGGCGATATTCATGAAACACCTATATCTCTCTATATGCTAACATTTAGACAAAACTCTCAACATAGAAAATGTCGAGGACATCTATTGGAAGAACTTTTGTGTTGTGGGCTGGGTCTGAATCGGTCTCTAATTGCATGAAATACAGGAAGAACGTGGAAAGCCCTAAACATGCATGACTTCGTTGTGACTTACATGTTAGACTTGTAACATGAGATCTACTGACATTTGGAAAAAATGTCTAACATAAAAGATGACAAGGACAACAAGTATAAGAACTTTGTTGTTGGGGTTTTAACCTAATTCGGTCTTGAACCTTGTGAAAAACATGAAGAAGTGAAAGTTAAATGCAACCTGAAAACGCAGTATCCTGCATGACTCTATTACGAAGTTTATAACTCTCTAAATAATGAAATTTAAGCAAAACATTTAACATGAAAGATGACCATATCGACTAATAAAAGAACTTTCATGTTGGAGGCTTGACCTACTTCGGTCTTAAATCTCGAGCAAAACAGGAAGAACCTAAGGCTCACTGCAAACCCGAAAACACAGTATTATGCATGACTCTATTACGGGGTTCATAACTCTCTAACTAAAGACTTTTAGACAAAACGTTCAACATAAAAGATGATCGTGACTACAAGTAGAAGACCTTTTATGTTGATGATTTAGTCTAATTCGGTCTCAAATCATCTGCATAATAAGAAGAACGGGAAAGCCCTAACTGTGCGCGACTTAGGGAGAATGACTAATACACAAAGTATACTCCATGAAAATTAGTAAAATCAGAAGCAAATGAAGCTAGACTCGAAGCTCTACAAGAGGTATTATTTTTCTTTAATCTTGACCCAAGAATGCCTACCTTTGAATGCAAAGAACTCCCTGCAGGTTCCTGGTTCGCTACAGGGCGAGGTGGAAGAAGACCACATTTTCCCCCAGCCTTCTCCTCTCCTCCAGCACCCCAAACTTGCTGCACACGACCCCAACTTGATGCTAAACCTTCCCCAAACGTTTTGTGAAGAGTTCTTATAATTTTAGGGTGCTACTTCATGTCCTAATGGGACTAGGAAAGAGGGCTGCGAATTTCTGCATTCTAGTTTCCAAAATCTGATATTCTCTCACCCAAAGGAGGTAGCAAAGGTTTAGGAAACCACCTCTTAGAGTTGGGTCCGGTTTTGACTTACCTTGTATGACTAATTACCCTAATTTAAACCCTAATGTGCCCTTCACAATTATTGCATATTTACAGTACGAATTTCTGAGTATTTTTATGTTCCAATTTTATTATTAGGCTAAAAGTGATCCATTTGGCCCATTTTCATTAATGGGTCACTAATACATAATGTTATAAGTCTCTCAACTTATTTATTTAATTTATGGTTGGGTTATTTTTCCGTGTGAACAATTTTCCGACTTAATTCCCTAATTCGGTTAACTTGGTCACGTGTAACGTACACTTGGCCAATCGGATTTTTCGTTGCTCGAATCTCTTCATGAAACTCTTAAGAATAATGTTTGAGGTTGATTTATAATTTTTTACGGAATTTTCTAATGTGTTTTAGAGAATAATTTTTAAGGTACAACTATTATTTTTATAGAATTTTTACATGAGTTTCTACTCATGCAATAATGACGTGTATATTTTAGCTAGTTTGTTTTTTATAATTGACGAATTTTTTCTATTTATCTAAAATTTTTTAATTAATGAAATTTCTGAGGTATTACAGGATGTCACCTGCCTAGCTAAAGGAATTGATGGCACAACTGATGGAGCTATTAGAGAAGGGGTTCATCAGGCCAAGTACTTCCCCATGGGGAGCACCTGTATGGATCGATGAGGCTATGCATCGACTATCGTCAACTCAATCAGCTAACCATCATGAATAAGTACCCATTGCCTCGGTCGATGAACTTTTCGACCAAATATCTGGAGCTCAATATTTCTCCAAGATCGACCTTCGATCTGGCTATCACCAAATGAGGATCAAAGATGATGATATCTTCAAAACAGCTTTCAGGAGCAAGTATGGACACTATGAATTCGTCGTTATGCCTTTTGGTCTAACCAATGGTCCTGCAGCCTTATGGCAACTCATGAACAGCATATATCGGCCATACCTTGACAAGTTCGTGGTCGTCTTCATCGATGATATCCTTATATTTCAAAGACCAAAGAAGAACATGAAGAACATCTGAAGGTAGCACTGCAAGTCTTGCGAGACAAAAAACTGTATGCAAAGCTGAGCAAGTGCGATTCTGGCTCGAAGAAGTGTCCTTCTTTGGCCATGTCATCTCAAAGGACGGCATCTCCATTGATCCCTCTAAAGTCGAAGCTGTACTCAATTGGGAGAGCCCAACCAACGTCACAGAAATTAGAAGCTTCTTAGGACTGACTGGCTACTATAGGCTGTTCATAAAGGACTTCTCAAAGATCGTCGTTCCTCTCACGTGTACTAACACGAAAGGAGAATCCATACTCTTGGAGTAAAGAGTGTGAGAAGAGTTTCCAAACTCTAAAAGATTGTCTTACCTCAGTTACTTTTCCGCTCTTCCAATAGGGGAGAAAGTTTCTCTGTCTATACCGATGCCTCAGGAATTGGGCTAGGCTTTGTATTGATGCAGAAAGAGAAAGTCATTGCCTACTCTTCAAGACAACTGAAGACGCATGGGTCAACTACCCCGTGCATGTTTAGAGTTGGCTGTCGTGGTCTTCGCCTTAAAATCTAGAGACATTATTTGTATGGAGAGCAATCACTGTCTACTCTGACCACAAGAGCTTGAAGTATTTATTCTCCAGAAGGAACTCAACTGAGACAGAGAAGATGGCTAGAAACCTAAAGGATTTCGACTTCAACATCCAATACCATCCAGGCAGGGAAACGACGTAGCTGATGCTCTTAGTAGAAAGCCAATGGCATCTGTCTCGAGTCTAATCCTGGCGAGATGTGACTACTAGAACAATTTGCAAGGTTAGACTTGAATATTGAACATAGGGATGACCGAGTCTTGATTGCCAATATCAAGATTCAATCCGACATGCTAGAAGAGATTAAGCTCAACAAGAAGCGATCCATTCTTGGTTCGCATCAAGGAAACCTTAGCCAAAACACCTGACTTTCTATGACCGAGGATGGAAGGCTGGTGTTCCAAGGGAGGACATGTTTCCCAACAATGAAGAATGAAGAGGAAGCTAATGGATGAAGCTCACAAGATGAAGTATACTATTCATCCTGGAGGTACCAAATGTATCAAGACATGAAAATAATGTTTTGGTGGCCGAATATGAAGAGAGAGGTAGCCGAGCATGCTGCTCATTGCCTTACTTGCCAACAGGTAAAGGCCGAACACATGAGCCCTACCAGCGTGCTTAGACCACTAGATATCCCGGAGTGGAAATGGGAAAGCATTGGCATGGACTTCATCATGGGCTTACCTAAGACTCGTGGTGGACTCGACGCCATATGGGTCATTGTTGACCGATTAACCAAATCCGCTCACTTCCTCCCTATAAAGAGTAAGTGGTCGGTAGAGGTACTAGCTGCCTTATATGTCAAGGAGATAGTGAGATTGCACGGAGTTCCATCATCTATTGTTTCGGATCAGGATCCGAGATTTACGTCTCACTTCTGGAAGGGACTGCAAAGTGCACTTGGTACTAAGCTCAACTTTAGTACTGCATTCCACCCACAAACGGATGGGCAAACCGAGAGAACCAACCAAATTGTCGAAGACATGTTGAGAGCCTGTACCATAGACTTCCAAGGTTATTGGAATGAGCACCTATCCCTAATTGAGTTCGCCTATAACAACAGTTACCAGGCGAGTATTAAGATGTCACCGTTCGAAGCACTATATGGCAGAAACTGTAGATCTCCTGCATGTTGGAATGAGGTTGGAGAACAGCAATGGCTAGCCCCAGACATGGTGCAAAATACAACAAGGGACATTCAGGTGATTAGAGACTGACTTAAGATTGCTCAGTCCAGACAGAAGAGCTATGCTGACAGGAGAAGGCGATATTTAGAATTTCAAGTCGGTGATCATGTACTCTTAAAGGTGTCACCTACTCATGGCATCCAAAGATTTGGTGTAAAAGGGAACTCAGTCCTAAATTCATCGGTCCTTTTGAAGTGCTCGAAGGGTCGGTGAGGTTGCATACCGACTGGCGTTGCCACCAAACTTGGCAAGCGTACACAATGTAAAACACCCTCCTCTGACTTCACACACACATATATATAACACGCATTATACCTTTGATCGGAAGAGGGGTTACGCTGACAATTTTTGTTATGGGCAACAAATCCGTGTATGCACAACATTAGCAAACCATTCCACAAAGGCGTCTTTGAACATATTATACTTCACAGGTAACAAAGTACTAATACTCATTATTTACAAGAGCTAATTTCTCTCTCTAATTCAATACATCATCAACAAAAAGAAACTACTAAAACTATGCTATTCTTCTTCATCTCTTTATCGTTCACAGCGGAATGGGATTCATGTGTAGCTGAGATTATACACACCTTCAATCTGAAAGGGTGGAGGAAACAAGGCATGAGTCGGAAGGACTCAGTAGGTGAAGTAACCATATATGGATCGAAAACACATTTGCTCATGAATTTCATACTTACCAGAAACATAGCTCAAATTGAATTCAAATGAGCCCAAATAAATCACAGAATAAGAGTCTATTTGTCTTTCAGAATTCAGACCATAACTTATTATTGGAAAACAAATTTGACAGGCATCACTGCTCTCAAGAGGTTACTAAATAGACGTAAATACATCCTCAGTGTCTAGGCGATTCCACACCTTGGATCTTGTTCATTGCGCAAGAACGGGGTTTATTACCCACCATCGTCAGTCCATTGACTTGGATTTACCTACAAATTGTCGCCCTCAGCTGATCACACAGTGGCTGGTGCTACCACAAGTGATCCTAAACCCTCTTTTGAAGAGAGCACTATCTTCATATCAAAAATTTCTTTTCATGAGCATAACAGAAATTGGAAATCCAAAGGTAGTTTTGATTAAGAACTAATACAGATATCTTGGTGACAAAGTTGCTCAGAGTTCAATAATATAAGAAAGACAATTGATTGAGACAGGGTTATGACTCAAAGCCAATAACTTCAGAAGGTTGAAATCACATAAGAACCCAAGAAAATGAAGATCCACAATTGTCATCACAAGTTATTCACATCTCATAAGGTGTTCAAACATATGAACTCTGAGGTGATCAGGTTTTGTAGACTCAATTATCGAATACGGGAGAATAGACTCAATCGGAGTACTATTCGTATTGACAATGTTAAGAATAAATCAAGGAGGTTAAGGTACATAATGTGAGTAAACTTTGTTGTAATATGACAGTAAATACCAAGGTCATTAAGTGGGTAATTCTAGGCTTTTAGGATGAAGTTTAAGCAAGAGTTCTATCATGCAAAGTTGCTGAAATACAAGACAGGACAATAGTTGTCGACAGCCAAGAAGGGGCTGTCGACAGATAACAACAGCCAGAGCTCAGTTTTGCTGGTTCTGTGTCTACCTATCGACAGCTACAAGATGACTATCGACAGCTAGCCGCAGTCCCAGTTATCTGAAGTTCTGGAAGGCTTGCGCCTGTCGACAGCTATGGGCTGGCTGTCGACAGATAGCAACAGTCCTACCAGGAATGACTTTAAATCCATCCTAAACATCCTAATTATAGAACTTATAAACCAAGACATATTTTATATCAATAGAAGAGTCTAATTGTAGTTCTCACAGCGGTTTATAAGCTAAATAAGCGAGATGAAAGAGGAGGTTTGCAATTCAAACTTGTCTTGCTTGAAACTAAACATAGTTTGGTACTGGAAGTATAGCCTTGACAGCAATAATTTAATGGAGGAATTCTACTAGATGGACACATAAATCACTTTGTGTTTCATGGATCTAAATCAAGACTTAAGTACCAAACATCTAATAGATAGTCATACTATTCTCAAGATATTGAGACTTCTAACAAAACTCTATAACATGACATGGATCAAGGGTGGAAGAAAAATGTTAGAACCTACTTGATCTGTAAGGGGAGTGAAGATTCTTATTGGTAATCACATAGTTCCAAAGGTAGTTAGGGATCAAACAAAGATATAGAGTTACAAGCACGTATACGGAAGATGTACACAACCAAACCAAGTTTGTTGAATAGCTCAAAAGCAACATATACGAAGCTATAATCTTTTTAACAAGAGTAGAGAATAAAAGTATGGGGAGAAGATAGGAACCTACTTGATCTTGAAAAAGAAATAAAGATTCTTCTTCTCCTCCTCGTTGAACTAATATCAGTGTAACGAAGAGCAAAAGAAACTGTAGAAATCTTCAGCCGATGCAGTTGGAGGAGTGGTGATTCTACAGAAGAAGGAACAATAATAGCTACACTAAGCAACTGCAACAGCAACAACAGGAATAGAGGATGGAAAGGTTTGTTCAATCGATAAGGAGTGAGCTTTTATAACTCCTCCGGACTGCATGCATGCCGGCACGTCGGCTCACAGGTGTTGAGGTAAAAACCTCACTTCCCCACCCACAGCCACGTTTCTCATGCAAGCCTCAGGAGTTTACACCTAAGGTAGGTACGTGTAGGGTGTTTAACCTCCCCAATAACCTGGCTTACGTGTAAGCAAGGAAAAATTCCCAGAAATTTTACCGTAATTGGGCTTTAAATTAGCTAACCTATTTGTTTCCTCGTTTAGGTGTCTTAATGATGTCCAATCAAGTTGAAAATTTGACCATAGGCTAATGAAAAGGTTTTACAAATTATGGTGATTTTAGTTTAATTTTTAGAATTTATTTTCCACTGGTGAAAAATCGCCCGGAAAATAGTTACGTCGGCTAAATCTCAAAATTTGGTCGTAAAAAATTCCGGATAATTACATATTTGATATCACCACATTTTCCTAAGAATTATGGTGTTCTCAGATTTCATTTTCGTTACAATTTTCCGATGTCACCCTGTCGGGGTGCGCACGACCGAAAGTGATATTTGGGTATGATAAAGTGTCTTAACACACCCTAAATCCTAAATATCTCAATGTAATTCTAATCGGTTTGCATAAACAAGAATTTATAAGTAAAACATGATATTTAAAATTTGAGGTATTACATTTCTCCCCCTGTTAAAATAAATTTCGTCCTCGAAATTGACAAAATTTACTTACCGAATAGCTGTGGATACTTTTCTTTCATCTCTTGCTCCAATTCCCACGTTTCTTCCTCCACGAGTGCATTTCTCCATAAGATCTCTTCACCATAGAAACTGCTTTGTTTCTGAGAACTCGTTCTTTTCTGTCTAATATTTTATGGGTTCCTCTTGCACGATTAAATCTGACTGTATTTCCACATCTTCATAACTGATTATATGAGAAGGATCCATTGTATTTCCTTAACATAGATATGTGAAATACATTATGAATATGTGACCAAGAGGGCGGTAGAGCTAACTTGCGACGACCCTCGTTATACCGGTATGATTATACCAATCCACATCGGTATAGGGAGTCTCGTCACAGTGGGACATTTACCCAAGCACTAACACATATGATTGAGATGTACACAAATATATAATACAGAGTAGCGGAAGTAAAAGAACCACTATCTTTTCATTTCATCATCCACATAAACATACATGATCCATATAGCAATTTAAGGAACTAAGTCCACATAATGAAATACATTCAAATTACATTGTTCGTCCACAATTTACATAAGCTTCAATTACATAAGTCTCAATTACATACTATGAAAGTAAGATACAACAACGGTGACTCCATAACACTCTATCCTCCTCGCTCGGAGTCGCTCTCAACGGTCTCCTCCAAGGAAGTAGGGTCACCTGCTAAACCTGTACGCCGAAGCAAGAATGAGTCTAAAAGACTCAGCAAGTAAACTTGCAACGACCCACTTCCACCCGGTACGGTTATACCAACCCACATCGGATGAGAGCAAGCCGCTACAGGGGAGAATACCCCAACAAGTAACAAAAGAGCTGAGATATACACAAATAGAATTAATAAATGCAACGGAACTTAAATAAATCTTATTCCATCAACTTTTAAATCCACATACCACAGTCTGCATAGTTCAACAAAAGATAACATAAGTGCAAAATGTTCCAAATACATAGCCGACTCCAAGTACATTTGAATCAAAACTAAAATTTCAATTGTAGCTTACATACTATGAAAGGTAAATTACAAGTCTTCAATCACTTAGTCCAATTCTACTTCAAGTCTTGCTAGCTTCTCCGCTACAATTTCCTGAATGTTTAGCAAGAATGAGTCTACGCAATAGACTCAGCAAGTAACTTAAGATTCAATACATACATATTTTCTAACAATTTAACAATAGAATTTCAGCAATTAAATCTTACATGCTTATGCCATAACAAGTTATTTCACATGAAATTGTATTAAACGACTATTCTAACACATGTAAAACTATAATCTAAACAAGATTTTAATAACATGGTGTCATTATCATAAGTACAAATACACATTCACATACCTTCACACTTTACTCACATCATTGTAAAACTTCATAACTAAGTCATGGAAAACATATACAAGATTGGTTGCACTCCTAGCATGATTTCTAACTCACTTGGCATGCAATCATAACAGTTTACTTCACATTTAGCTTGCTGATTTTATATAAAGTCTATGACACTCATATTACCCTTGCATAGGGATCACTTGTAACTATCCAACATGATACTAAACACATGTGCATCCAATCATTCAAATTCCATGAATATGAAAGCATATACTTACATTTTGGTACTAATAGTAACATCACTTTTAGCAATTGACAAGTCACATAAACACATACACACACATTTGTACACATCAATAAACAATTTATCAATCAACACTATTGTCATTTACACTTATACTATTTTCTCATTACACATAGTCATATGATGAACCTGGCTTTCACATACACTCACTTTGTTCTATCACACAATACTCATACACATTTGCCGTTAATTCCTCTTCACATTCACACACTTCTTATCACTTCACTTTTGCAATAACATGTGCCACATTTACACATATCTTGCACATACCTTGTGCTATTAGACACATGTCACTTTTCACATCACACTTATGGTTATTTTCACTTAATGCCAAGACACAGCCCAAACCACCATTAGATGTCTCATAACACACACTTGGTCACATTCGCTACTTAATCACCGGCGCAGTGATAAGTCTTAGTCTCTGCAGAAACCGGGGAAAGCCCTTCCCACCATTACTAGTGGAACTTGTCCACCTCCAGGATTTTACAAGACCCTTTGCCAGGGTGTACACTTTATCAAGACCTTTCCTAGGGTGTAACACTTTGAGCTTTCCCGTAGGGGCACCACTACCGTACAGCTCCAAGCATCTAAGGTGGCAGTGTCTTATGGGCATATTGTTTATCTTGTCACATTAATCGTTTTACACACTACCACTTGTTCTCTCACGTCTCACGCACACACACTCATGCAAAATTCACACACACATAAGTCCTCATTCACTGATTTTTAACTTCACTGTTGCAACTACCAAATAATCATAATACAGATATCACTATACTGAAATCTACTGAATCACATCAAGTCAAAATTTTCATGCTCACATAGTCATTTTTCTCATAAAAATACATAACAATGCTCACTGTCATCAGAATAATATGAGATTTTAACCACAGACAATTTAAGGTTTATAATCGTACATACAAATTTTCAGATTTTTCTGAGTCATATTACATTTACAGAAATTAAAACATTCTGTTTCATGCTATTCATAATTCACTTTAACATGGAGCATAACATGAACCTCAGATTTAACCATTCACAACCTGATCCTAACATAATCATCATCACAGAAAATTTTCCTTGATTTATTGCATAGCACACAATTTAATGTAAATTTTACAATTTTTATGCATGTCTTTCATTTCCAAAACAGAAATTTCAGTAAATCCCACAGTCATGGAAAAATTCTCAAAATTTCAGGGCATGGACTGATACATATACACATGGTATAGAAAAATCTAGGGCATTAAATTCTCAGGAATTAGGTAGACAGTAGATGAACATGCGTAATCCATCTTTTCCAACATGTATTTCAATAATCAAAAGAATTCATGTCATCCACAGAAAATGCAGAAACTTCCACACACACACCACATTACCTATTTTACATAGCATATAGGATTTACACTATATCCTCATGGCGAAAACATATCGAAAATAATCATCTACCAGGAAGAACAGCTCACTGTTCTATCCTGAAGAACTCGGCGGCAACCTCTGGCCGTTCAGGGTTTGGACGGCATGATCACTGGAGCCTATGGGATATCTTGGCGTCAAGGGTATGACGCCAAGTTCCTGTCTGTGCAACAGCACAGACCGAACCCCAAATACTCAGTGAAAAGGAGGGTCCAGGACACGATTTAAAATCCACAAAAATTACTGGGACCTAGGGAACATGTATGGGATTGAGATCTATGGGTTACTTGCCTCTAAATTAAATCTACAGATCGGAATAAGCTGATGAAGCCCTTCTCGGCCTTGCCAAAAGGTGATCAGAAACTCCTTCGATCCTCTTCTCCTGTCGATGTAGATGGCACCTCGGGGCTGGAAGCTCTTCTTGGATGTATTGGCCGCCTCCCAGACGTAGCAGCTCCCTGGTTTCCTCCTCCAATCGATGGATTAGAGCTCCTTAAGTTCAGCTTTTCTGCATCTCGGGTCCAAGGGTTCACCAAATGTCAAAGCTTCCTCCTCGATCTAGGCTGGGTATTTCATAGGTTTAGGGTCTGGAGATGCTTCTTGGGTTGCTGTACTACTCTCCCATCTTCATGGATCTCTCAGAAGGTCTCCAAATCGCCGGATCAAAGCTTGGGAAGATCAGGTTTTTCCTCTAGTTTTCTCACAGCTAGGGTTTCCTGGCCAAGAGACAAAAGCAATCCCTCCAGCTGCTGAGGGGTGATTCTATATAGATCTAGACTTGGGGCATGCGTGGGCAGGGTCTGATGTGAGTTGAGAGCCGTTGGAGACATCTCCCCAACCAGTGAGCTTGCTGCCCCGGAAATTCTGGGTCTGCAACGCACAGAAAATTAGGGATATTGGCGTCCACATCCATGGACGTCTACCTTGGTGTTGCGTCAGTCGATATGGACGCTGACATACTATGGGCGTCCATCTATGTTGACGCCAAGACATTCTTCTGCCAAAACTTAAATCATGCAGAACCATGCTTAATCCACACATATAGACACATGAAACCCATGTGGTATAGTGTATATACCATTACACCGGGTAACCATCCAATAGTTAATATTAATCCTATACATACATACATAGGTACATTGAGATAATAATAATACGCACATAAATATCTACACACGCATACAACATCTAAGGTATAACATGTATCTTACTATACTTATGAAATCAATAACATTTATACTTAGACATGCCCATGCATACATAGGCACACTTAGGATAAGATGTACGTCGGTACCTACCTATGTGTACATGAGGTTTATAGAATTACAATATACACTACCCAATACACCTATCATACTTGCACTTGATATATATATATATATACATGCAATGTACAAGGTACAATGTACACATTGACTACACCGTGCAATGAACAACGTTTACAACCAAATATACTCATGCATACCTAATTATACCAAGGTGTTACATATGTAAAATTAAGTACACAATTATCACATGCATATGATAATCTACATACGTACATACACGTATGCACTTCATATATTCGCACACAATATTCATGAAATGGGCAATATAAGGTATACTTCAATATTTAGGTAGCACCTGCATAGTATTTTAAATAGATACTTTATACTCAAATTTAGTCAATTACTTATCTTCACGATAATAGTATACATCCTCGCATATACCCATGCAAAATTTATATCTATAATATGCACCATTTTCATGCACGCCCTTTATGAAAGAACAAGTAAACAACATATTCATAAAATATAAGCGGGAACAGAAAAATCGGGGCCTTACAAAACTCCATACACATCATACATGCATACATCACAAGCAAGCCTTACATTCAATTACATTAACTCCAAATAGGTAGCATGGTTGAACAATGTTAAGAAACAACCTATCATGATATTTCTAATTCCGTAACACAAGATACATGGTTTATGTCATTCCAAAATAAAATACCTACCACATGCTTTCTACTCATTCATTCACATGAGAGCTACTTTTACATTTAACTACAACGTGATAGCAATTTTAGCATGGGATTTTCACACATAAGAAGGAAATACCCTAATCATGGATTCTACACACTCTCGCGCATATAAAACACCATTATAAACACATTAAGGTTACTGTTTTGACATGAGTTTAACATTTTCATAACATAATCACAATTTAACATTCTAACACATGGGTTTCACATGTTTACACATTTACACGTTCACATGTTCACTTGCACATTACACATTCACATGTTCACACTACACAATTTGCACATATACACATTCACATTTTCACATTTAAATGCCGTGACACATAGTCCAAACCACCACTAGAAGGACACATTCACATCACATAACACATAACACATAGACGCCACCTAGGCAACACAGTGACGGCTCTTGGTACTGCGCAGACCGGGAGAAGAACTCTCCACCCTAACCAGTGGTACTTGTCCACCTCCAGGATTTCATCCTAATGCCCATAGGATTTTAACACATTGAACTTTCCCGTGGGGACTTTTCCACGGTACAGTTCCACAGCCCTCTATGGAAGCAGTGTCACACACGGCACATTTTACACATTTCCTGTTTATTATACACATAGTTCTCACACAATTGAACACATGACTTACCTTTCACCATTTGGCATATGGTTCAGTTTTCCCTAAAATGATGCTACTGTTAACAGAGTTTAACACTCAGTAATTTACACTAATCAGGTTGAAAACACATAATCAAACCATAATCATGATAGCATGCATTAATAACTCATTTTCACATGAAAATTTCACAATATAACCTAATGTTACCCAAATCTCCTGAAAATTGAACCACCCACTGTTTGCAGGTTTCAGACCACTCATGCAAATTTTTACATTTTTCTAAATTACACAGAATTTACAGAAAATGAAACACTCATTCACATGCCATTAATAATTCAGTTATCATGGAAGCACAACATAATTGTCAGATTTAATAGCTCCCTAACCTGCATCTAACATTCATCTTATCATAGGAGTTTTCTCCAAATTTATCAAGCATCATACAATTTACTGGAATTTAAAAAAAACAACCTACACATGCTCCCTATTTTCCAATACAGAAATTATAACAAATTTCATAATCATGGGAAAATTTCCAAATTTTCAGGAAGAGGACTGACATACATACACATCGTCTGGAAATTTTATGGAAACCCAATTACACATGGATCATGTGAACAGTAAGCTACCATATCCAAGATCTTTATTTCACATGCATTTCACATAATTCTAGCAATTTATACAAATTACAAAAATGCATAGGAATCTCACAACACCTTCCTTTATCTATTTTACATAACATATAACATTTACAGTATATCCTCATGCGAAGAAATCCGAAAAATAATCATATATAAGGAAGAACAGCTCACTGTTCTGTCCTGAAGAACTAAACGGCAAAGCCTGACCGTTCAAGGAGGTTAACGGCAGCATCGTCTGCCGCCAACTCAAGATCTTAATGGCAAGAGATCTTGCCGTTAAGTTCCTGTCTGTGCAAAAAAAACACAGACCGAACTCCAAAGATTTGTGAATGTAGGGGTTCCAAGACACGAATTAAATCCCATAAAATGCCTAAGACCTACTATACATACACATGGGTGACGGGATGGGTTACTGCCTCAGTAAAATTCTCCAAAGAGATCTAAATGGCCGAAGAAGCTCTCCTTGGGCAGTGCCAAGAAGCCTCCAAGATCCTCTTGCTCTGGGTCTCTGTGGATGTAGACAATAGCCCGATGTTGGAGAAGCCTTCCCCAACGTGTAGACTTCCTCCTAGTCGGTGTAGATGGCCGGGAGAAGCCTCAATTCGCCAGATCAAAGCCTCCAAAGGTTCAGGTTTTCTCTGTTCTCACAGCTAGGGTTTCCCTTTTGCAAAGAGCCAAGAGAGCTCTTTCAGGTCAAGGAGGGCTATTTTATAAGCCTTGGCCTTGGAGTCCCACGCACAGGTGATGGGAAGGATGGATAGCCGTTGGGGACATCTCCCCAATCGGTGAGCAAGGCAAACCCAGAATTTCTGGGTGCTGTGCACAAAAATTCAGAGAAGTAGACGTCCACATAGATGGCCGTCTACTTTAGTGTGGCGTCCATCGACATGGACGTTACTCATCATAAACGTCCCCTGATGTTGCCGCCAATTTGCTCTTCGGCCAAACTTAAAAACCATGCAGAAAACCATATGTACACTATGTATATGCATGCAATATATGTAGCATAATATACACACTACTACACCATGCAATCAATCAAATTTACAGCTAGTTTACACATGCATACGTAAGTACACCTAGTTAATATGTACGTAGATATCTACATATGCCACATGATATTTACACACAAGCACGAATCTACACACACAACAAAATAAAAGGACAAAATTTGAGGGCCTTACACCCTCTCCCCTTAGGAAACTTCGTCCTCGAAGTTTAAACAACACTACTCGAACAAATGAGGATACTTCCTCCTCATCACATCCTCAAGCTCCCAAGTAGCCTCCTCTCGCGAGAAGTTCTGCCATAAAACTTTTACCGACGTAATCCTCTTGTTCTGGAGATGTTGAACCTTTCGGTCCAGAATAGCTACTGGTTGCTTCACATACGACAGATTTGGTTGGATCTCCACTGGCTCGTGACTAATAACATGAGACGGATCTCGTGTAGCAACCTGAATTTTTGCAAAAAAAAATAAAAATTTAAATAAAGAATTAAAACCTAGCTAAATAGATATTTAATGAAAAGAGCATTAAATAAAACCCATAAATGGAAAAGAGTAATGGCTTTGCTAATGGATCCTCTAGAATTTATTGGGTCAAAAATATGAATTTGTAAGGGGAGAATAATAAGAAAATACCCTAAATTCGGAGTTTAATTATATCATAATTGGAAAGGGGTTATTAAAGCAATAAAAGTGGCAATTAGAGTTGGAATTGGATTCCTAAACCTACCCCATATAGTCTAGCACGAATTTAGATATTATCCTAACCCAATTAGAGATTGGAAAGCAAGAGAGGAAAGGGGAGTTAGGAAATCTCAGAATTAAGAGGAATTTGAGTAGTAGTAGGAATAGGAACTTGTATTTATATAAATACACCTCTTAAACCCTCTTGGCCGACCCTAGCTCGTTGCCAAAAGTTGTTGGACGTGGAGAAGAGGCCAAGGAGGAGAGGATCTCGTGGGGAGAAGGAGGTTCTTGAAGCTTCTTCTTGTTCTTGGAGTTCTAAGCCCTAGAAGACAAATCGAGTCAAAGGTAGGCATTCTCACAAGCAAAACCAAATCAAAACCGTCTATAGGTAGTTCCAATCACCAAGAACAAAAGCCCTCTTGTTTCATAATTTTCATCGAGCCAATCTTTTGTTTTTGATTTTTGAAGTTCTGCATACATGATAACCCCGAGTCATCATGTTTAAATCAGATCTCCATGTACACTTGTTCCCATGCTACGAAAATTTTACTGTAGATACTACTTGTTGTTAGGGATCTTTTGCCCCTAAAAGCCCTAAATTTCATCGAGCATGCTGATCGAATTTAATCAATCTTTCTCTCTGTGTCATGTTCTGAATAACTCGTTCTTGCTCATGTTCAACCCTATATGAACCATGCTCTCTCTCTAATTCCTATTTACTGGAAGTACTCTCGTATGTCTAGTTTCATTTGCCACTTGTTTCATGATTTTTCATCGTGTGTACATTTAGTTATGATTTTATGAACTACCCTATGTCAAAAAGGCAAGTTTCTGGACCGCAATCGAAGACAGAGCAGAACTCTGTCAGACTCAGTCCACGGACCTGAGCACGCGACGGCCCAACAGGTCGCATTCTCAAGCCCGTCGCAACGCCTCTTCTTGTCGCGTTCTGAACGCGACAGTACCCTACGTCGCGTTCTGGCCTTCTGTCCTGGCAGCCCTATCGCCACCCTTTTCATGCCTTGTCGCGATCTGCCTGTCCCTGTCGCTACCCTTACAGGCCTATGTCGCGTTCACAGGATTTTGCATAAAAAACCCATAAGATTTATTGCTCTCACTTTCTACAATATTCTTAAGCTTTTTTAACAGTCATACACGTAGTAAAACACCTATTTTAAATTGGAGCTATATTGAATGCTTTAAAATACATATTCATGACTTCTTTTCTATCTATGAATTCTCTTACATATGCACACACTGAACCATCCATATATGACTGAAATCTGGCATACAATATCTCATAATGAATCTGGGAATTTATTGCAATAAAGTATATTAATTGCCCTATTTTAAAGGATTTGTATTCGTTTCTTGCGTTGTTTATATACCGATATCGACGCTCCACTGTTCTAGCATTCCTCTAGAACGTCGAGCACCTGTTTTTATAAACACACTTTACTTGGCTTGTGGTGAACTCTCCGTCGGATATTCCTTTCGCCGGACTAGTGAAACCTTGCACAAGGCCTCCGTAAGTCTCCTCTGATCATGGATTCCCACATGGTCGACGAGCCAGTTGTACCCTAATACCTATGATACCCTTGAGGGATCTATATGATCCAAATGGCTATTAGAGATTCACTCTCGTCTTAAATCACCCCGGATCTCTGGACCTGTGCATAACAAGGCCAGTGGTAGGGTCGTGAGTTCCACCTGACTGCCAATACCAAGTGCGCGTGTTGTGGAACTGTTACTATCGCATGTTTACTCGTCGCATTACGTGCAATGTCCACTAGCTCTCATCTATACTCTACTCGCTCATCTATTCACGTTCACTCTACTATCTCGTCTATTCATCTAGTACTCTCATCTATTTCTTAGTACTCTATTTGGCCATTAAATTGATTGTCTACGATAAAAACATGACTATGCTAGGCAACATTATAAGGGCCCGGTCTGGTCCTTGGGAGGAGCACCTGAAAGGCTATAACTCGCGGGGGGTCTAATGATCTGGGTGATGGCATACACCTGACGCATGAACACGCAAGATTTGATCTATGGCAATTAATTAATCAAACAGTCATTATTGGTTTACTTGAATCTCGTGGTTGAAAAAGATATCGACCAACACTTGCTATCGTGACTTGTGCACTGTAGTGCAACTTTACTTGTTATCTTGTTATACGACCAATCCGATATCAAAACTTGTCGTGCTATACTCTCGTGCATTGTGCTATTGTCCCTCGTTATCGGTGTACCAATACTTTCTATATGTTTCTCATTGTTCTCTCTAGTTATCCTGCTTTATAAGACATAAGTCACTTAAAGCATGCTTGATCCTGAGATTTAAGTCCTACTGGGCGTTATCGCTCACCCTGCGTTATTTGTCGTTGTGTTCTCAGGTGAGACCGTGGATGAACCATACACTCAAGAGGACGGGAACGACCTGGATTGATGTCTTGAGTACCCTAGCGTCCTATTTCTATATTTAGCGTTGTAGTAGTTAGGTTTGAGGTTTAGTCTTTTGCTTTCTTTCAATGTAATTGGGCCTATAGATTGGCTCTGATAGTAGTGGTTGTAACTAGGCATTGGAATGTATTAATGAAATGAATTTGCTTAGTATTATTCATTGTGCAATGGTTTGATGTCTAGTACTCGCTCTATACCCGTTCACTTGCAACTGCCTTCGCGCTCCGATATTCCGCGTCGGGGCGTGACAGTTTTGTGTATCAGAGCCTAGGTTATTCTTAAGTATAGGATGATCTAGGTTAACCTGCCTCGACTAGAGTCAATTATCCACCTATGTGAGTTGTGGTTAGAGCCAAGGGTAACTAGCTAAAATAAACTCACACACACACCAACTTAGTGCAATCATGATATCTTACATTAAAATTTCTCTTTTTGAAGGAACTTAAAACATAGCAATGGCAGCCGAGCGTGCACAACTCCGTGACATGCAACAAACTATCCAGCAGCTCACTCAAGCTCTACTTCAGGCTGCTGGAGCTCGTGGAAACCAAGGAGCCGGAGACCTGCATAGGAATTTCCGCAACTTGAACCCGCCCCGTTTTAGTGGGACTACTGATCCCGACGAGGCATAAAACTGGATGAAGGAGGTAGAACACATCTTCTGCGTCATGCAATGCGCGGATGGTGATAAGTACTACTGGCAACTTTTCAATTAGAAAGGGACGCCCGTGCATGGTGGGAGTCTGTGGAGGCCCCAGGGCCGATGCACAGTTCACCTGGGCAGAATTCAAGGAGCATTTTAACTCCAAATACTTCTCTGAAAGGATCCAGGAGAGGAAGGCCTCCGAGTTTGCTGCACTGAAACAGAGGCACCGGTATCGCGTCAACCGTACCGGATGTCACCTGTCGAGCTGAAGGAATTGAAGGCGCAACTGATGGAACTACTAGAAAAGGGGTTCATCAGACCTAGTACTTCCATGGGGGAGCCTGTGCTATTCGTAAAGAAGAAAGATGGATCGATGAGGCTGTGCATCGACTATCGACAACTCAATCAGCTTACCATCAAGAACAAATACCCATTGCCTAGGATCGATGAACTATTCGACCAAATTTCTGGAGCGCAATATTTCTCCAAGATCGATCTTCGATCTGGCTATCATCAAATGAGGATCAAGGATGACGATATCTTCAAAACGGCTTTCAGGAGCAGGTATGGACATTATGAATTCTTCGTTATGCCTTTTGGTCTAACCAATGCTCCTGCAACCTTTATGCAACTCATGAACAACATATATCGGCCATACCTCGGCAAGTTCGTGGTCGTCTTTATCGACGACATCCTCATATACTCCAAGACCAAGGAGGAGCATGAAGAACACCTGAAGACAGCACTACAAGTTTTGCGAGACAACAAGCTATACTCAAAGCTTAGTAAGTGTGAATTCTGGCTCGAAGAAGTATCCTTCTTGGGCCATGTCATCTCAAAGAACGGCATCTCTGTTGATCCCTCCAAAGTCGAAGCTGTACTCAACTGGGAGAGACCAACTAACGTCACCGAAATCAGAAGCTTCTTAGGACTGGCTGGATACTACAGGCGGTTCATAAAAGACTTCTCTAAGATCGCCGTACCACTCACGCGTCTGACATGAAAGGAGAATCCTACTCCTGGAGTAAAGAGTGTGAGAAGAGTTTCCAAACTCTCAAAGACTGCCTTACCTCAGCACCCGTTCTCGCCCTACCAGTAGAGGGAGAAAATTTCTCGGTCTATATTGATGCCTCAGGAATGGGCTAGCTGTGTGTACTAATGCAAAAGGAGAAGGTCATCGCCTATTCCTCAAGGCAATTGAAGACGCATGAAGTCAACTACCATGTGCATGACTTAGAGTTGGCTGCCGTGGTCTTCGCATTAAAATCTGGAGGCACTATCTCTATGGTGAGCAATTCACTGTCTATTCAGATCATAAAAGTCTAAAGTACCTATTCTCCCAGAAAGAACTCAACATGAGGCAGAGAAGATGGTTAGAATATCTAAAGGACTTGATTTCAACATCCAGTTCTATCCAGGTAAGGGAAACGCCGTGGCTGATGCTCTTAGTAGAAAGCCAATGGCATCTATCTCGAGTCTAGTCCTTGGCGAGATGCAATTACTTGAACAATTCGCGAGGCTAGACTTGAATATTGAACATAGGGATGATCATGTTTTGATTGCCAATCTCAAGATCCAATCCGATCTGCTGGAGGAAATCAAGATGCAACAGGACAACGATCCATTCTTGGTTCATGTCAAGGAAACCTTAGCGGACATACCGGATTTTGCCATGACTGAAGATGGAAGGTTAGTATTCCAAGGAAGAACTTGTGTCCCAGACAACGAACCCTAAAAAGGAAACTAATGGATGAAGCTCATCAAACTAAGTACACTATTCATCCGGGAGGTACCAAAATGTATCAAGACATGAAAAGAATATTTTGGTGGCCGAATATGAAGAGGGAAGTAGCCGAGCATGTAGCTCATTGCCTCACATGTCAGTAAGTAAAAGCGAACACCTGCGGCCTGCCGGTGTACTCAGACCGCTAGATATTCCAGAGTGGAAATGGGAAAGCATTGGCATGGACTTCATCATGAGTTTACCTAGAACTCATGGTGGATTTGACGCCATATGGGTCATCGTTGACCGATTGACCAAATCTGCGCACTTTCTACCCATAAAGAGTACATGGTCTGTGGAGGTGCTAGTTGCATTATATGTCAAGGAGATCGTGCGGTTGCACGGTATTCCATCATCTATTATCTCAGATCGAGATCCAAGGTTCACCTCTCATTTTGGAAAGGTCTGCAAACTGCCCTTGGTACGAAGCTAATTTTAGTACTGCCTTTCACCCGCAGACTGATGGGCAAACTGAGAGGACAAATCAAATTGTAGAAGACATGTTAAGAGCCTGCATTATAGATTTCAAGGGTTATTGGAATGAACACTTACCCTTGATTGAGTTCGCCTATAACAACAGTTACCAGACGAGTATTAAAATGGCACCATTTGAAGCACTTTATGGCAAGAATTGTAGATCTCTTGTGTGCTGGAATGAAGTGGGAGAACAATAATGGTTAGGACCTGACATGGTACAAAGTACAACCCGGGATATACAGATGATACGAGATCGACTCAAGATTGCTCAGTCTAGATAAAAGAGCTATGCTGATAAGAGAAGACGAGATCTGGAATTTCAAATAGGAGATCATGTGCTATTGAAGGTATCTCCTACCCGTGGTATCCAAAGATTCGGAGTGAAAGGAAAACTTAGTCCAAGATTCATTGGTCCTTTCGAAGTACTTGAAAGGATTGGTGAAGTTGCTTACAGACTGGCCTTGCCGCCAAATTTGGCAAGTGTGCACAATGTCTTCCATGTCTCCATGCTTAGAAAGTATGTGTACGATCCTACACATGTCATTCGCCATGATGATCTAGTGTTAACAAGGACATGACGTATGAAGAGAAGCCGATCAAGATATTGGACTGGAAGGTACAACAACTCAGAAATCGTCCCATTCATGTGGTGAAGGTCTTATGGAATAACCGCGGAGTGGAAGAAGCCACATGGGAACCAGAAGGAATTATCAGACGCAACTACCCGGATCTATTCGATAAGCCATTCTCACCTGTAAGGTCATATGAATTTGGGGACCAAATTCTTTTAAGAGGGGGAGGATGTAGCAACTTGAATTTTTGCAAAAAAAATAAAAATTTAAATAAATAATTAAAACCTAGCTAAATGGATATTTAAATGAAAAGAGCATTAAATAAAACCCATTAAATGGAAAAGAGTAATGGGCTTTGCTTAATGGATCCTCTAGAATTTATTGGGTCAAAAATATGAATTTGCAAGGGGAGAATAATAAGAAAATACCCTAAATTCGGAGTTTAATTATATCATAATTGGAAAGGGGTTATTAAAGCAATAACAGTGACAATTAGAGTTGGAATTGGATTCCTAAACCTACCCCATATAGTCTAGCACGAATCTAAATACTATCCTAACCCAATTAGAGATTGGAAAGCAAGAGAGGAAAGGTGGAGTTAGGAAATCTCAGAATTAAGAGGAATTTGAGTAGTAGTAGGAATAGGAACTTGTATTTATATAAATACACCTCTTAAACCCTCTTGGCCGACCCTAGCTCGTTGCCAAAGGTTGTTGGACGTGGAGAAGAGGCCAAGGAGGAGAGGATCTCGTGGGGAGAAGGAGTTCTTAAGCTTCTTCCTTGTTCTTGGAGTTCTAATCCCTAGAAGACAAATCGAGTCAAAGGTAGGCATTCTCACAAGCAAAACAAATCAAATCCGTCTATAGGTAGTTCCAATCACCAGGAACAAAAGTCCTCTTGTTTCATAATTTTTCATCGAGCCAATCTTTTATTTTTGATTTTTGAAGTTCTGCATACATGATAACCCCGAGTCATCATGTCTAAATCAGATCTCCAAGTACACTTGTTCCCATGCTACGAAAATTTTACTGTAGATACTACTTGTTGTTAGGGATCTTTTGCCCCTAAAAGCCCTAAATTTCATCGAGCATGCTGATCGAATTTAATCAATCTTTCTCTCTGTGTCATGTTCTGAATAACTCGTTCTTGCTCATGTTCAAACCCTATATGAACCATGCTCTCTCTCTAATTCCTATTTACTGGAAGTACTCTCGTATGTCTAGTTTCATTTGCCACTGGTTTCATGATTTTTCATTGTGTGTACATTTAGTTATGATTTTCTGAACTACCCTATGTCAAAAAGGCAAGTTTCTGGACTGCAATCCAAGACAGAGCAGAACTCTGTCAGACTCAGTCCACGGACCTGAGAACGCGACGACCCGACAGGTCGCGTTCTCAAGCCCATCGCGACGCCTCTTCTTGTCGCTTTCAGAACGCGACAGTACCCTACGTCGCGTTCTGGCCTTCTGTCCTGGTAGCTTGTCGCCACCTTTTCATGCCCTGTCGCGATCTGCCTGTCCCTGTCGCTACCCTTACAGGCCTATGTCGCATTCACAGGATTTTGCATAAAAAACCCATAAGATTTATTGCTCTCACTTTCTACAATATTCTTAAGCCTTTTTAAATGTCATACACGCAGTAAAACACATGTTTAAATTGGAGCTATATTGAATGCTTTAAAATACATATTCACGACTTCTTTTCTATCTATGAATTCTCTTACATATGCACAAACATGAACCATCCATATATGACTGAAATCTGGCATACAATATCTCATAATGAATCTGGGAATTTATTGCAATAAAGTATATTAATTGCCCTATTTTAAAGGACTTGTATTCGTTTCTTGCGTTGTTTATATACCAATATCGACGCTCCAGTGTTCTAGAATTCCTCTAGAACGTCGAGCACCTGTTTTTATAAACACACTTTACTTGGCTTGTGGTGAACTCTCCGTCAGATATTCCTTTCGCCGGACTAGTGAACCCTTGCACAAGGCCTCCGTAAGTCTCCTCTGATCATGGATTCCCACATGGTCGACGAGCCGGTTGTACCCTAATACCTATGATACCCTTGAGGGATCTATATGATCCAAACGGCTATTAGAGATTCACTCTCGTCTTAAATCACGCCGGACCTCTGGACTTGTGCATAACAAGGCCAGTGGTAGGGTCGTGAGTTCCACCTGACTGCCAATACCAAGTGCGCGTGTTGTGCAACTGTTACTATCGCCTGTTTACTCGTCGCATTACGTGCAATGTCCACTAGCTCTCATCTATACTCTACTCGCTCATCTATTCATGTTCACTCTACTATCTCGTCTATTCATCTAGTACTCTCATCTATTTCTTGGTACTCTATTTGGCCATTAAATTGATTGTCTACGATAAAAACATGACTATGCTAGGCAACATTATAAGGGCCCGGTCTGGTCCTTGGGAGGAGCACCTGAAAGGCTATAACTCGCGGGGGGTCTAATGATCTGGGTGATGGCATACACCTGACGCATGAACACGCAAGATTTGATCTATGGCAATCAATTAATCAAACAGTCAATTATTGGTTTACTTGAATCTCGTGGTTGAAAGAATATCGACCAACACTTGCTATCGTGACTTGTGCACTGTAGTGCAACTTTACTTGTTATCTTGTTATACGGCCAATCCGATATCAAAACTTGTCATGCTATACTCTCGTGCATTGTGCTATTGTCCCTCGTTATCGTATACCAATACTTCTATATGTTCTCATTGTTCTCTCTAGTTATCCTGCTTATAAGACATAAATCACTTAAAGCATGCTTGATCCTGAGATTTAAGTCCTACTGGGCGTATCACTCACCCTACGTTATTTGTCGTTGTGTTCTCAGGTGAGACCGAGGATGAACCATACACTCAAGAGGACGGGAACGACCTGGAGTGATGTCTTGAGTACCCTAGCGTCCTATTGCTATATTTAGCGTTGTAGTAGTTAGGTTTGAGATTTAGTCTTTTGCTTTCTTTCAATGTAATTGGGCCCTATAGATTGGCTCTGATAGTAGTGGTTGTAATAGGCATTGGAATGTATTAATGAAATGAATTTGCTTTAGTATTATTCATTGTGCAATGGTTTGATGTCTAGTACTCGCTCTATACCCGTTCACTTGCAACTGCCTTCGCGCTCCGATATTCCGCGTCGGGGCATGACATCTCGTACATACTTCCTGAGCATAGATACCGTGGAAAACGGGATGAACACTAGCTAAAGCCGGAGGCAAAGCTAGCTCGTAAGCCACGCTACCTAAACGCCTGAGAATCTCATACGGGCTAAGAATCTGGGACTTAATTTGCTATGCCTGCCAAACCTGACGACACCTCGAGTAGGTGAAATCTTTAAAAAGACATGCTCACCCACCTCGAACTCTAAATCCTTCCTCCTGTTGTCGGCGTAGCTCTTCTGCCTATCTTTTGCCGCAACGAGCCTCTTCCTGATAAGCTGAATCTTATCCGAAGTCTCCTGAACTAACTCCGGACCGATCAACTGCCTATCGCCGGTCTCCTCCCAACATAAAAGAGATCTGCAAGGCCTTCCATACAATGCCTCAAATGGAGCCATACCAATGCTCGTATGAAAACTGCTGTTGTATGTGAACTCCACTAGAGGTAAATGGCGCTCCCATCATCCTTCCAATCAAGCACATACTCCCTCAACATATCCTCGAGCGTCTGGATAGTCCTCTCAGACTGTCCATCTGTCTGGGGATGAAACGCCGAACTGAGTTTCAGCTCCGAACCTAAAGCATCCTGAAGACCCTTCCACAACCTCGAAGTAAATCTCGGATCTCGATCCGAAATGATCGACTTCGGCACACCATGCAATCTAATAGTGCTACTGACATACAATCTAGCCAAGCTCTCTACTGACTGCTTCTTCTTCATAGGAAAGAAATGCACAGTCTTCGAGAATCTATCTACGACTACCCAAATCGAGTCATTACCCCGTCCGGATCGAGGCAAATCCGAAACAAAATCCATAGTGACAGCTTCCCACTTCCATACTGGGATTTCCATCTTCTGCATAAGACCAGATGGTCGCTGCCGCTCAGCTTTCACTTGCTGGCACACTAAGCACCTAGATACATAATCCGCTACATCCCTCTTCATGCCAGACCACCAAAAGGACCTCTTCAAATCTTGGTACATCTTAGTGTTACCCAGATGAATAGAGAATCTCGACCTATGAGCTTCTGCTAAAACATGCTCACGGACATCTACCATGTCAGGGACACACACTCGGTGGTGGAATCTAATCACACCATCATCATCACGAGCAATGCCTGCCTTGCCCACTAACTCTTGGAGTCTAGGGTCGGCTTTCTATTGCTCGATCACCTCATCCAACACCAAAGACCTAAGGGACAACTGAGCCACAAAAGCCTGATATAAGGGCTCTAACTCAGCCATCGCACACGCCGCATCCTCCAACATCTTCCAATCCTGCTGGAGCGAAGACCTCCTCCTGCTAAGAGCATCCTCTACGACATTCGCCTTTCCGGGATGATATTGAAGATCGAAGTCGTAGTCCTTGAGGAACTCAATCCATCTCCTCTGCCGTAGGTTTAGATCCTTCTGGGAGAAGAGATACTTCAAGCTCTTATGGTCAGTAACACCTCAAATCTGACACCATAAAGATAGTGCCTCCAGATCTTTAGTGCATGAACCACTGCCGCAAGCTCCAAATCATGAGTCGAATAGTTACACTCATGCTCCTTCAATTGGAAGAAGCATACGCCACTACCCTTCCTTGCTGCATTAGCACACAGCCTAAGCCAATCCGAGATGCATCCGTATAAATGGCAAATCCTTCAGCACCACTAGGTAATACCAATACCGGAGCAGAAGTAAGTTTAGCCTTCAATAATTGAAATCTACTCTCACATGTCTCGGACCACACAAACTTCACCCCTTTTCTGGTAAGCTGAGTCAATGGGGCGGCGATGGATGAAAATCTCTCAATGAATCGCCGATAGTAACCAGCCAAACCCATAAAACTACGAATCTCCGAAGTGGTCTTGGGGGTCTCCCAATCCTAACTGCCTGGACCTTTGCTGGATCACTGCTACACCAGCACCGGAGATAACATGCCCAAGAAAATGAACCTCGCGCAACCAAAAATCGCACTTGCTGAATTTTGCATACAGCTTGTGCTCACGGAGAACCTCTAACACTACCCTCAAATGCTGACGGTGTGTGGCCTCATCCAGAGAGTAGACCAACACATCATCAATAAATACCACGACAAAGATATCTATGTACGGACTAAAAACCCTGTTCATGAGATCCATGAACGCTGCAGGGGCATTGGTCAATCCGAAAGGAAGGACCAAAAACTCATAATGTCCATAACGGTTTCTAAACGCCGTCTTGGACACATCCTCACTCCTAATCCTCAACTGATGATAACTAGATCGCAAATCGATCTTAGAAAAGATTGATGCATTTTGCAGCTGGTCAAACAATCATCAATACGAGTTAAGGGATACCTGTTCTTCACTGTCACTTGGTTTAGCTTCCTATAATTGATGCATAACCTAAGTGATCCATCATTCTTCTTTACGAATAAGATAGGTGCGCCCAAGGGGATACACTAGGGCGAATAAATCCCTTATCTAGAAATTCTTGCAATTGCTTCCTTAACTCGGCTAACTCCGCAGGTGCCATCCTATATGGAGCCTTCGAGATAGGAGAGGTGCCCAGAAGCAACTCTATGGTGAACTCTATCTCTCTATCCGGTGGCAATCCAGACAAATCATCGGGAAAGACGTCTGGAAAATTCTGCACTACCTCGATCTCTGCAAGAGTAGGTGACTCACCAGCCTCGGGTACTAACACTACGCTGGCAAGAAAAGCATCACAACCCTTGTTTACCATGCGCATGGCCTTCATGGAAGAGATGACCAACTTTCCCGCCAAGTTTCTTGGCAAGGGATGAGAGAACTCATCCTTACCAGGAATGCGGAAAACAATCCTCTTCCGACGACAATTACTAACGCATAGTGCTCCTCTAGCCAATCTAGACCAAGATAGAATCATAGTCCTTCATCTTTAGCAAGAAGAAACGCCCTTCTAGGACTCTATCCTCAATACACACAGATAACGATGGAATGCACTTCCCAGTCAATACGTGCCCGCGGGTGTGTGTACAGACAACGGGACTTCTAAATCCTCAGACTCTACGCCTGACTCTAGAGCTAACTGCCTAGCGAACGCTCAGAAATGAACGAGTGAGTGGCACCCGTATCAAACAAAACCCGAGCGTGCACACCTAGAAGTAAAACCGTACATTCGGTGACATGCTCCGCCTGCTCGGATCCTCTCGTGCTAGGGCAAACACTCGAGCTGGGGCTCGAGGCTTCCTGGTCTTCCTGTAGCTGGCGCTGCTGCTGCTACGCTGCTGGGGTTGGCGCTCCGCGCTGGACTCCTGCTGAAGTGCGGACAATCCTTGATCTTGTGGTCACTGCTCCCACACTTCAAGCATTTTCCCGCTACCATCCAACACTCCGTACCACGTGTGTCTTCCCTCAATGGGGACACTCCTCTTCACACCAGGGGAACGTTGAGAAGGTACCTGAGTACTGCTGATGCCACTGGATGCTGCGGGGTCTGGTACGCTGCCTTCTTCTTATCCTGCTGCTGGAAAGGGGCCGCAGGTCTCTTCTGCAAAGCTTTCTTCTCTCGAGGTATGTTCCATTTCACCCTCATGCCTACAAGCAGCGCTAAGGGCCTCGTCAAGGTACGATGATCAATGCCACTAGCCTGTCCTCAGTGATGGCTTAAGGCCCATCACAAACTTCTTTGCCTTCTGCTCTCATCAGCTACTATGTGAGGTGCATACTTAGATAACTCAGAAAACCTGGCCTCGTACTCGAGTACAGTCTTGGAGCCCTGAGTCAAGGAAAGGAACTCCTGCTCCATCCTGTCCTGGACATGCTCGGGGACGAACTTGGCCCGAAAGAGCCTCACGAACTCGTCCCAAGCAACGTCAATAGCACCGTCCTCGAATCGGGTACGCAGTAAGGAAGCCCACCACACATCAGCTCTCTCCTGCAACACAACCTTCATAAGCACCACTAACAGCTCTAATTTAACAGAGTAAGCAAGATATAAAACTAACACAACTGTAGCATATAGGTGGCTAAAGTGACCTTGTCCTCGTCCGCACACCTAACAGCCCGGAAGATCTTCTCGATCTCCCTCATCCAGCTCTCAGCTAGTAATGGGTCGCTCTCCCCTTAAAAGAGGGTGGCAACATCCTCTTGAATCTTTCCATGATGGAGGGTCCACCATGGTCCTGAGCCTGGGGAACTGGAACCTGGGCCTGCTACAACAAACAACAAGCAATGCATATTCAAACAACATCATGCAATTAAATAAGACAGACTACTCTTTATTTTATTATTCCAACCTGAGCCTCCATCTGAGCCTGGAGTGCAGCCTGGGTGTGGGCCTGCGTCTGCATGGCCTGCACTAGACCTGCATGAACACTCCATAATCCACAGGTGGCGGTGGGGGAAGTACAGGACCTGAGGTGCCGGGGCCTGCTGCTCAGTCTGCTCCTCACGCCTATGCTCATCTCTCCTCTGCTCGCCATCGTGAGTAGGTACACCACCACGTCTACCGCGTGAAGCCATAAGCTGCAATTAATTTAATCACTATCAGAAACTACGTTATTTAGTCCCTAACCACTTTCTTATCTATCTTTCATTCATTATAATCAATTCTACACATGTGGAAAACTCTATAAAGACTTAGCATGAAATGAAGATGATGACTTATGTATATTTATGTACAATCTCAACCAGTCGCTCTGATACCAATCTCTGCGACGACCCTATTATACCGGTATGATTATACCAATCCACGTCGGTATAGTGAGTCTCATCACAGTGGGACATTTACCCAAGCACTAACACATATGATTGAGATGTACACAAAATATACAGAGTAGCAGAAGTAAAAGAACCACTGTCTTTTCATTTCATCATCCACATTAAAACATATATGATCATATAGCAATTTAAGGAACTAAGTCCACATAATGAAATACAAAATTCAAATTACATTGTTCGTCCACAATTAGTAAGCTTCAATTACATACTATGAAAGTAAGATACAACAACGGTGACTCCACAACACTCTATTCTCCTCGCTCGGAGTCACTCTCAACGGTCTCCTCCAAGGAAGTAGGGTCACCTGCTAAACCTGTACGCCGAAGCAAGAAGAGTCTAAAAGACTCAGCAAGTAAACTCCATACACATCATACAAGCATACATCACAAGCAAGCCTTACATTCAATTACATTAACTCAAAACAGGTAGCATGGTTGAACAATGTTAAGAAACAACCTATCATGATATTTCTAATCCGTAACACAAGATACATGGTTTATGTCATTCCAAAATAAAATACCTACCGCATGCTTTCTACTCATTCATTCACATGAGAGCTACTCTTACATTTAACTACAACCTGATAGCAATTTTAGCATGGGATTTTCACACATAATAAGGAAATACCCCTAATCATGGATTCTACACACTCTCGCACATATAAAACACCATTATAAACACATTAAGGTTGCTGTTTGACATGAATTTAACATTTCATAAAATAATCACAATTTCACATTCTAACACATGGGTTCACATGTTTACACATTTACACGTTCACATGTTCACTGCACATTACACATTCACATGTTCACACTACACAATTTGCACATATACACATTCACATTTTCACATTTAAATGCCGTGACACATAGTCCAAACCACAACTAGAAGGACACATTCACATCACATAACACATAACACATAGACGCCACCTAGGCAACACAGTGACGGCTCTTGGTACTGCGGAGACCGGGAGAAGAACTCTCCACCCTAACCAGTGGTACTTGTCCACCTCCAGGATTTCATCCTAATGCCCATAGGATTTTAACACATTGAACTTTCCCGTGGGGACTTTTCCACGGTACAGTTCCACAGCCCTCTATGGAAGCAGTGTCACACACGGCACATTTTACACATTTCCGTTATTATACACATAGTTCTCACACAATTGGACACATGACTTACCTTTTACCATTTGGCTTATGGTTCAGTTTTCCCTAACATGATGCTACTGTTAACAGAGGTTTAACACTTAGTAATTTACACTCAATCAGGTTGAAAACACATAATCAAACCATAATCATGATAGCATGCATTAATAACTCTTTCACATGGAAATTTCACAATATAACTAATGTTACCCAAATCTCTTGAAATTGAACCACCCACTGTTTGCAGGTTTCAAACCACTCATGCAAATTTTTACATTTTTCTGAATTACACAGAATTTACAGAAAATGAAACACTCATTCACATGCCATTAATAATTCAGTTATCATGGAAGCACAACATAATTGTCGTATTTAACAGTTCCCTAACCTGCATCTAACATTCATCTTATCATAGGAGTTTTCCCAAATTATCAAGCATCATACAATTTACTGGAATTTAAAAAAAACAACCTACACATGCTCCCTATTTTCCAATACATAAATTATAAAAAATTTTCATAATCATGGGAAAATTTGCAAATTTTCAGGACAAGGACTGACATACATACACATCATCTGGAAATTTTAGGAAACCCATTACACATGGATCATGTGAACAGTAAGCTACCATATCCAAGATCTTTATTTCACATGCATTTCACATAATTCTAGCAATTTATACAAATTACAAAATGCATAGGAATCTCACAACACCTTCCTTTATCTATTTTACATAACATATAACATTTACAGTATATCCTCATGCGAAGAAATCTGAAAAATATCATATATAAGGAAGAACAGCTCACTGTTCTGTCCTGAAGAACTAAACGGCAAAGCCTGACCGTTCAAGGAGGTTTAACGCAGCATCGTCTGCCGCCAATCAAGATCTTAACGGCAAGAAATCTTGCCGTTAAGTTTCTGTCTGTGCAAAAAAAAACACAGACCGAACTCCAAAGATTTGTGAATGTAGGGGTTCCAAGACACGAAATAAAATCCCAATAAATACCTAAGACCTACTAGACATACACATGATGACGGGGATGGGTTACTTGCCTCAGTAAAATTCTCCCAAGGGATCTAAATGGCCGAAGAATCTCTCCTTGGGCAGTGCCAAGAAGCCTCCAAGATCCTCTTGCTCCGGGTTCTCTGTGGATGTAGACAATAGCCCGATGTTGGAGAAGCCTTCCCCAACGTGTAGACTTCCTCCTAGTCGGTGTAGATGGCCGGGAGAAGCCTCAATTCGCCAGATCAAAGCCTCCAAAGGTTCAGGTTTTCTCTTGTTCTCACAGCTAGGGTTTCCCTTTTGCAAAGAGCCAAGAGAGCTCTTTCAGGTCACAAGGAGGGCTATTTTATAAGCCTTGGCCTTGGAGTCCCACGCACAGGTGATGGGAAGGATGGATAGCCGTTGGGGACATCTCCCCAATCGGTGAGAGCAAGGCAAACCATGAATTTCTGGGTCTGCTGCGCACAGAAATTCAGAGAAGTAGACGTCCACATAGATGGCCGTCTACTTTAGTGTTGGCGTCCATCGACATGGACGTTTACTCATCATAAACATCCACTAATGTTGCCGCCAATTTGCTCTTCCGCCAAACTTAAAAACCATGCAGAAAACCATATGTACACTATGTATATGCATGCAATATATGTAGCATAATATACACACTACTACACCATGCAATCAATCAATATTTACAGCTAATTTACACATGCATACGTAAGTACACCTAGTTAATATATACGTAGATATCTACATATGCATACATGATATTTACACACAAGCACGAATCTACACACACAACAAAATAAAAGGACAAAATTTGAGGGCCTTACATAACTGATATGCTATTCCCCTATTTTTGTAATATCTCAAAAGGTCCTACATATCTTGGACTGAGTTTTCCTTCTTACCAAATTCATGATACCTTTAGTTGGAGAGATCTTTAGAAATACATGATCACCTATGTTAAACTCTAGTGGCCTTCTTTCCTATCCGCATACTTCTTCTGCCTGTCTTGAGCTATTAGTAATCTCTTCCTGATTAATTTAATCTTCTCTGAGCAGTCCTGAATTAATTCTGGCCCAATGAGACTCTTTTCTTCCATTTCTGCCCAACAGAGGGGTGATCTACAGGGTCTACCATATAATGCCTCATATGGTGTCATTCCAATACTTGTATGATAACTATTATTGTATGCAAACTCAATCAAGGGTAGGTAATCATCCCAGCTACCACGCCAATCCAAAATACAGGCTCTTAGCATATCTTCGAGTGTTCTGATAGTTCTTTCTGATTGGCCATCGATTTGTGGATGATATGCTGAACTAAATTAAATTGTGTGCCCATGGCGGCCTACAAACTTTTCCAAAATCTAGCAGTGAACCTTGGATCTCTATCCAAAGTTATTGACAAGGAATTCCATGATGTAACGTAGCGCGTTTTTCGGATCTTTGCGGATCATGGATTAGTGGTAGTTCAGATCTGTGTTTATGGTTTTGGTGTGGTGCTCATGGTCAATATGCGGTCATTGGGCCTTGGTCGAGGTTTCAGCGCGTTGTGTGGAGCTTAGTGGGCCGGCAGGTTAGGCCCGTTGTGCCCATTGGTTCACTGGATGTGAACGCGACGAGGGTGTAGGTCGCGTTCTGAATGCGTCGGTAGTGGGGGTCGCGTTCTAGTTGCTGCCACTGGGGTCGACGTCTGCATGTGCGCCGCGTGTCGTGCATGGAGTGGGGTTTGCTGACGTCGGGAATGGGAAGGCGACGCCTTAGTCCGTCGCGATCAGGTCACGACGGGGAGGTACGTCGCGATCCCAACCGCTGTGCGGAAGTAGGCTGGCCGAACAGAGCTTTCACAAGCTCCGCTCGACCAGGGGAGGAGCTGCTGCGAGCGATTCGGCGTTCCGGCGTGGTGTTCGATGTGCTCTCGACGCGAGGACGTCGCGAGGAGGAGTGGGGAAACTCCGCGCCATGCGTGGTTTGTGTGTTCTTCATGAAGGTGGGGAGATTCCACCATGTTTGATTGCGTGGATTGCATGTTAGCTTGTTTACCGCTTTAAAAACAGTAGATATCATGCCTAGGAGGTGAAATGAGCATGAAAACTGGGTTGAAACGGGATTTAGGGTGGTTTGCATGGAAGATCTAGAGATGGTTCCTGGATTGGGGTTTTCGCCTGAGAAGGCGACAGACCCTGCTGTCGCGACCAGGTAGCGACAGGTCGATCCGTCGCGACAGGATTTCTTGTCGCGCCATGTCGTGGCGTCGCGATCAGAAGGCGGCCTTGGCCTCTGTCGCGATCGCAGCCGAGGATACTATTTTATATGCTTTTGGCAATTTGGATATTCGATTATCGATGTTTAACGTGCATGGCTTTGGTAAGAGGTGCATTGGCCTCCGTAAAGCTCTATGAGCAGGTTGCCCACATGGTTAGTGGGTGGTTTACATAATTGGTGTGGTGTTATCGTGGTTCGAGGATGTGCATGGCACATACTCCATTGTGGTGGTGTTACGTGTGTGTGGGTGTGTGGTGTGTGTGCATGGCACGTGCACTGGTTGTCGTAGTGGTTGGGCAGTGAGGTCCCTATGTGAACCTAGCCCTAGTTTTCTAATATGTGATTATAGATGGTTAAGATGGTTAATTAATGGAGTGTGAGTATGGTATTAAGTGGTTACCGAGTAAAGAGTTTGACGTGGCAATGGATGTCACCTTGTGACCAATGATAGGCCAGGTATGGTTGACTACCGTGATTTAAATGTGTGTTTGTGTAGGATAGCTTGTGGGTCACGGAGTGACCAGGTCAAGCTAGTCCTTACGTTTGTACCGTGGTTTGTAATAAAGATTGTATGAGTTGATGATGTGATTAGTGTGTTTCCGAGTTTGGTGGTCCAGCGCCTATCCGGAATGCCTCTTCAGTTGGGAGCCCCAGGTTCCAAGGTGAGTCAGGCACGTGAGTGTGCTCGGGGTTTGTCCCGGTGCAGTGGTACCGTCGAGGTCTTGTCGTCTTCCTGGACACCCTCACTCTCGGGGAGAGTTGTCGTCCGGCTGAGGGAAAGACGACAGTGGGACAGTGACTCGTGAGAGTTTGTGTTTAGTCACTTGTAGCGCGCTCGTAGCTGGGGGTTACAGACACCAGTAGACGTACTGCGCCCTAGCTAGTCCTGTTACCAGTGCCTCACTTTAGAGAGCTCGGGCCAGAGTCTCTAAAGGTGCCAGGCATGGGCCTACAGGGTGTGTGATCTGTAGGTTTGGTAGTTTGGTTGGTCTCCACAGTTCTTTGGCTTTACTTGTGTTGTGGAGCGGCAGTGGACCTTACGTCCGTGACTACGAGACTGAGAGGTAGTTCTTGTGTTGTGTTGTCCGGGTTGGATACTGGCGTCATGAACCAGTAGTCTGTTCCGTGTGGTGGCGCCGTGCCTTCCGGCTCGTTCTTTGCTATTAGTTATAGCGGTGTTGGTTGTGTTTTTACCCGATGAGGTGTGCCATGGTGTTGGCACGGTTGTTATTGTGGTTAGTGAGAGAAGACTCATTAAATGTGGTTTGTTTAGCTGTGTGTGCCCTGGTGATGGCACAATTGTGTTTGTGTTCCGTGGTGGTACCTCGTGGTGCTAGGTACCTGTACTCTTTGTAGGTACTGGTTTCTCGTAGTACGCTGAGTACTAGCCTTTTCAGGTGGTGAAGTGGAGGTCATGCGGTGAGACCTTCCACTTATTATGTTTTACCCTTCTTAGGGTAGTTTCCGAATAAGGTTTAGTGCGCGATGGATTGGCATCGTGATAGCCAGTCTTGTTTCTTAAGTATGACACCGATACATCGTGGTTTAAGGTTATAAAGGATTAGCTCTTGGTTAACAGTCCGATTACCCATGTGTTGGAGGCTTGCCAGTGAAGCTGGTAGCTTAGGCAATACTTTGCCTGTGTGGCTTACAGCTTAGGCGACCAGCTGTTGAGGTGGTGTGCCTGTGAGGCTTGTGGCCTAGGCTTTACAGTTATTGAGTAGACTAATGGTGTTGTTGTCTCTTCGTCTTTCCGAGATTTTCAGCAACTGAGTTAATTATTTTTTATTATGTTTAGTTTGTTTAATTATGCTTGTTATGAGGAGTGGTTTGGCTGCCGGTGTTGCAGTGAAACCATTGGGATGGAGGTCTTCCCGTGTTGTGTGAGGTTTTGGGTGGTCCCCTACTGAGCCAGTGACTTGTTGAGGCTCACTCCCTTACAGTTATTTTCAGGGTTTACCGTTGGTGTGACCTGCGGAGGTGTCGTGACAGACTTGTACCACCAGCAGTATTGTTAGTAGAGTTATGTGAGCTTGTGCTCCCTCGGGGTATGCCCCAGGTAGTTGTACTCTCTTAATTGGACATGTAATAATGTAATGGGACAGTTGTAAATTGTTATATGCAGATATGAGCACATATTCTTTCTTGTGTCTCTTACTATTGTGGTTTGTCTTTTATATTCTTCCTGGACACGTGTACGAGTTATCCCTTGCGAGACTTCAGTCCGTTCGTGGGAGACGGATCTGGATATGGACCCTTTTTGGGTATAGATATCCAGGGCCGTTACACATGAAGTCTCACTATTTCCTTTATATACAATTGAGCCAAATCTTCTAATGATTGTGTCTTTATAATTGCTAGAAAATGAGCTGATTTAGTTAGTATATCCACAATTACCAAATCGCATCATGCTTCTTCCTTGTCTTTGGTGAACCCATCACGAAGTCCATAGTTATCTGCTCCCATTTTCATACTGGAATTTCAATTAGTTGCATAGGCCCTGCTGGCTTCTGGTGCTCAGCCTTTATTTGTTGACATGTCAGACATTTACTCACAAATTTGCTATGTCCTTTTTCATTCTATGCCACCAAAACTGCTTTTCAGATCCTGATACATTTTAGAGCTTCCAGGATGAATCGAATACTGAGATTTGTGCCCTTCCTTCAATAACTCACTTTTAATTCTTCATTCTCCGGTATGCATATTCTGTTTTGAAATCTAATTATCCCTTGACCATCTTTGATGTATCCTGGTTTGTTTACCATCTCTTCTAGTTTCTGAACTTGGTTCTGTGCTTCACCAATTTTATCTAATAATACCGACCTTACTGTCAATTGTGCCAATACCAAATTTTCTGCACCACATCTTGGTGAGTATTCGATCAAATCTGTCATTTCTTTCCACTGTTGGTGCAATTGTAGTGCTCTTGATTCTTTCTGCTCAAAGCATCAACAACTACATTAGCTTTACCTAGATGGTATTCACTATAAAATCATAATCCTTCAGAAATTCTAACCATCTCCTTTGTCTTAGATTCAGTTCCTTCTGAGAAAATATATACTTTAAACTCTTATGATCAGTATAAACTTCAAATTGTTCCCCATATAAGTAGTGGCGCCAGATCTTCAAAGCATGTATGATTGCTGCCAATTCTAAGTCATGAGCCGGATAATTCCTTTCATGATCTTTTAATTGTTTAGAGTCATAAGTTACCACTTTCTCATGTTGAATAAGAACACATCTAATTCCTCTTTGAGATGCATCCGTATACACTATAAATCCTCTCGATCCTTGAGGTAAAGTAATAATCAGAGCTGTGGTAAGCTTCCCTTTTAATTCCTGAAAACTGGCCTCACATTTCTCATTCCACACAAATGGGGTCTCTTTTCTAGTTAATTGAGTCAAAGGCATAGCTATAGAAGAAAAACTTTCAATAAATCTTCTATAGTAACCAGCTAATCCCAAGAAACTTCAAATTTCTGATGGATTCTTGGGTCTTTCCCAATTCAGAATTGCTTCAATTTTACTTGGGTCTACTGCCACACCTTTTCCATAAATCACATGGCCCAAAAAGTTCACTTCCTTGAGCCAAACTCACATTTACTTAACTTACCATACAATTGATGTTTCCTTAATGTTTGTAGTACAACTCTCAAATGTTCCTTGTGTTCTTCTTCATTAGATGAATATATCAACACATCATCTATAAATACCACCACAAAATTATCCAAATAAGGCTGGAATACCCTGTTCATTAAATCCATAAATACCACAGGTGCATTAGTGAGTCCAAATGGAAGTACTAAAAACTCATAATGTCCATATCTGGTTCTAAATGCTGTCTTGGAAATATCATCTTCTTTAACTCTCAATTGATGGTATCCAACCTTAGATCTATATAGAGATTTGTGGCAGATCGAAGTTGATGAAATAAGTCATCAATTCTTGGTAATGGATATTTGTTCTTGATTGTAACTTGATTCAACTTCCTATAATCAATACATAATATGAGGGATCCATCTTTCTTCTCACAAAACAATACGGTGCTCCCCATGGTGACACACTTGGTCTAATAAAACCTTGTCTAAAAGTCTTGCAACTACTTCTTTAATTCTGTCAACTCAGCTGGTGCCATTCTATAAGAGCTATGGATATAGGTAAAGTTCCAAGTAGAAGTTCAATGGTAAAGTCAATTTCTCTAATTGGAGGTAATCTAGATAAATCATTAGGAAAGACATCTGGAAATTCTTTTACAACATCAATATCTTGAACTGATACATGTTTATGCTAATTTGATATGGCCATCACAATTGCCAGATAACCTTGACAACCACTTCTCAGCCATTTCATGGCTTTAAGTACTGATATAGTCTTCTTGTTTCCATTATTCTTTGGGTATGTATAGCTGAAATCTGCTAATCCCGGCCTTTTAAATGTTAAAACTTTCTTATGGCAATCTAGTATTGCATGATTTTCTGCAACCAATCCATTCCCAATATAATGTCAAAATCTTGCATGTTATCTAGTACATATACATATGCAGTAAGTTCATATTATCTTATTTTCAGGTTTATTTTAGGATAACAGAAGTAAGAATAGCTATTTGGCCAGTAGGACAGTCAAGTATCATACTTCCTACTAATTTCTCTGGTTTCCGAGATATAAAATTAACAAATACTCGAGAAATAAAAGTGTGTGTAGCTCCAGGGTCAAATAACACTCTAGCATACATATTTTCGGTCAGGAGAATACCTTCAGCTACAGTAGGGGTGTCCTGAGCTTCCTCCTTTGTCAAAGCAAAGACTCTAGCTGGTCCTTTGGGTGGTTGTCTTGGGGCTTGCTGAAAGTAGGGTTGTGGCTTTTGTGCTTTTGACTGGTCTGCTTTGTGTGGACAGTCCTTAATCATATGCCTTTCTGACCACATCCATAACATTTCCCTGCTACTTTCCAGCACTCATCACCGGGGTGTCTTCCTCCACATTGAACACACACGGGCCAACTCTTTTTCTGTTCTCCCTGCTGCTCGGTTGAATCAACCTTTCGCTTCTGACCTTTCGTTTCCTTGTTATACACATTTTTCTTCTTACCCCCATTGGTTTCTTTATTTTTCATATATTCCATAAATTCAGATTCCACTATAAATGCAGTCTTTAGTGCTACTGCCATACTCTGGGGATCTAGTGGAGCTACCCTGCTCCTCACACTGGGTTTCAATCCTCTCACAACTTCTTACCCTTCTGAGTTCATTATCACAAATGTGTGGTGCATATTTTTCCAGCTCAATGAATTTTGTTTCATATTCCGCCACTGTCATGTCTTTTTTTCCAATTGCAAAAATTCCACTTCTTTCCTATCCTTGACGTGTGGTGGAGTGTATTTCTCATACAACTCTCTCAGGAATTCTCCCCAACTAATGTTATCTTTCTATTTCTGAATGCATTTCTCATGATAGATTTCCACCATTCATCTGCTCTATCTTGAATCATGTAAGTTGCCAGTGTGACTTTGTCTTCTTCTTCACATCTAATTGCCTTAATATCTTTTCCATCTCTCTAAACCATCCTTCTACAATTTCAGGTTGGCTACTTCCTTTGAAGGGTGGAGGTCCCATCTTCTTAAATTTCTCTAACAACGATGCTCCAGAAATTCTTTCTCCACCCACATCTTGTGGTTCTTCATTAGTGTTTGCACCATTCCCTGAAATGACTGCATAAAAGTAGCAAAATCAGAAGTCCCAGTACTTCCTTCTTGAGAGTTTCTGGCCAGTAATATATTGGGAACTTCCCCCTAGAACCTTCTTCAATTTCCTCATGTCTATCCTCACTGGATGTGTCGATAGCTTTCCCTTTGTCTGCCATTTCCTCGAACACCATCAAACACATCCAATAATCATACTAACCACTTAAATTCTAAGAATCAAAAATGATCTTTAGAAATTCTAGGATACACACAAATGTTTATTTATTTCCTTTGTGGAAATGGTCATAGAAATATCTATCACCCATAACTTGCTCTGATACCACCTCTGAAACACCCTCCTCCGACTTCACACACACATATATATAACATGCATAAACCTTTGATCGGAAGAGGGGTTTTGCTGACAATTTTCGTTATGGGCAGACAAATCCGTGTAATGCACAACATTAGAAAACCATTCCACAAAGGCATCTTTGAACATATTTACTTCACAAGGTAACAAAGTACTAATACTCATTATTTACAAGAGCTAAGTTTCTCTCTCTAATTCAATACATCATCAACTAAAAGAAACTACTAAACTATGCTATCTTCTTCATCTCTTTATCGTTCGCAGCGGAATTGGGATTCATGTGTAGCTGAGATTATACACACCTTCAATCTGAAAGGGTTGGAGGAAACAAAGGCATGAGTCGAAAGGACTTAGTAGGTGAAAGTAAGCATATATGGATCGAAAACATATTTGCTCATGAATTTCATACTTAACAGAACATATAGCTCAAATTGAATTCATAATGAGCCCAAACAAATCACAAAATAAGAGTCATGTTTGTCTTTCAGAATTCAGACCATAACTTGTTTGGAAACAAATTTGACAGGCATCACTGCTCTCAAGAGGTTACTAAATAGACGTAAATACATCCTCAGTGTCTAGGCGATTCCAACACCTTGGAACTTGTTCATTGCGCAAGAACGGGGTATTACCCACCATCGTCAGTCCATTGACTTGGATTACCTACAAATTGTCCCACAGCTGATCACAATGGCTGGTGCTACCACAAGTGATCCTAAACCCTCTTTTGAAGAGAGCACTGTCTTCATATCATAAATTCTTTTCATGAGCATAACAGAAATTGGAAATCCAAAGGTAGTTTTGATTGAGAACTAATACAGATATCTTGGTGACAAAGTTGCTCGGAGTTCAATAATATAAGAAAGACAATTGATTGAGACAGGGTTATGACTCAAAGCCAATAACTTCAGAAGGTTGAAATCACATAAGAACCCAAGAAAATGAAGATCCACAATTGTCATCACAAGTTATTCACATCTCATAAGGTGTTCAAACATATGAACTCTCAGGTGATCAGGTTTTATAGACTCAGTTACCGAATACGGGAGAATAGACTCAATCGGAGTACTATTCGTAATTGACAATGTTAAGAATAATTCAAGGGAGGTTAAGGTACATAATGTGGGTAAACTTTGTTGTAATATGACAGTAAATACCAAGGTCATTAAGTGGGTAACTTGCTAGGCTTTTAGGATGAAGTTTAAGCAAGAGTTCTATCATGCAAAGTTGCTGAAATACAAGACAGGACAATAGCTGTCGACAGCCAGGAAGGGGTTGCGATAGATAACAACAGCCAGAGCTCAGTTTTGCTGGTTCTGTGTCTACCTGTCGACAGCTACAAGATGGTTGTCGACAGCTAGCCACAGTCCCAGTTATCTGAAGTTCTTGAAGGCTTGCGCCTGTCGAAGCTATGGGCTGGCTGTCGACAGATAGCAGCAGTCTTACCAGGAATGACTTTAAATCCATCCTAAAACCCTAATTATAGAACTTATAAACCAAGACATGTTTTATATCAAATAGAAGAGTCTAATTGTAGTTCTCACAGCGGTTTATAAGCTAAACAAGTGAGATGAAAGAGGAGGTTTGCGATTCATTCAAACTTGTCTTGCTTGAAACTAAACATAGTTTGGTACTGGAAGTATAGCCTTGATAACAATAATTAATGGAGGAATTCTACTAGATGGACACTAAATCACTTTGTGTTTCATGGATCTAAATCAAGACTTGAAGTACCAAACATCTAAATAGAAATAGTCATACTATTCTCAAGATATTAAGACTTAAACAAAACTCTATAACATGAACATGGATCAAGGTGGAAGAAGAAGTTAGGAACCTACTGATCTGTAAGGGGAGTGAAGAGATTCTTCTTTGGTAATCACATAGTTCCAAAGGTAGTTAGGGAATAAAACAAAGATATAGAGTTACAAGCACGTATACGGAAGATGTACACACCAAATCAAGTTTGGTGAATAGCCAAAAGCAAATATACGAAGCTATAATCTTTTTAACAAGAGTAGAGAATAAAAGTATGGGGAGAAGATAGGAACCTACTTGATCTTGAAAAAGAAATAAAGATTCTTCTTCTCCTCCTCGTTGAAATAATATCAGTGTAAGGAAGAGCAAAAAAAGAAACTGCAAAAATCTTCAGCCGATGCAGTTGGAGGAGTGGTGATTCTACAGAAGAAGGAACAATAATAGCTACATTAAGCAGCTGCAACAGCAACAACAGGAACAGAGGATGGAATGGTTTGTTCGATGGGTAAGGAGTGAGCTTTTATAACTCCTCCGGCTGCATGCATGCCGGCACGTCGGCTCCAGGTGTTGAGGTAAAAACCTCACTTCCCACCCACAGCCAATTTCTCATGCAAGCCTCAGGAGTTTACACCTAAGGTAGGTACGTGTAGGGTGTTTAACCTCCCCAATAACCTGGCTTACGTGTAAGCAAGAAAAATTTCCAGAAAAATTGTACCGTAATTGGGCTTTAAATCAGCTGACCCATTTGTTTCCTTGTTTAGGTGTCTTAATGATGTCCAATCAAGTTGAAAATTTGACCATAGGTTAATGAAAAGGTTTTACAAATTATGGTGATTTTAGTTTAATTTTTAGAATTTATTTTCCACTGGGTAAAAAATCACCCGGAAAATAGTTACGCCGGCTAAATCTCAAAATCTGGTCGTCAAAAATTCTGGATAATTACATATTTGATATCACCACATTTTTCTAAGAATTATGGTGTTCTCAGATTTCATTTTCGTTACAGTTTTCGGTGTCGCCCTGTCGGGCGGGTGCGCACGACCGAAAGTGATATCTGGGTATGATAAAGTGTCCTAAACACACCCTAAATCCTAAATATCTCAATGTAATTCTAATCGGTTTGCATAAACAAGAATTTATAAGTAAAAACATGATATTTAAAATTCGAGGGTATTACACAATGTGTTCCATGTCTCCATGCTTAGGAAATATGTATATGATCTACGCATATCATTCGTCATGAGAAGTTGGTGCTGAACAAGGATATGACATATGAAGAGAAGCCAGTCAAGATACTGGAATGGAAGGTGCAACAACTCAGGACCGTCCCATGCATGTGGTTGAAGTCCTATGGAATAATCGTGGAGTGGAAGAGGCACATGGGAACCGGAAGGAATCATCAGACGGAAATACCCCGATCTTTTCGGTAAGACATTCTCTCCATTATGATCATATGAATTTGGAGACCAAATTCTTTTAAGAAGGGGGAGGATGTAGCAACCTGAATTTTTCGAAAAATAAAAATTTAATAATATTAAAAAAAATTAGTCAATTGGAAAATCAAAGAAAGAGAATTAATTCAAACCCACTAAATGAAAGAAGTCATGGGCTTTATTAAATGGAACACATAAAAGTTATTGGCCAAAATAGGATTTTTAAAAGAGGAATAATGGAAAATACCCTAAATTCGTATCATAAAATATTACCTAAATAGAAAAGGGCTAATAAATCATTTAAATGATAGTTTGGGTGGGAATTGGATTCCTAACCCTACCCTAATTGGTGGCCACGATTTGGATCCCAACCTAACCCAAATAGGTGGTGGAAAGCTTGGAAGGATGATAGAAATAGGAAATCTCATAATTAAAGGGTAATTAGAGTCATGTTAGGAAAGGAAAACTAAGGGAGCTTAATACTCCCCAATCTCTCCATGGCCAGCCCTAACTCGTTGCTGGGGCTTGCTGGTCGAGGAGAGAAGGCCAAGAAGAGGAGAAATCGTGGAGAAGAGGATGCTCAAGCTTCAACCCTCGTTCTTCAAGTTCTAAACCTAGGAGATCAAATGAGTCAAAGGTAGGCATTCTCACGAGCAAAAATCAATTAATTTCATTTGTAGATTGTTCCATACATTAGGAACAAAACCCTCTTGTTCATAATTTTCATCGAGCCAATATTTATTCTTTATTTTTGAAGTTCTACAATCATCATGACCCCGAACCTTCATCTTAGTTCTAGATCTCCATATATACTCGACCCCTTGCCATGAAATTTTAACTGGAGATACTGATGGATGTTAGGCATCGTTGCCCCTGAAAGCCCTAACTTTCATCCATCCTACGTCTCGAATTAATTTTATCTCTACTATATAATGTACCATGTTCTTCATGAATAAATTTGTTTGAAGCATGCGAGGACCATGTCCACTTTCAAATTCCTATTTACTGGAAGTGCTCTTGCATGTCTAGATCCGTTTAAAACTAGTTTCATGAATTTTCATTATCTGTACATTTAGTTCTTGATTTTTGAACAACCATGTGTCAAAACAAGGCAACTTGGACCGCAATCCAAGAACATGTCCTTTCCCACTCGGACTCAGGCGCAGGACCTGAGAACGCAATGGCCCGATAGCCGTGTTCTCAGGGCTGATCGCGACAGAGTCACCTGTCGCGTTCTGAATGCGACAGGCCCTGCCGTCACGATCTGGCAACCTGTTCTGACTGACCTATCGTGAACCGTGAATGACCTTGTCGCGTTCTCATCCGACCCTGTCGTGACCCTTACAGGGGTACGTCGTGATCTGGGGTTTTACATGAACACCCATGATTTGTGATGCTCTAACTTTCTACAGTGTTTATACCCCTTGTTTACAATCATGCACTCAGTAATTACACCTATTATAAATGAATGTATATTGAGTGATTTAAAAGACATGCACATGACCTCTTCCTATCTATGATTCCTTTTACCTATACACACACTTGAACCATCCCATATGGCTAAACTTGGCATGAAAATTGTTGCCCAGCTAGCAAGCCTAGAGGGGGTGAATGGATTGCTAAAATTCTTCTTAGATAAAACCTGTTAATAAAAACACTTGACAGAAAACACTAAGATCGATAGTTAGTGTTAGTAAGAGTGAAGACAAACAAGCACACAAACAATCACACAACAACAGGAGATTTTCATCCTGGTTCGGCCCTCCTATCCCAAGAAGTCCTATGTCCAGTCCCCAAGCAACAACTTGGGATTTCACTAACCAAGGGTACTTTCCCCCTTAAGGACCTTACACATCCAGCCACAGCTGGCCTTCTCTTCTAACCCCTAAGAGGAATAAAACACCCACCTGATACACAGGTCTTCCTTCCTCACTGAAGGGAAAAACCACCACCTGTTTCCAACAGGTCTTCTCTTCACACACGAAGAAGAATACACACAAAGATTGTGTAGAAATCGAAAGGCCCCTAGACCAAGCTTACAACAGATTGCTTGATCTGAGGCAATGTCTGAGAGACAATATTTTCAATAAGGAAAATCTCTCAGAACTACAAAAGCTCTCCAAAGAATAATCAAATGGAAAAACAGGGAGCAGAGAGCTAAAGGTTGCCGAATGAAGCTTAGAAGCTCTCTCTTGCTGATGTTTTCTAGTTCTTGAAAATGTGTATTCGTGTCATATTTCTTCATGGAGTCATCAGTCTTCTATATATCTTCTCTTGAAAAATATATCCGTTGAAGTGCCCATTGTAACGACCAACTTTATACTGATACGATTATACCAATCCCCATCGGTACAAAGGGCGTCATTACAGTGGGATAATAACACAACACCATACGATAGGTTGATATGTGCATGAATAGCAATGAGTACAGTGGAAATAAAAGAAATAACTCATCTCATTCCATCATCATCACACATCCCACAGTCTATATAGCAAAGAAGGAAATGACAATGTCCACATTATTGTAGACGCGAGATTTGGCCCATCTCCGTGTGGTTCATGGCCCAATAAGGCTCATTTGACCGCTTGTTGACTTGCCTCGGATCCCATGTAGACTTCCACATCGGCTGCCGCTGACTCCATGTTGACGGCGAGCTCCCTGGATGCCGACTCATGTTGGCGTCCACTTAGGTTGACATCTGCATGGGGTTGGCTGCAGCATCGCTTGCCGTCAACCTGGGTTTACTTGGTCTACGCAACTGCCCGAGATTCCAGCCCACTTGCGCCCTCTCTTCAGCCATGCAACGCATGGGGCCGTTCCCAACGGGCAAATGGGCCACCTTGGCACCCCCTTGACCCAGTAAAGTCCAACATGGCCCCCTCTCATTAGTTCAAGCCTTAACACATGGATTTCACATGTTTAAGTGTGTTTCTTTACACTTGAGCATCCTATGCTCACTAGCTCCGACCCCACTGCCTATATAAGGTACTCCTTGGCCTTCTAAGTGAGGGAGGATGCTGGACGAGCTGAAGCCTTGTTGCTTTCAGAGAAGAGAGAGAAAGTGCACCTAAGCTTCCACCCTTGTTCCCTCTCTTCCTCTCAACCTTTGGAGTGTCCAGGAGGCTTCACCACGTGCTGGAGGAGCCCACAAAGGAGTCAACCACGCTGCTACAAGAGGATCATCTCCCTCTTCTTCTTTTCTCTTCCCTTCCTTCCCTCTTAACTTTGCATGCTAGTCACTTCACACACACACCTTAGGCACGTAGTGCACCTCCCTACACACCCAAAGAGGTTTAACGGAGGGAAGATGGGTGGTCATAACACTTGGCCACCCCTCTTCTCAAGCCCGCAACCGGTACGGGGCTCTCCTTTTGGGCTTCTTCTTTATGTTTTGGACGTTACTACAATGCATTTAAGTCTAATAGAGCTTCTTTTTGTGCAGGAACACTTCAAACGAGACCGTGGAGATTCCTTTCTTTAGCCAGCCGAAGAGAGGAATGTTGAAGTCCCATCATCATCCGCTACGCGAGGCGGCATCACCGGCGCGATCAAGACACTTCCTTGGGCACAGGTATGGCCCTGGCAATCACATCCCTTCACTTTTTGCTGGTTTTCTTCTTCTTCTCTCTAGTCAACTTGGTCAAACTAGAGTCAAACAGTCAACCAGCACCATCCACGCCAACGAGGAGCCATACAACCTTCGGAGACCTCTGGAGCAGCTGCTGCATAGCGGGGGTGCGGAACGAACCGTCCACAGCTCTTCTTTGGCAATCACGGTGGGACAACTGCTGCTGCCACGGTTTCAGTCTGCACATAGGTAGACGGCAAGCAATCTTGCCGTTTACCCAGGTAAACGTCTACCCTTCTTGTCGTTTAGTTCTTCTTATGTCCATATCTTCTGTCGTTTACTCTATGTTAGCGTCAATCGATCATGCCGTTTACTATCTTCTGAAGAATTGAACATCTGCTGTGTTGCCGTTTATTTCACAGAAGCTATTTTTGACTGTTTTGATTGATTTCTTTTTCTGTTTTCTTCCTGTTTGATTTCTAACAGTCCTCAGTCACAGGGGGGTCTTTATTCTCTTCTGTTCTAGCCTCCCCACACATTTTAGGATATCCCCTTCTTGATTCACAACCTTTTACTCGGGGATTCCCTCTCGGTAAATCAGGTTGGCTTCAAGGAGAACTCTATAAGTCCCTAAATTCCTTGGATTCCCCACGGTACGGAGCAGGAGAACCTTTACCCTCCCATCTAGTCTGCCTATTCACCCAGTTTTGAGTAAGGATTGAGAGAACTGGCCTTTGCAAGTCTAACTAACACACAACTTCAACATCTAAAAATTTGGGGACGTTGTTTGATAACATTGTTTGGTAGAAATCTACATTTCTCCTAATAACAGTGTAGTTAATCAGCTTAACCATCTTAAAATCAATAGGTTGTGTTGCTAATGGACTCTTGGTTGAATTCTATCAATATGTCTAACAATCCGGCTTTTGAATATGATGATAATATCCATGATGAATTTGTCAAAATGGTTAATTCTAATATTCAACCTGAAGAGTCGTTTCAATCCTCCTCTCAAGCTGACGATGAGGAGTTAAGTTTGAGGGTCAACCCCACATATGCCCAAGAAGTTCAAGAAGACCCGGAATTTTCCAAACTCCTCTTTGCTATTCGCTTGAGGACATCATTTCAATGCTTTCCAAGCATACCGTCCGGCAATGGCCTCTCCTTCCTCTCCATCTCCATTCAATGCCTCTACGTCTAGGCCCATTCCTAGACCCATCACTCCTTCCCGGTTCCCATCTCCATCCTCTTCCTCCCACTCCCACTCCTACGCCAACTCCCATTCCAACTCCTCCCTCTGTTTATCCACCTTATGTCCAACCCACACCCCCGCTCACATCCGAATCCATCTCCCGGTCGGAGATGGTGGGTCTTGTTATGAGACTCTTAGCTGAGTCATTGTCCCTCTCCAAGCCTCACTCTCTCCAAAATTACTGCAAGCTCCCCAACGCTTACTTTCCCCCAGGTTTCAAGGCCCTGAAATACCGCAAGTATGACGAGACCTCTGACCCCCAATTCCATCTCACCGGCTTCACCATGGATTCCCATCGGTGGCTGTATGATTGGGTCCTCTTAGTCCACCTCTTCCAACAATCGTTAGAAGGGGAGGCTTTGAGGTGGTTTACTTCCTTGCCCGCATCTGACCTTATCAATTTTGACATTGTCTCCGAACGCTTCATCTCTCACTTCTCTTACATGGCCACCCAAGTCCCTACACTCCCCTACTTGGTGGCGGAAAAGATGAGGCCAGATGAAGACTTTGTCACATTTGCCAACCGTTGGAGATCCATGGCTTCAAGGGCCGACCTCCCCATCCCGGAGTCCCAAGCCATAACAATGATAGTCACCAACACCACCCCTTTGCTCCGATCCATATTGCTTCTTAGCGAGTTCCCCTCCTTTGCACACCTTTACAACCGAGCTAGGGTGGTCCAAAATTAAATTAAGGACTCCTCCCTCCCACCATTCTTCGAAGGGAAGTCCAAGGGACGCAAGGCTCCCACGGCACCTACCACTGAGGGGTGACAGTCAATGAGTCCGTTAGCGCTTGCAGTCAACCGCCGAGGCCCCCTAACAAACCCTACAATTCCTTTGATCCTCACCAATTCACATCGCATCCCTCTATGCCCTATTCAACTTCTCCCCCATCTTCTAGCTATACTCGCCCTAGTCCCAAAAGATCTCACTATCCTGCTCTCCCTGAATCCCTTGGGGACATTTTCTTCGCCCTCATGTCTTGCGATGCTATCCAACTTCCCCCACAAAAGGAGGGTCTCCATCTGAGGGCCGATACCTCAAAGTATTGTCCCTATCATAGGGCCCCCGGTCATGAAATTCATAATTACTTCACCTTCTGTGATTGGGTGTACGACATGAACGACCACGGTAGGATCAATTGGGATGATGTTAAGGTCGCCATTTCCGAGTCCAGGTACACGATAAGGGACCTAGGTATTGTACAAGACCCTTTCCCCAACCACCAAAACAACAAAAACTCATCCTCCTCCAAGTCCCAGGAAAAAGTCAATATCATGACACATCCAGAACCTCGGGTTGTGAGGAGAGAGCAGTAGTGGGGGGTAGAAGGTTTTGAGGAGTGGTACCCATGCCCTTCCGTAGTGTCCCAGGAACCTTCCTCCACTGTAGAGGCACCTAGTTAGGAGAAGGGGCATGAAGCCAGAGAACCAGCCAAGCTAGGGGCATTCAATCAGTGCTCAATTCAAAAAGTTGCCCAAACTGCCAAGCCACTACAAATCCAGACCATTTTGTCACCTATCTTAAGAGCAGCCTTGCAGATCTCTAATCCTCTCCTGTTGGAACTTGAATATCCGAGATCTATAGGATATGGGGCCATTATTCCTTGGCAATCCGCTAAAGCCTTCTTAAGGGTCATTCTCCCCACTCCACAGGAGACCAAGCCAATTTTTCTCAGGCTATGGGGCCATGTTAGCTTACTTGTAAAGCCTACACTCAGCTCATTCCCTATAATGCTTGGTCCCCTTCCTCCCATCAAGTCAAGTCCCTTTCAAGTCCCTCAATGTCATGTTGTGTTGAGTGTGTATTTGAAACCTTTTAATGATGATTTTAATCATGACTAATTGACATCACTCATAATTTGATTTTGATGATGACATTTTGTACATATTAAAATGATGACTAAATGACATGTTAATATTTCATATGTTGATGATAATGACTTATGTTAATGGTTCACACTTCATATTTTCAGGTTTACATAACTTTGTCACAGTGGTGTCGACACAAGTTTAGTGGTGTCGACACAGCCACTGCATCCAGTGAACAGGCTGAAGAAAAGTAGCCAGTGGTGTCGACACAGTTTGCCAGTGGTGTCGACACAGTCTGAAGTGGTGTCGACACTCACTGTCCCTCCTAGAAGCCAGTTCTGAAGTAGTAGCCAATGGTGTCCACACAGTCTGCCTGTGTGTCGACACACTTCAACTAAAGCTCAAAAATGAGAATTTTTCTGGACACGTGGCTGCTTAGGAATCAAGGGATTTCACCTAGATTTCCATTCCCATGCACCCTAAGGCACCTCATGGACATATGGGGCTATAAATACCCATGATCCTCGTATCCCAAAGGCAAGCCAGCCCATACAACTCCCAGAAAAGGTTTTTGGCGGCAAAAGGGGTCTTTCCAGATCTTGCTCCATCTCCAGAAGCTGCAAACCATCCTTTCAAGAGGAAGGGCGTGGTAATCAAGGCCAATCTCTGGAGAGAAGTGTGATGTGCTGAGAAAGGGAGCAGATCCAACTGAAGAGCAGCAGCAGAAGAAGAATTTCTGGCAATTCAGATGCTAGTGGAGCAGAGCATCGCAAATTGAAGGTGATCTTCATCGAATTCTTTCAAGTCTCTTCAATTCGAGCTTCTGCAAGACCTCTTCACCAAGGAACATCCAATCTACATCTATTTTACCCATTTCTTGGATTGTTCTTCTCACTTTCGTCCGTGAGATCTGTGCATGAAGTTCTATGTACGATTGAGTCTGTGAATCAGATCATTGCTAGAGGATCTGATTTCTTTTGTGTTTGATCTAGCCTTTTGTGGTTTGAGCCGTCGTGCTCAATTTGGAGTCGTCGTGCTCCTGTTGTGGTTTGAGCCGTCGTGCTCAATTTGGAGTCGTTGTGCTCCTGTTGTGGTTTGAGCCGTTGTGCTCAGGTTTTGGAGTCGTTGTGCTCCAGGTTGTGTGTTTGAGCCGTCGATCTCAAGGGTGTTTGGAGTCATCGTGCTTCGATGTGAGTTGTACTCTTTTGAGTAGTGGAGCCTCACTGTGTGAGGGGTGGATGTAGGAATCACTGGTGTGATTTCCAAACCACCTAAAAATCCTTTGTACAATGGTTTGATCTGCTTGTCTGCGCTAGATGCTTGCATAGAATTTCACTTTCACACTAAGTGTTTAATTGCTTCACACATCATCTACACACACCCACACTTCAGATCAGTAAATTGTTTGTCTAAATTGATCTTTGATTCGAAGTAATTTTGAATTGTTTAAGCTTCTGCAGTAATTAGTGTCAGATCTATTCACCCCCCCCCCCCCTCTAGATCTAATTCATCCACCTATTCGATCCTACAATTGGTATCAGAGCGGGGTTAACCACTCTAATTGTTTGATCTAATTCCTTGTTACATTGATTCACTGTGATTAGATCTAATAGTCTTTTGAGTTTTGGTATAATGGAAATTGCTTTAATCTGCATGAATTTCCTGTTATAATTTCAGAGAAATCCCCAAGCTCATTTTCATCGGATTTTTCAGAGGATTCACAAAGAAAAGGAGCAAAAGAAATTCACAAGTACTTAATGGCAAAGAAGAGCTTCAATGAATCCAGAAAATCATCAATTCAAAAGACTTTGGCTCTAACAGCACATTCCATGAGCTCAGAGCACTCTTCATCCTCTTCAGAACACAAGAGTTCAAATGGGTCTACAAGGTCAGGTAAATCAATTCCAGATCCATTTATGTATTCTAATTCTGATTCTGATGCATATGAAGGCATGTCTTATGTTAAATTGATTGAATTCTGTGAGAAGATACAAAATCTTAATGCAAAGCTGAACACTAAAAATAAAGATTTGAAAAAGACTTTAAAACATTGCCACAAAGAAAGTGAAAATTTGAAAAATACACTTGAATTGCTCCAGAACAATGATAAAGATCCTTCACAAGAAAATGACAATTTGAAAATTGAAGTTCAGAAACTGAATTCTGAAAAAGAAAGTTTGAAAGATAAAATCAAAATTTGTGAAAACAAGTTGTCCAAGTTGAAAGAAAATCATGATCAGTTGGAATATGAAAATATTGATTTGAAAGATGAAAATGAAAAATTGATTGATCTCAATGAAAACTTCAAATTTGATAATGATCAATTAAACAAACAGATTTCTAACATGGCTCATGATCGTCAAATAAATGAAAGATGCAAATAACTTGTTGAAGAAAATAGTCATCTAAAAAGGAAGATTGAATGCTTGTTGCATGAAAAACCATTGGACAATGACTATAGCAATTTAAGTAATAAAATTGCTGATTTGGAAAAACAAATTGCTCAATTTGAAAATGAAAAGAACAAGATGAAAAATGGTTTGGATGTCATGTTAAATAAACTTCAAATTTTAGAAAAAGAAGTTGTTGCATTAAAAGCAGAAAAATAGAAGTTTCAAGATGAATTGAAGAATACTACAAACACAAGTCTTGCTTATGTAAAAAATAAGGAAAAAGAAAAGAAAACCAAAGTAATATTTGTTAAAGCTGCTGCGAACAAGAACATTGATATCTCTAATGAAAAATCAGTGAAAGTTCATGTTCAGAAAAATATTCAAAAACAAAATGAGAAAAATGGCAAAAATGCTCCTAAGAAGAAGAATCTTGTTTCAGTGAAAAACAAGAAAATTGAAATAGAAAAACAGAACAATTTACATAGGATTCCTCCATCTCTTCCACACTTCAGAAGTGTTCCAAAGAAAGTTCAATATTCACATCATGCCAAGAGCCACTAAAAGGTACCTCATTCTCCTCATGGTAAGCCTCCTCATATGAAAAGGAGATTCCAGCAAATGCATACATGCCAAGGCAAGTACCAAGTAAGAAATGATCTCATTTTCTTTAATTGTAATAAACTTGGTCATTTAGCCAAATTTTGCTGGAATAGAGATCAACATTTTCATAAATATGCCAAATCAGTCCAGTGCTTCACATGTCATAAATTTGGGCATACTTCTAGGGAATGTTGGCATAGAATTGATAATCTTGTGCATGCTTCCATGTTTCGTGTTAATGTACATAAGAATAAAGATCATGTTCATGCTGAAAACACTCAGAAATTCCATGTACATGAAAATAGAATTGTTGCACAAAAGATCTCTTCTGAATTCCATGTTAAAAATTTCAATGATAAAAATTTAAAATAGAAAACAAATTGTTCAGTATGTCAGTGGTGCATTCTATACTAATAACTCTAAGATTAGAAACCAAGATTCTAGTGTTTCTAGTCTTCAGAAAAATGCACCCAATATAATATCCTTTTGGATTCAAAAATCGTGTTGCAGATTCATGGAAGATCCTTAGGACCCAAACAAGTTTGGGTTCTGAAATGTGCTGCTTGAATGCTGGATGCAGGGATCCTTGTAGTCATTTCAAGATGAAGGCTTCATGACTAAGGCTACAAGGAAAGTAAGTGAAGAGAATGAAGAAAAATGAAAATCTCACTAGATAATACTTCTGAGAGATTCCCTGCTGCTGCTCATAGTTCCATCAATGACAAAAGTGCATCTATACCAAAAGAAATTTTCTTGCATTCAAAAAGGTTCATTGCTGCAATCTAACTCTTGCTCCACTGCAGGACCCAAGTAGGTATGGGTCCCAAGGCCAGCTTGATCAGCAAGTTGATGAGCCTTGTAGCCATATCTTTCCATATGAAATCAAGACAATGGCTATGCAAGGCAAGAAAAATTGGAAACCACAGGTAAAATCCAAATGAAGACTGTTCAGGTAAAACCTCATATCATTTCCAGATTGAACTGCTTAAGTTAAAGAAATTCTTAGAGTCTTATCTGAACAATGAAGAGTGTGTTTTGATGTTGCTCCCAACAATAACTGTGTCATAACAATTGGAATCATGTTTGTATTATCATGCTTGCTTAACTGTGCCCATGATTCTGTGTGCATATCATTGCTTTGACTTTTTGGTATATCAAATGATGACATGTGGAAAAACAAGTTATGCTTGTTGGAAGATATCATTATGCGTGAGTAAAATACTCCGCCAAGTACCAGAAGTCATGTTATGCTTAAGGCTAATTGTGTGCATAATCATGTGTGAATTGCTTGCTAGCTTTTTCATTTCATGCACATATTAGGGGGAGTAAATTTGAAAAAGTGCAAAAATGTTTTTGAAAATGCAATGAATTTCATGCTAAAACTAAAGAATAATTGACATTTTTGCAGTGACTATGTGGTATACCAAATGGTGAAATGTGAAATGAGAAGTTAGGCTTGTCTAGAAACTATCATCATGCGTGAGAAAAATTCTCCGCCAAGTATCAATAGTCTTTTCCTACATAAATGTCATAAAAAAATGAAAATCTCAAAAACTTTATTTTAAGTCTTTGAAACAATTTTGAGGTTTTGAAAAACTTTTCTCCTTCAATAAATTGCATGTTGATATATGCTTGATCATAGTCATACTCTTTATGTGCAAGCTGCTTGGAATGAACATATCTGAATTGCTTAAATGATCATTTCATATCATGCATATGTTATGGAGGAGTGAGTCAAAAGAATCTTTGAGTGAAATGCTGGAGAAATATTCTTTCATATCTGATTTATCACAACTCCCATTCAGTTTGTTGACAAATGTTCTTGCAAATAAATTCCTCACTCTCACATTGCATTGGCATTCTTGGTATATCAAATGGTGATTTGAAGAAAGACAAGTCAGGCTTGTCTGGACACTTTCACTATACGTGAGTATATGTCTCTGCCAGTATCAAGTGTTGGGTTGAGTGTGAATTTAATACATTTCCCCTCATAATTTTGATGATGACAAGTTGTGATTTTAATGCACAATAAATGTAACATGTTAAATACATCACACATTAATAACAATATTCAAAAAGCATGTTTCCAACACATTTTATCATATATATTCATGATAATACATTGGAGTATGATTTATGTGTTTATTTTTTAGGGACATACATTTCTTGCAAGGGTATGTCGACACACCCACTACTGGTGTCGACACAGGGTATCAACCCTAAGGCAAAGTCATGAAGAAATGGTCAAGTGTGTCGACACAGTCCCAGGCAGTGTCGACACTAGTGACCTCTCCCAGAGAGCCAGTTTTGCAGAACTGGGACAGTGTGTCGACATAGCCAGTGAGTGTGTCGACACTAGAGCCATCTCCCAGAAGACCTGTTTTGTGGAATTGGGACAGTGTGTCGACACACCCAATGACTGTGTTGACACACTCCGGCAACTTTTTCATCTTAAGTCCCACCTGGACACGTGGCTTTCTAGGGATCACTTGGATCAGCCTTGGATCATGTGCCCACGTACCCCAAGGGTTCTTTTGGCCATGATGGGGTAAATACCTATCTAATCAGCCCCCAAGTAGCAGAACTCCTGAAGAGCCTTCCAGAAAGTGCCATTTGGCGGCAAGACAGAGCTCTCCTCCTGTTCTTGCTCTCCTTGTGCTGCTTCAAGCCAATTTCCATCCTTGCCAGCACAAGAAGTGAAGATTGATCCATGAAGATGAAGTGAGATCACTTCCAAGGGAGCATATTAAGTAGAAGCAGCCATTGAGAAGAGTTCAAGGAAGATCCAGAGGCACAAATTGCAGAGCATCGCCCAGGGACTTCAAGAGTTCAAGCATCTTCTCAATTCAGCCTTCTACAAGGGAGTTCATCGGAAGAACAAGGATTCTACATACAATTCCTCAATTCCCCTTAGTTCTTCTGAGTCATTCTTGAGATTGTGCATGATTTGTTGCACTAGTCTCCTTGAATGAACTCTTTATGGATCAGATCATTGCTAGAGGATCTAGATCTTGTTGTTTTTGATCTAGAAAGTTGGTTGTGAGCCCTTGTGCTCAATTGTGTTGAGTCGTCGCACTCAGTTGTGGTTGAGCAGTTGTGCTCAAGTTTCTAGAGTAGTCTTGCTCTAGAGGTTGTGTGTGAGTTGTTGAACTCAGTGTGTTGGAGTTGTCAAGCTCCAGTGTGTGTGTATGCAAGTTGAATAGTGGAGCCTCACTGTGTGAGGGGTGGATGTAGGAATCCCATGGTGTGATTTCCGAACCACCTAAAATCTCTGTGCAATGATTTGATCTGTGATTAACTTCACCTTGCGTTAGATGTATGCATAGGATTTTTTTATCACTCTTCTAATCAACTTGATCACTCACTTTAATCACTTAATTCACATAATCACTCATCAGATCTGTGAATTGCTTTTCTAAGTTGACTCTGATTCAAAGCATCTTTAAAATTGCTAAGCTTCCGCAATATTTGGCCTAGATCTATTCAACCCCCCCCCCCCCCCTTCTAGATCTGGCCCATCCCTTTTTCGATCCTACAATTGGTATCAGAGCGGGTTCATATCTGATCTGATCTGAGTGTTTTGTTTGCTCTGTGTGTTTCACTTGCTTGTTTGTTAAGTGTTTCCTTCATTGCACCTCATTTTGATTCAATGGATTCTAGAGGTTTCATTGCTGGTGGCCATTCCATAAATAGGCCACCATTCTTTAATGGACTGACTATTCCTATTGGAAGAATAGAATGCAAGTCTTCCATAGAGCCCAGAACTATGAGATTTGGAGGGTAGTTGAGGTAGGTCCCTATGAAAACCAGGGAGAAGAGGAAACCTGGACCAGGGAGCAAATTAGAAGGGCCACCCTGAACTACAGTGCCATGAACATAGTTCAATTTGCAGTCCACCCAAAGGAGTACTCAAGAATCTCCATGTGCAAATCTGCCAAGGAGATGTGGGATATACTTGAGTTACTCTATGAGGAACATCGCAAGTAAAGAAACCAAAGCAAATATTCTTGTTTCTGAGTATGAATTATTCATGATGAAATCTGATGAAACAATTTCTAAAATGTTTGCTAGGTTCATGATCATTGTGAATGAACTGAAGGCTCTGGGTAAGGACTATAATGATGCTGATTTGGTAAGAAAAATCTTGCGCTCTCTCTCATCTATTTGGCACACTAAGGCCACAGTTATAAGATTCTAAAGATTTATCCAAAATCTCTTTGGATGAACTCATAGGATCTTTGATGACTTATGAAATAAATTTGAAGAGAAATGAGAGCACATAATCAAAACCAAACCAGTAGCACTTAAAGCTTCATCTAGTAACAAGGACAAAATCAGAGAAAAACAAGTTCTGATGAGTCTGAGTCCAATGAGGATGAAATTGCCCTCATGACAGGCAATTCAGAAAATTCTTAAAATCTAGAAAGGAAAATTCACTAAGAAAAAGAAATTCTCATCTGGGAAAAGAAATACTTCCTTTTCAAATGCCAATTCAAATAGAAATCAGAAAACTGATGAAGTTGTTATTTGTTACAGGTGCAACAAACCAGACACATGAAAGGAGAATGTCCTGAGAACAAGAAGGAAAAATACAAGAAGATCAATAAATTCAAGAAGCCTAAAGCAATGGTTGCAACTTGGTCAGATGAAGATCCAAGTGAAAATGAAGAAGAAAAGACATCAAGCTCTGAAAGTGAGGAAATCTGCTTTATGGAAAACAGTTCTAATGGAAAGGTAAGTACATCCTTTGAAGATTATACAATTGATGATTGGCAAGATGTTATGCTAATTAGTTGAAAACTATTCTGAAACAAGAAATAAAATAAGCATCTAAAGAAGAAATTGAAAACATCCTGCATAACCAATCAATAAAACAAGAATCTCTGAATTGAAAATGAAGTGGCTGAGCTCAATGAAGAAAAAGAAAATCTTCTAAATGTATTGATGAGCTCAAGCTTGCATCCCAAAAGGCCAACAATGACTTTAAGAAACTGTCTGAAAAAACTGGAATTGCAACAAAAAGAAAAACAACAAGTGATGATGAAATCAAAACTTTAGAAAACCAGTTGAAAGAAAAAGAACAAGTCATTGAAACCTTTACAAAAAAAAGATAATCTGGATGCCTTGCTAGGAACAAGAATGAAATCTGTAACACATGGACTAGGATTTTCACACAAAACTCCAAGAAAGACAAATTTGGTGAAATGAGGAAAAGCACCTTTAATAAAATTTGTCAAAAGTCCTAGTCCTGAGAAAAACAAAAACAAGCAAGTGCCAAACAACACAACAAAAACTTTGAAAAACCAGAACAAAGAAAAACCAAACAGGTCGACACACTCACCTGACAGGTCGACACCAGTCAACAAAAGATGAAATCTATGACTGTTGAGTCGACACTAGTCAAAGATAGGTCGACCTGCTCAACCTCAAAAACCACCAACCAGTCAACCAAAAATTAAATAAAAACTTGAAAAATAAGCAAAATACAAAAAAACATTCATGATAAACCTTGGACTTCCAGACAACACATCAAGCTGATTGGACCAATTCTTGGAACCAATGGTATTACAATCCTTTTTGGTACCATCTTCAATACTTCTATCCAAACTTTTCAATGTACCAACAAAACCTTGGTTTGGACCTCCACAAATGAACAATCATGTCTAAATGCAAAACTCTCATCCTAATGAAAAAAGAACACTGGTGTTTTTATTCCAAAAGGGAAGGATAAATTGAAAAAGGCAAAAACATCACTGAAAAAAACAAAAGCAGAAAACAAGTCAGATTTGGATTACAAAAGATTTGTCATCATTGTTCAAACAATCCGATGGTCTCAACATTGTTTGGGTACCAAAATCTTCTCTTCACTGATTAATTTTGCAGGAAGGTCGTTCACCCAACTCAAATGTGTGGTTTCTTGATAGTGGGTGCTCACGACATGACATGAGATAAAGTGAAATTTTCATTCCTCGTTGAAAAGGAGGGAGGTTCTGTCACTTTTGGAGGTAAAAATAAAGGAAAAATCATTGGATCTGGAAAGGTTGGTCAATCTTCCTCAAACTCAGTGATAATGTTTTATTAGTTGATGGTCTGAATTATAATTTACTGAGCATTAGCCAACTATGTGACAAAGGTCACAAAGTTGTGTTTGAATCAGATTTTTGTAGAATAATTGAATCTTCAACTGATAAAATAAAATTCTTTGGAAAAAGAGTAAATAATGTTTACTTGATCAACCTTGATAAAAACTTTTCTGAAAACATTTGTCTTGTTGCAAATAAAAATGAAATTGCATGGACTTGGCACAAAAGACTTAGTCATGCAAGTTTCAGAACAATAAATAAGCTGTTGAAGCTAAATTTAGTTAAAGGTCTTCCTAAATCCTTTTCAAATGTAGAGAATCAAATTTGTGGGATTTGTGCCCAAGGAAAACAAACCAGAAAATCTTTTAAAACCTTCAATGATGTACTCACATCTAAGCCACTAGAATTGCTTCATAGGGACCTTTTTGGTCCAACAAGAATTCTAAGTCTGAGTGGCAAAAGAGGGTTTTGTCATTATTGATGTTTTTACAGATTTACTAGTTAATGGGTTATCTTTTATCCCACAAAAGTGATGCTTGCCTTGAATTCAGGAATTTATGTACCACTGCCTTAACAAGTTTTCCTTATAAAATCAAAATATTTTGACTGATCATGGGGGTGAATTTGAAACAAATCTTTCTCTGATTTATGTGCTGAACTTCACATTTTTCACAAGTTTTTTTACCAAGAACTCCTGAACAAAAGGGGTTGTGGAAAGAAAGAATAGAACACTTGTGGAAATGGCAAGATCCATGCTCTTGGAAAGCAATTTGCCCAAATCCTTCTAGGCTGAAGCTGTAAATACTGCAAATCATATTCTCAATAGAGCATTGGTCAGACCAAAAATCAGAAAAACCCCTTATGAATTGTTGAAAAACAAAAAGCCAACCTTGTCTTATTTCAAAATCTTTGGGTGTAAATGTTTTGTTCATAACAACAATATAGAAAATCTTGATAAATTCGATGCTAAAAGTCAGGAAGCCATCTTTCTTGGCTATTCTGAAATTTCAAGAGCATTTAGAGTTTATTCTCTCAAAAACAAAACTGTTGAAGAGTCTCCACATGTAGTTTTTGATGAAAATTCTTTTCAACTCATTATTCTAAATCTTGCAGGGACTGTCCAGATAATGAAGATGATGACTTCATTGTTGATTCTTCGCCAACTGTTGAGGAGAATGAAGACCTTGGTGAAAATTTGAACAATTACTCACCTACTCCAAGTGGATCAGGTAATGTTGTTCCAATTTAAATGCACCTCAACAGGTAATTCCTGAACACAGAATTTTGAGAGATCACCCATAGAAAATGTTGTGGCAATGTACATGATAGGGTAAGAACTAGATCATCATTCTTGAATGCAATTCATGAAGACCCACTAGCACTAATTTCCCAAATTGAACCAAAGTCAATTGATGAAGCTCTAATGAATTCAGACTGGATAAATGCAATGCATGATGAATTTCATCAATTTGAAAGAAATCAAGTGTGGAATTAGTACCTAGACCTAGTGACCAATCTGTCATTGGCACTAGATGGGTATTCATAATATATTGAATGAAAATGGTCAAGTCATAAGGAATAAAGCTAGACTAGTTGCCAAGGGGTACAACCAAGAATTTGGAATTGATTTTGAAGAATCATATGCCCCTGTAGCTAGACTAGAAGTTGTAAGAATATTCCTTGCTTTTGCATCTTCATTGAAGTTTAAAGTTTATCAAATAGATGTCAAAAGTGCATTTTTGAATGGATACATAAAAGAAAATTTTTGTTGAACAACCTCCAGGCTTTGAAAATGAAAAATATCATAATCATGTTTTTAAGCTTCATAAGGCTCTTTATTCTTAAGCAAGCTCCAAGAGCTTGTATGACCGTTTGAGCTCTTTTCTGCTTAAAAAGGATACTCTAGAGGTAATTTGATCAAACTTTGTTCACAAAAACTATAAATAAACAAATAATTGCAGTCCAAATTTATGTTGATGACATAATCTTTGGATCCACCAATAAGAGCATGTGCACTGAATTTGCAAATCAAATGAAAACTGAATTTTAAATGAGCTTGATGGGAGACTTACAATTTTTCTTGGGATTGCAGGTTAACCAAACCAGTGAGGGAATCTTCATAAGCCAAACCAAATATGTCAAAGAACTTCTGAAAAGGTTTGACTTCCAGAACCTCAAGCACTCAAGCACACCCATTGCAATTAATGTGAAACTAGAAGAAGATTCACTTGGTAAGTCAGTAGACCCAAAGACATACAGAGGTATGATTGGTTCTCTACTCTATCTCACCACTTCTAGACCTGATATTCAATTCAGTGTATGCTTGTGTGCTAGATTTCAAACAAATCCTAAAGAAAGTCACATGTTAGCTGTTAAAAGAATTTTCAAATCTTGTTGAAACATGTGATCTTGGTATTTGGTATCCTGCTGGTTGTAAATTAGATTTGATTGCCTATTGTGATGCTGATTATGCTGGGTGCAAACTTGATAGAAAAACACAAGTGGCTTGTGTTTGTACTTAGGTGGATGTCTAATCTCTTGGGCTTCCAAAAAGCAACACTCAGTTGCTCTATCAACTGCAGAGGCTGAGTATGTTGCAGCTGGTCGATGTGGCACTCAAATTCTTTGGGTGAAACATTAGCTTCTTCATTATAACTAAGAGTTAGGTTGTGTTTCCATTCTTTTGATAACACAAGTGCCATTAATCTGTCTAAAAACCCAATTCAGCACTCTATAACAAAACACATTGAAATTAGCATCATTTCTTGAGAGATGAGGTAGCAAAGAAATCTTTTGAACTCCTCTTTATTGAAACTGAAAAACAAATTGTTGATATCTTCACTAAACCTCTTCCTGACAGCAAGTTTTCATCCTTGAGGAGAGAGCTTGGTCTTTGCAAATGTCCATCTTCTTGATAACTCTCATTGGGTTGAGTGTTTAGGCATGTTCTGAGGGGGAGTCAATGTTTCAACATTCTTCTTTGCTTCCTTGATTCATGCTGTTCACATCTCTCACGAATCAACTTCCATTTCTTTTTGTCAATAAATTCTTCAACTCACATTGTGTTGAAATTCTTGGTATATCAAATGGTGATTTGAAGAAGGACAAGTTCTGCTTGTCTGGACACTTTCACTATGCGAGAGTATGTCTCTGCCAAGTATCAAGAATTCAATATGCAGTTGTTGAGGGGAGTTTTTGTTCTTCAAAAAGAAACATTTCAGTTTTCACAATTCCTGTATGTCTTTATTCCTAATGAAAATTTTTTGGAATCATCATTTCAGGGGGAGCTAATGAATTCACTACTCATTCTTTTACAAAATTCAAGATTCCTCTTGAGTTATATCAACTTCCTCTCATGATGTGCTCATTAAGTTTGGCTAGAACCTCAAAATGACTTTTTAATGATCTACTACATTTTTGCAGTCAACTCTCAACTATACTCTTCAAGACTACAGAAATTAAAATCTTTTCAAAGACTGAAAAATCATGTGTGCTTTGAACTTAAACACTTTCTTTGCAACTGATGTGAGATATAAATGATCTCAATTTTATAAAATTCTCCTTCCATTTATTCAACAGAGCAATGACACAAATGCTGAGAAACTACAAACCTTCACAATGAATGAAGTGCCATGTATGTCATGAGGTATTATTGCTATCTCTGTTCAAAGGGGTTCAAAAAAAAAAAAAAAAATGATCTATACATTTTGATGATGACTGAGTAACTGGAAATATTGGCGTCTGATAAACGTATATTTTCATGTCAAAAGGTTGTCATTTGCCCCTTGAAATTGGATATGGTAAATCTTTAGTAACTAGGGACTATGGTGTGTAAAAAGCATTAGTTCTTGAGTGAAAAGATTTACTACATTTGATAGTTTGATTAAGATTAAAAAAAAAATGGTCCAAGGAGAATTACTTAAAATCAACATCCTTGTCTTCCATCAGTGTGCTAAAAGTTGTTTAACTTCATCACAAGTGATTTCAATCTAAAAGACATTTCTATTTCTTTGGATTTGGAGAATATGGTAGTTTGTCATTGGCTATTGAATGTTCTATATCACTCAAACTATCATTTTAATGGCTAAGTCAATTAATGAAAATATCCTGTAGGTTGTTGTGTAAAACTTGAAGTTTGTTGGATTTTTGTAAAAATATGACAAATGAATTTTTTTTATCTCTTAAAAATCCTTGTCATGTTGATTCCATCCATATTTCATCATGTTAAAGATTTCCCAAAATTTACAAATTTTCCTCATGCTCAAACCTTCAAAACTTCTTCAGGCCAGGTCGACACATCCACATTCCTGTGTCGACACAGTCCAAGCCCAAGTCGACACACCCATGTCTTGTGTCGACACATAGGCAATCCAGGCAGTTTATCTATTGCGGCGCCGGTTTAGGTTTTGTTGTTCCTGCGACTATTCTACCCCCAAAACCCCTTTTCTTCTTCCTAGGTCGACCCATGGCCGTCCTTTACCTTCGAAAACGCAGCAGTTTTCATCTTCTTCCCTCTTTCCACCAATCTCTGTCTCCATCCTCTTCACACCATCTCCACCATCCCCTGTTCTTCCTTCTTCTCCTGCAACCATGCCTCGCAAGCAAATGCCTCGTCGTCGTGCTCGTTCTAGGGCAACCGCCAGGCCCATTGCCGTTGAAGTACCACCAACTGAGAGGAGAAGCAAGTGTAGGCATGACCCTACAGAGTAGCCAGGTGCTTCATCTGCATCTCCTACACCATCCAAGAGAGGTAGGGTACCCTCTTCCAGTCGTGGTCCTTCCTAGAGGACATCTGCACACCCTAGGAGGAAGATATTGGTCTCTTCCTGAAGTCTCTACGGAATCTTCCTCAAATTCATCTGGTTCATCTCATCCCTCTGAGGCAACCCCTTCTAAACTGGCTAGTGAAGGGAAATCCATCCTGAAACCTAGAGCTGTTGACCTTGAAGATACTGACCTTGCAACTATTTTCCCAGAAGTGCGTCAGTTCTTCATTTTTCAATCTTGGTTGCCCTTCATATCTGAGTTCAGAACCATATATCCAAGGTTAGTCCAAGAGTTCTATCTGAACTTAGAGTGCACATCTGAAGGCTACCAGTCAGAAGTCAAGGGCGTTTTGATTGATTTGTCCACTGAAGTGGATGCAACCTTGTTTAAAATTCCTGATGAAGGTGCTGACTTCATGATTTTGAGTTTGACATGTATGAAGCATATTCATGCTTACTGGACTCCCAGCTGATGAGTCAGACCCTAAGCAGACTTTTGTCACCAAGTTACCACCAACACCTTCCCACCTGTTTTGAGACGGATCCATCACATTCTCACCACTATAATCACTCCTCAAGGTGGTGGAAGGGATAGGTTAACTGACATTCAGAGGTTCATCATATACTGCATGAAGAAAGAGATAAAGATCAATTTGCATGTCATCATGTATCAGATTATGTCAGAAACTACAAGGAAGGATCTACATAGATCCTTCCTTATGTAGCTCATCTCACACCAGCTTTTCAGCATTTTGGAGTATCTTTTGAGAATGAGCAAGCCCAGTCAATCCCAAAGTCCAATATTTATTGCTTCAAGCATTTGCAAAAGTTCATGGGATTCAGACTTGAAGGTGATCAAGTAAGAAGAGGTCATGTAGTTGTTGAGGCCCCAGTGGTTCCTGAGGTTGTAGAACCACCTTCTAGGTTGCCTAATCTCCTCCACATGATCAAGAGGACTAGCCTCCCAATGAAATTGGAGCACCTATACCTCAGGATGTTCCTCACACACTCCATTTCAAGCCTCTTCACCACATCTCCCTGATGTGGAAATTCCTTCTTTCACTCCACATTACCAAGCATCTGCCTCTGCTTCCACTGGTGGACCTTCTGTTCCACCAGAGCTATATTCTTTTTTGAATGACAAGTTTGATACCATCACCTCTTCCATCCTCCATATGTCAGAGTGTTTTGAGCTCAGAATTCAAAGGTTGGAGAATTCTGTGAATCCTCAGTTAATTAAGCAGAAAGAAGCAGCTGATCATGCCACCCAAAGGTTTAACAGACTAATTGGTACTTTGGGTGGCATCCCTTCAGTTAAAGGAACATCAGGACACGCTGGAAAAGGTCCTTGAAGGGATATTAGTAAATTCTCAGAAGAATTTATTCAACAGTCAGGAAGCAGTGACTCAAATTTCAAAGACTAGACTTTCATTTGCACACATGGTTGATGATTTAGAAGGCATGAAGAACCTATCAGCTCACATAGACAATGAGATGTCTACCCTTAAGAAGGAGCTCAGAGATATCAACAGACATGGATTTGCAAGCTCTTCTTCAGGTTCACAACCCATTTCAGCTGATTTCTCTGCATTCCAGTCCAACATGTATGACAACAGTCAAAGGTTGGAAGAACTGCTGCATACCAGACTTTCTACCATGCAAACTCAGTTGAGATCCAACCTTCAAGCAATGGACTCAAGATTGAAGACCATAGAGTCTCTTTCTTCCTATTCCTCCTCCACCTCCATCCTCTTGATGGATCTTATCTTTTGATGATGTCAAAGGGGGAGAAGGAATATCCTTGTAATGAATACTTTTGTTGAATGAGAAAGAACTTGTTTTGGAATGTAATTGAATATCTGTGTAATGAATATCCTTGTTGAATGAGAAGGAGTACTTATTTAAATTTGATTGAAAATTTTTGTAATGAATGGATGACATGTTAATGAATGGATGATTGTAAATGTCAAACCCTGTGTACTTCATTGTGCAAAATTGTCAAATGTTGCTAAATTGTGCTCAATGGCCTTTGATGAATGTGAATGAAAATACTAAACATGGGTTCATTGTCATTCAGTGTGTATGTGATTGAATGTTGTGTGAATAAATAACTTAAAATCACATTTCATTGTAAATTCAAATCTTCATGTGGACTTAATGTTGCCATCATCAAAAGGGGGAGATTGTTGGGTTGAGTGTGAATTTAATACATTTCCCCTCATAATTTTGATGATGAGAAGTTGTAATTTTAATGCACAATAATGGAACATGTTAAATACATCACACATGTAATAAAAATATTCAAAAAGCATGTTTCCAAACACATTTTATCATATATATCATGATAATACATTGGACTAATGATTTATGTGTTTATTTTTCAGGGACATACATTTCTTGCAAGGGTAGTGTCGACACACCCACTACTGGTGTCGACACAGGGTATCAAACCCTAAGGCAAAGTCATGAAGAAATGGTCAAGTGTGTCGACACAGTCCCAGGCAGTGTCGACACTAGTGACCTCTCCCAGAGAGCCAGTTTTGCAGAACTGGGACAGTGTGTCGACACAGCCAGTGAGTGTGTCGACACTAGAGCCATTTCCCAGAAGACCTATTTTGTGGAATTGGGACAGTGTGTCGACACACCCAATGACTGTGTCGACACACTCCGGCAACTTTTTCATCTTAAGTCCCACCTGGACACGTGGCTTTGTAGGGATCACTTGGATCGGCCTTGGATCATGTGCCCACGTACCCCAAGGGTTCTTTTGGCCATGATGGGGTATAAATACCTATCTAATCGACCCTCAAGTAGCAGAACTCCTGAAGAGCCTTCCGGAAAGTGCCCTTTGGCGGCAAGACAGAGCTCTCCTCCTGTTCTTGCTCTCCTTGTGCTGCTTCAAGCCAATTCCCATCCTTGCAAGCACAAGAAGTGAAGATTGATCCATGAAGATGAAGTGAGATCACTTCCAAGGGAGCAGATCAAGTAGAAGCAGCCAATTGAGAAGAGTTCAAGGAAGATCCAGAGGCACAAATTGCAGAGCATCGCCTAGGGACTTCAAGAGTTCAAGCATCTTCTCAATTCAGCCTTCTACAAGGGAGTTCATCTGAAGAACAAGGATTCTACATACAACTCCTCAATTCCCCTTAGTTCTTCTGAGTCATTCTTGAGATTGTGCATGATTTGTTGCACTAGTCTCCTGAATGAACTCTTATGGATCAGATCATTGCTAGAGGATCTGGATCTTGTTGTTTTTGATCTAGCAAGTTGGTTGTGAGCCCTTGTGCTCAATTGTGTTGAGTCGTCGCACTCAGGTTGTGGTTGAGTAGTTGTACTCAAGTTTCTAGAGTAGTCTTGCTCTAGAGGTTGTGTGTGAGTTGTTGAACTCAGTGTGTTAGAGTTGTCAAGCTCCAGTGTGTGGTGTATTCATGTTGAATAGTGGAGCCTCACTGTGTGAGGGGTGGATGTAGGAATCACATGGTGTGATTTCCGAACCACCTAAAAATCTCTGTGCAGTGGTTTGATCTGTGATTTAACTTCACCTTGCGTTAGATGTATGCATAGGATTTTTTTATCACTCTTCTAATAACTTGATCACTCACTTTAATCACTTAATTCACACAATCACTCATCAGATCTGTGAATTTCTTTTCTAAGTTGACTCTGATTCAAAGCATCTTTAAAATTGGCTAAGCTTCTACAGTATTGGCCTAGATCTATTCAACCCCCCCCCCTTCTAGATCTGGCCCATCCTTTTTCGATCCTACATCAAGAGTCTTGTATGCAGTTGTGAGGGGGAGTCCTTGTCTTCAATAAAACATTCTTGTTCATTCTATTTTCACTTCATTCCACTCCTATTTCTTCAATAATTTTCATGTTCACCTTGTGAGGGGGAGATACATGAAAGGGGGAGTCATTGTCACATTCCTTGACCTTACTTGTCTATCTTGAAGCCCAAACTCATCAGAATTTTGAGTCATTGTGCTATTTTCTTATGAGAGAATTAAGACATTGAAACTAAACTCATTGTGCATTTAGTTTAATTTTAAAGATTCATTATCATTTCAAGGTTAAGCAATCTTAATACTGAATGTCTTTAAAATGACTTGCAAAACACTTGTAGGCACATGAGTGCTTTACTATTTAACATGTGCATGTTTAAGCTTCATTTTTACCCCATGTTAGGAATAATTTTTCTAAATTCGTAGTCATGACTTTTCTCGTCAAAGCAAACATATTCCTACAAAACATCAAAAGGAAATGATCAACAATCTGGAAAGATACAAACAGAGCAATGTAAATTCTTGAACCACTGAGTAACCGGGCCATTTCACCTAAAAAAGTGATTTGTTTCGCGTCAAAAAGTGGAAATAAAAGTTTTCAACTCTGTATAAGATAATGAAAGTTAAACCACTGAGTAATCAGGAGGTCTTCCATCTGATCAATGTGATCTATTGCACTGAAAAGTGAGATTTAACTAATTTACTCTTGTATTCTTTCCCAGTTAAAAATGAAAGAAAATCAAATTGACGGGATGGAAAAGCTTAAGACCTTAATAAAGTTCATGTATACTGACTTTAGACCTATTATTCTACATTGTGTTAAAATTAAAGCTCCTAACATCCTTGTTAAATACTTCTGCTCACTCATATAGGTCACTTTACTTCACATTTGCATCATTATTTTAACCACATTCAGATCATTATGTCTTGCTCTGCTTTGTGTTGAGTGGGTCTTTGTGATTACACTTGATTGCACAATACCAAAAACAAAATAACTTCTCTCATATGTCAATATCACTTTGCCTCACTTATTTTGATCATTCCTGAACCTTCATTTCCACAACTGCATTTCTTGATCTCCTACCATTCTTTGTTCTCTTTCATGAATATCTTTTTGATGTTGTCAAAAAGGGGGAGAAATTGCAAAGACTTAAGAGGGAGAAATTGCAGACATGGAAGAAAATTACATTTATTTTGTCATCATCTAAAAGGGGAGAATGTTGTGTTGAGTGTGTATTTGAAACCTTTTAATGATGATTTTAATCATGACTAATTGACATCACTCATAATTTGATTTTGATGATGACATTTTGTACATATTAAAATGATGACTAAATGACATGTTAATATTTCATAGTTGATGATAATGACTTATGTTAATGGTTCACACTTCATATTTTCAGGTTTACATAACTTTGTCACAGTGATGTCGACACAAGTTCAGTGGTGTCGACACAGCCACTGCATCCAGTGACAGGCTGAAGAAAAGTAGCCAGTGGTGTCGACACAGTCTGTCTGTGTGTCGACACAGTTTGCCAGTGGTGTCGACACAGTCTGAAGTGGTGTCGAACTCAATGTCCCTCCCAGAAGCCAGTTCTGAAGCAATAGCTAGTGGGTGTCGACATAGCTTTCCTGTGTGTCAACACACTTCGACTAAAGCTCAAAAACAGGAATTTTTCTGGACACGTGGCTGCTTAGGAATCAAGGGATTTGACCTAGATTTCCATGCCCATGCACCCTAAGGCACCTCATGGACATATGGGGCTATAAATACCCATGATCCTCGTACCCCAAAGGCAAGCCAGCCCATACAACTCCCAGAAAATGTTTTGGCGGCAAAAGGGGCTTTCCAGATCTTGCTCCATCTCCAGAAGCTGCAGACCATCCTTTCAAGAGGAAGGGCGTGGTAATCAAGGCCAATATCTGGAGAGAAGTGTGATGTGTGTGGACGTCTCGTTTCCGCGCCGTCTCCGGCCGACCTCTGGATCTCCCGGACGCTCGCGGACACGCCGAACTCTCATTGGCGATGATGGGGTTGCGGTTGACCTCGTTGACCCTCCGGTTGACTGAGTTGACTAGAGGGAAAACAAAGAAAACAAGCTGAATAAAGGGGAGTACGTGATCGCCAGGGCCTTACCTTTGCCTAAGGAGTATTAGAATCGCGCCGGTGTGGTCGCCTCGCGCAGCGGAAGGAGACGAGGGCTTCAACTTCTCCTTCTTTAGTCGGCCAAGGAGAAGAGCTCCGCGGTCTCCTGCATGTTGTTCCTGCACAAAAAGACACTCTATAAGACTAATGACAGAGTAGTAAATGCCCAAAACGTGAAGAGACAGCCCAAAAGGTGAGTCCCGTACCCGTTGCGGACTTGAGAAGAGGGGTGGCAAATGCTATGACCACCCTTCTTCCCTCCGTTTTTGGTGGGAAACCCCTTTCTAGGTGTGTAGGGAGAGGACCTACGTGCCTAGAGTGGGTGAAGAGTGTGTGTGATATGCATGTAACTAAGAGAAGAGAGTTAAGAAAGAGAGAGGGAGGGAGGTGTAGATCCTGTTGTTGATGTTGTAGCTCCTTGCAAGGGCTCCTCCAGCTTCAAAGCAGCCTCCTGGACGTCCCAACTCGTGAGAGGAAGAAGAGGATGACTTGATGAAGCTTGGGTGTAATTTTCTCTCTCCTCCTTCAAAGGGTCAGCATGTGGACGTCCAGCCTCTCCCCCTGCCTTAGAGGGCTCAAGGGGGAGTTATATAGACAGTGGGCAAGAGCTCAGCTGCCTTGGATGCTCAAGTGTGAAGAAACACACTTGTACACATGGCAATCCAAGTCTAAAGGCTCCAACCAATGGGGAGAGGCCACATGGGATTTTTACTTGGTCAATGGAGTGCCAAGGTGGCCCATATGCCCGTTGGGAACAGTCCCATGCGGTGCATGGGCGAGGGAAAGGCGCTAGTGGGCTATATTCTCGGGGTAGTTGTGCAGACAGGTAAACCAGGTTAACGTCAAACGATTCTGCCGCCAACCCCATGCAGACGTCCATGGATGTGGACGCCAACTTGGTCAACATCAAGGGGGCTTTGCCGCCAACCAGTAGTCGGCGGCCATCGATGCTGCCGTCTACATGATCCGAGAGGCAAGTCAACAAATGGTCAAACGAGGCTTAATGGGCCAAAAGAGCCTTGCGGGAGATGGGCCAAATATTCGCGTCTACAAATTCCCCTCCGAGACATCCGGTCTTGCAAGGGAGCAGAGCGGACTGAAGTTTGGTGTTCGGTAAACAAAGGACGTGGAGATTTGATGAAGGATCATTTCCGAGGATAGGAATTCTAGCGAACCAAACAAAAGAGTCAGGTTAGAAACAGATGACATATCGTCTAAGAGACAAATGGGGTAAGAGGAAGAGTGATCTACCCGTGTAACTACAACTGCAACCCAATGGTAGGGTCCCTGGCATGGCCGTGTTGGACTTCGACTAGTTTCTAGTGTGTCTGAGTCAAAGGAGTTGTAATATGACGGTTGAATCAAGGCTCGCTGGCCTAATCAGGACGTCGGTCCCGAATTTAAGAGGTCATGGAGACAAGGAGTTGGTTGATCTCTCAAAAGATTATCAAAACATTCTAACTGGAATCACATGCTTGGAAAGCCTGAAGTCTGGAATTAAGCTCGCGACTGGCGAAGGCATGAGTGACCTCAATAAGGCTGGAATGATTATTTGTGATATGCACGGTGGGACAAGGCAACATAGACCGATATCAACTTGGATAGTCATGAGGGGTGGACCCGGTAGGCTACCTAAGCTGAGGGAACCCTAGAGCAATCAGATGATCGAGGAAAATCACCATTTTTTTTAAGTGTTAGTAAGAGAATGTTAGTAGTGAAGATGCATGCTGGTGTGGGTTCCTACCTAAAAATGTGAGTTAGCACCAGAGGAAAATTCTAAAGGCCATACGAATAACTGAGAGATCGCAAACCCATCATGTTTTTGTTAAAGGGGAACTTAGGGTTCACGGTCGCCAAGTTATTCGCCTCTGGTGGGGTCCTATGTTAGACATACCTGTAACACTCAAGGTTGCATGAGTGTTCCGAAATGAAGCGCAACTCGTGCTTTAAATATCTGCAAAACGTCTTGAAGCACAAGATAAAGGATAATGGCCATATGGAAAAAGATATTGAAAGTTCTAGGGGAATAAACGTCCACATCGATGGCCGCCAGCTCCCAGTTAACGGCAAACAATATTGCCGCGAACCAGACACTGACGTCAACCGATCTGGACGCCTAACTGACATCGGATCAGGCCGAAAATATAGCTATTAGGAAGCCATATTGGACTCTTCAACAACCGGCAATTATCCTTAAGCAAAGGAAGAGCACATGACTGATTAAGTGTAGGAAATTCGGCCTACAGAAGCACAGAGAATTTTCTCATGGCAATAACCTTGCCCCTGGTGAACAAATCAACATGAAGTGTGATTTTAAAATGGAGCCGTGATCCTCAAAAGAAACTTGTCCTTTAGACACCTCAGAGGTTTGGAATCCTCAAGAGAGAAGGAAGAAATAGGGGGGTAAATTTCCCAAGAGGATCAGCAAAACCGTTAAGTTGATGAGCTGAGACAGTCTTGACAACATGCCCCTTCAGGGTTGATTTCAGACTATTAATTTTTGACTTGTTTGCCCGTAGACTTTTGCAAGATGCGAATTGGATGAGAGAACCTAGCCATGTGTGGCTTAGCGGGCTCAAAGTGAGGCGTTTCGTGACCCTAGGGTCAGAACCTGGCAACCCTACTTTGCCGAGCACCCGTATTGCCCTACCACAATCGGCTAGGAAAAACTCAAGTAATGTAGCATTTGACTTTGTATTGAATGGGAATATCTCCAGGCACGGTCACGACCAGGCTCTTTCTTTTCTTTGCCATTGATTGATTTTCTTTGTCCTTCTTTTGTTTGCCTGCGGGGACACTGCCCTCTTCACGTGCTCTGGTGTCTTAGTCTCACCTTAGGGGAAGTGTCTTGACTGCTAAGCTCAACAGTTTAAGGTGCTGAGTGTCTTGATCAGTCGAGTAGAAGAAGGAGGATTGTAGCCTTTGTTGTGTCCTGAGACAAATAACTGTCTTGGAGTGATGACTCAAAATTTTGAGATGTGTGGTGTGTGGAATGTTGATTTGTCCTCCAAAAGCTTGGTTGTGACGCCTGACGAAAATTTCCATGACTTTGCTAGACCAAGTTCCTTGGTTCACTCATGTGTCTTTTACTCCTAACAAGTGACTTGAGATGCATGACAGTTTCCAGTCTTTGACTTCCTCTTTTCTTTTCTTTTTTGTTCTAAAGATATTTAAGAAGGAAAAACAAATGTACACAATATATACACCATTTTTTTTTGCTTTTTATTATTATTATATTTTTTTGGATTTTGGATATATAAATTCTTTTTTTGTGTAAAAAAAATTGAGAAAAGTAAAATAAATTGAACAATTCAGAAAATAGTATGTACAATGAGTGGGAACATCCCGAGCGGAATGTCCCTAGGCAGAGATCTCACTTGGGCCTCCTAGCTATTGTCGAAGATGAGCCTTATGAAGCAAATTGGCCTCAGGCGATTAATGCTCGCAAGGAAGTACCTGCAAACCATATTGTCTTTCTCACACGACCACTTGGATGGTAATAGTGAGAGATGACAAGGAGTGAGATAAAGGCAAGAAGAAAGGATTTATGGCGATAGATGTGAATTGAGTAAGGTAAGGATAGAGAATGTACAATATGGAAAAATAAGGGAGCACGCAATGAACAACACAGTCCAGGGAAAAATGGTGTGCCCCTTGTAGTAGAGAAAATGTTGGAAAGAAGTGAACTCCACCAAGTCGGGAGGCTTCAGAAGAGTGAGTGAAGTGGGGTCCCCCTCAAGCATAAAGAAAGGAGTTGAGCTTGACAGACAAGGATGAAGTTCGCATGACCAGTGTGGATTGCCCTTGAGAAAGAAGTGTGAGGAGCTGAAATGGTATGCCCCAAACTCGAGATGAATTGCCCATCACAGAGATTTCAACATCTAAAGATGGCCCAATATGAAATTGGTATAAGAATAGACAATGGACCATATAACGATGGTATCCCCCTTGAAGCCAAAGCCAACACATATAACAAAGTAGCCAAAGTGCCCCTTGAAAGTGCCTTGTTTGAAAAGGAGGTAGATGGATCCAGCTGGAATGAAAGGGTTGTCCCTGTTCTTGAATGATAGGCAAACTGTAAGGAGCTGAGTGGAGAACAAATCACTTCGAGTCCTTGTTGAAAGGGTCAACATGAATGAGATTGAGGGACTCGAAGAATAGTTAAGGGAGTTGACTTGATGAGAGGAAGGGGACCAAGCATTGTAGGGAATGAGCTGGGTACAGGTTTTGCAAGCAAGCTGGCATGACACATCAGCCTGAGAAAAATTGGCTTGGTCTCCTGATGTGCATGGAGAACAGTAGCTCTCCAGAAATCTTCAACTGATTGCCAACGAATAATGACCCCATATCCTATAGATCTTGGGTATTCAGGTTCTAGCAGGAGAGGATTGGGGGTTTGCAAAACTGCCCTTAGGATAGGAGATAGAGTGATATGGATCTACAATGGCTTGACAGTTTGACTGGATGGCTTGACGATTCGGGCAATGGATTGAGTTGAGCATTGATTGGATGCCCCTAGTTTGGCTAGTTTTCTGGCCTCATGCCCCTTCTCCTTACTAGGGGTCTTCACCATGGTGGGGGTTCTTGGGATTCTACAGAAGGGCATGGGTACCAGTTTCCATAACCTTCTAACCCCCATTGTGCTTTCTCCTCATGACCCGGGGTTCTGAATATGTCATGATATTGACCCTTTCTTGGGACTTGAAGGAGGATGGATTGTTGTTTTGGTAGCTAGGGAGAAGGTTCTGGATAGTGTTGGGTTGAATGTATATTCATATCATTTCCCTCCTATTTTGATGATGACAAGAGATAATTTTAAAGCAATTCAATTGAAACATGTCAAAAACATCATACCTGAAATCAATGTGCAAAAAGCATATTTCAAATCACATTTATCATTGATGTTCATGATAAACCATTTAACTAATGATATATGTGTTAATTTTCAGGTACAACTTTTTATGCAAAAGATGTGTCGACACACCCATCAATGGTGTCGACACAACAACACAGATTCAAAGGCAAAATGTGTAAAAATGTTGAGACTGTGTCGACACGAGTCAAGAGTGTGTCGACACGAGTTGCAATTTTTCAGGAATCATGTACTCAGGTCGACCTCACCATCAGGCAGGTCGACACTAGATCCCGCTCCCAGAACATCTATTTTCAGAACCGGGACAGCAGGTCGACACACTCACAGAGCAGGTCGACACGGGACCTTCTTCCCGAACAGCATTTTCCATATTTGGACAGTGTGTCGACACCACCACCAGGGCAGGTCGACACACTACAGAAAGATTTCATCTTAAAGTAGATGGGTGCCACGTGTCAGCCCAGGCCGATGGGAATCAACCTAGGATCGTGTGCCCTTATACCTAAAAGGTATCTTTGGACTCTTTTGGTATAAAAGGCCATTTATTGGCCCTCCATCAAGAGAGAGACCCAACTAACCTCTTAGAGCCTCCTGAAAAGTTCCTGGCGGCCACAAGAGTTCGTGTCTCCTCCTCTGCCTTCCTGGAGTTTCCAGAAGACCTCTTCTCACCAATCAAGTGTGAGAATTAGGGTTTGATCTTTGAAGAAGACTCTGAAGCATCCCAAGGAAGTAGATCAAGTAGAAGCCATCGTTGGAAAAGAATTCAAGGAAGGTCCAACCTCCCAGATCGCAGAGCATCGTCTTGGACTTCAAGTTTGCAAGCTTCTTCCCAATCCAAGCTTCTACAAGGGAGTACACTTGAAGAACGAAGTCATTCAATACATTTTAATGTACTTCTGTTCTTCTGAGATATCTCTTGAGATTATGCAAGTGCTTCTGCATAATTCTCATTAGTTCTCAAATTCGACTAGATCTGTTGCTAGAAGATCTTGTCTTGAGTTGGTGTCTAGCAAGTTATTGTGTGAGCCTTGTGCTCAGGTTGTTGTGAGCCGTGTGCTCAGTGTGAGTTGTCAAACTCAAGTGTGGGTTGAGCAGTCTTGCTCAGTTGTTCTAGAGTAGTCTTGCTCTAGAAGTGGTGTGAGTTGTAAGCTCTCCAGTGTTGTTACCCAGTTGTGTTAGTGAATCCTCACGGGTTGTGAGGGGTGGATGTAGGAATCACTTGGTGATTTCCGAACCACCTAAAAATCCTGGTGCACTTGTCTATCTGTGGTTTGATTTCATTATCCGTTAGATGCTTGCATAGGATCGTTTAAAGTTCACTTAATCAACTGATTTCATATCTGCTTTTATCAACTCACTCTAATCTTATCAGATCTGTGACTTTTCATAGATAAAATTGCCTCTGATTCTAAAGTGTTTTTAAAATTGTTTAAGCTTCCGCAAAAGTGGCCTAGATCTATTCATCCCCCCCCCCTCTAGATTTTTTCCACACATTCACCTCGATCCTTCAATTGGTATCAGAGGGTTTACATCGATCTGATTTGATCTGAGCAGTTTTTGTTTCTGAGTGTGGTGTGTTTGATTGTTTGCTTGTTTGCTCGCTTAGTTCATTCTCTGTGCAATTCTTTAGAGTCATGGATTCAAAGGGTTTCATAGCTGAGGGCCATTCCATAAATAGGCCACCATTCTTTAATGGAACGGACTATTCTTATTGGAAGAATAGAATGCAAGTATTTCTGAGGGCCCAGAACTATGAGATCTAGAAAGTAGTTGAGGTGGGTCCCTATAAGAACCAGGGAGAAGAAGATACCTGGACAACGGAACAGATAAGGAAAGCCACATTGAATTATAGTGCCATGAACATGATTCATGTGCTGTCCATCCCAAGGAGTATTCGAGAATCTCTATGTGCAAATCTGCCAAAGAGATGTGGGATAAACTCGAATTACTCTATGAGGGAAACATCTCAGGTCAAGGAGACCAAGACAAATATTTTAGTTTCAGAATATGAACTTTTTATGATGAAGTCTAACGAAAATATTTCTGAAATGTTTGCCAGGTTCATGGTGATAGTCATGGACTGAAGGCCTTGGGTAAGGAATACACTGATGCAGACTTGGTAAGAAAAATCTTGCGCTCACTTTCTTCAGTTTGGCATACTAAGGCCACTGTCATTGAGATTCAAAAGATTTGTCCAAAATGTCTTTGGATGAATTGATTGGATCCTTAATGACATATGAAATCAACTTAAAAAGAAATGAAGAACACATAATAAAGACCAAGCCTATGGCACTTAAGGCCTCTTCAAGCAATAAAGATAAAAGTCAGGAAAAGACAAGCTCTGAAGAGTCTGAGTCAAATGAGGATGAGATTGCCCTCATGACCAGACAATTCAGGAAATTCTTGAAATATAGAAAAGGGAAAATGGCTGGGAAAAAGAAATTTTCCTCAGGTAAGAAAAACACTTCTTTTCTAATTTCAACAAGAATCATAAAACTGATGAAAATATTGTCTGTTACAGGTGCAACAAACCAGGACACAAAGGGAGAGTGTCCTGAGAACAAGAAGGATAAGCACAAGAAATTCCAGAAGTACAAGAAGCCAAAGGCCATGGTGGCCACTTGGTCTGACGAAGACTCAAGTGAGGAAGAAGAAGAGAAGAAATCCTCAAGCTCTGAAAGTGAGGAGGTTTGCTTCATGGCAAACACATAGATGAAAAGGCAAATACTTCCTTTGAAGACTATACTGTTGAAGATTGGCAGGATGTGTATGCAGAATTAGTTGAAAAATATTCTGAATTGAGAAAAGAAAACAAACACATCAAAAAGAAAGTTGAAAATCTTTACAATAACCAATCTTCAAACAACAGAACTTGTGAACTGAAATATGAAGTAACAGACTTGCTTGAGAAAAAGAAAATCTCCTGAACTTATTGATGAATTAAACTTGCCTCTCAAAAGGCCTCCCAAGAATTCAAAAACTTAACTGAAAAGCTGGAAATTGAAAAACAAGAAAAACAACAGAAAGTTGAAGAAATTGTAACTCTTAAAAACCAGCTAAAGGAAAGGGAGGAGGTTATCCAAACCTTCACAAAAGGTCAAGATAACCTAGAGGCATTGCTAGGATCCAACATGACAACCACATCTTATGGATTAGGATTCAACAAAAAGAAATCAACAAAAGATAAATCTGGTGAGAAAAAGGGAAAAGCACCATTGATTAATTTGTCAAGGGTCCTAATCTGAAAACACTGAAATCCAACAAACAGCAAATAAAACCCCAAACAAAACTCAAAACAAATCAAAAACCCAAAACAAAAGAAGACTATCAGGTCGACACAGTCCCCTGACAGGTCGACACCAGTCCACAAGAAGAAGACTTCTGTGGCTGTTGTGTCGACACTAGTACAGGAGAGGTCGACCTGCTCAACACCAAAAACATAAACAACTCAACCAAAAATTCAAATAAAAATTTGAAAAATAAGAAAAAGGGAAAAGAAATAATCTATGAAAACCTTGGACTTCCAAGACAACACTTCAAGAAAATTGGACTAATCCTTGGAACCAATGGTATGAAAATCCCTGTTGGTATCATCCTCAATTCTATTATCCAAATTTCTTGATGTACCAACAAAACCCATGGATTCCTCCTCCTAATCTCAACTCTAATTTTGAAATGAAAAACTCCCCTCCTCCAAAAATAAAGATCTTGGTGCTTTCATTCCTAAAAGAAAGAACACAGAAAAAGGCTGAAAACACCAAAGTAACAAAACAAAAGTCAAAAACAAATCAATTTGGGTAAGAAAGGATTTGATGTCTTTGTTAAATCATTCTGATGGTCCCAACTCTGTTTGGGTACCAAAATCCTCTCTCCATTGATCTTTGTGCAGGAAGGTCGTGCACCCAACACCAATGTTTGGTTTCTTGATAGTGGGTGTCACGACACATGACTGGAGATGAGCCAAAAATTTCCTGTCTAATTGAAAAGGAGGGAGGGTCAGTCACCTTTGGAGGTAAAAATAAAGGAAAGATCATTGGATCTGGTAAGGTTGGTCAAACTTCTTCAAACTCAGTAGATAATGTTTGTTAGTTGATGGACTTGATTATAATTTGCTCAGTATCAGCCAACTATGTGACAAAGGTCACAAGTTGTGTTTGAATATGATTTTGTAAGATAATTGCTCATCATCTGATAAAATCAATTCTTTGGAAAAAGAGAAAACAATGTCTGATACATATCAATAAATAAAATTAATAGAAAATAATAAGATAAATAAAAATCATTTGTTGTTTGTAGCAAATAAAGAAGAAATTGCATGGACTGGCACAAAAGACTTGGCCATGCAAGTTTCAGAACTTTGAATAAGTTGTTAAGATTGAATCTGGTTAAGGTCTTCCTGAATCTTTTTCTAGTGTTGAAGGTCAAATTTGTGGGATCTGTGCTAAAGGAAAACAAACTAGGAAATCCTTTAAAGCCTTCAATGAAGTACTCACATCTAAGCCACTAGAACTTCTTCACATGGACCCTTTGGGCCAACAAGAGTTCTAAGCTTAAGTGGCAAGAGATATGGGTTTGTAATCATTGATGACTTTACTAGATTTACCTGGGTTATTTTTCTATCCCACAAAAGTGATGCATGCCTTGAATTCAAGAATTTCTGTACCACTATCTTAACAACTTATCCATTTAAAATCAAAAACATTTTAACTGATCATGGGGGTGAATTTGATAACACATCCTTTTCTGATCTATGTGCTGAATTTCAAATCTTTCACAAGTTTTTTTCACCTAGAACTCCAGAACAAAATGAAGTTGTGGAAAGAAAGAATAGAACTCTTGTGGAAATGTCTAGATCCATGCTCTTAGGAAGTAATCTGCCCAAATCCTTCTGGGCTGAAGTTGTTAACACAGCCAATCACATCCTAAACAGAGCTTTGGTCAGACCAAAGATCAGAAAAACCCCCTATGAATTGTTGAAAAACAAAAAGCCAACTGTTGCTTACTTCAAAACTTTTGGGTGCAAGTGTTTTGTACACAATAACAACAAAGAAAACCTTGACAAGTTTGATGCTAAGAGTCAGGAAGCTATCTTCCTTGGCTATTCTGAAGTGTCAAGGGCTTTCAAAGTGTACACTCTAAAAACCAAATCTGTTGAAGAATCTCCACATGTTATTTTTGATGAAAATTCCTTTTCCACTAATGATTCTAAATCTTGCAGGGAAAAACAAGACAATGAAGAGGATGACCTCATTGTGGACTCTTCACCAACTGTTGAGGAGCTTGTCAATAATGAAGAGAACCTGAACAATTCGCCATCTTCAAATGGGTCAGGTAATATTGCTCCAGAAGTGGGCACTTCTCAACAGGTAATTTCTGAACCTCGTTTTCTAAGAGATCACCCATTAGACAGTGTAGTTGGCAACTTAAATGATAGAGTAAGAACCAGATCATCCTTCTTGCAAAATATTGAAGAAGACCCGCTAGCTCTAATTTCCCAAATTGAACCCAAGTCAATTGATGAAGCCTTATCCAGTTCTGATTGGATTGATGCTATGCATGATGAACTTCATCAATTCGAAAGAAATCAAGTATGGGAATTAGTACCTAGACCTAGTGACCAAGCAGTGATTGGTACTAGATGGGTTTTCAGAAATAAATTGAATGAAGCTGGTCAAGTAATAAGAAACAAAGCTAGGCTAGTTGCAAAGGGGTATAACCAAGAATTTGGAATTGACTTTGAAGAATCTTATGCCCCTGTAGCTAGACTAGAAGCTGTGAGAATTTTCCTTGCTTTTGCATCCTCCATGAAATTCAAAGTCTATCAAATGGATGTCAAAAGTGCATTCTTAAATGGATATAAAGGAAAATGTTTTTGTTGAACAACCTCCTGGATATGAAAATGAAAAATATCCTAACCATGTTTTCAAGCTTAATAAGGCTCTCTATGGTCTTAAACAAGCTCCAAGAGCTTGGTATGACCGGTTGAGTTCCTTTTTACTTGAAAAAGGATATTCTAGAGGTAATGTTGATCAAACATTGTTCACAAAAACAGTAAAAAATCAAATAATTGTAGTTCAAATTTATGTTGATGACATAATATTTGGATCAAACAATAAAGGCCTTTGCACTGAATTTTCAAATCAAATGAAGAATGAATTTGAAATGAGCTTAATGGGAGATTTAACATTCTTTTTGGGATTGCAGGTGAACCAAACAAATGAAGGAATCTTCATCAGTCAAACCAAATATGTCAAGGAGCTACTGAAAAGGTTTGACTTTCAGAACCTTAAACACTCAAGCACACCCATTGCAATAAATGCTAAGCTAGAAGAAGACCCATCTGGTAAGTCAGTAGATCCAAAGACCTACAGAGGTATGATTGGCTCTCTGCTCTACCTTACTACTTCTAGACCTGACATTCAGTTTTGTGTGTGCTTATGTGCTAGATTCCAATCTAATCCTAAAGAAAGTCATATGCTTGCTGTGAAAAGAATCTTTAAATATCTTGTTGGAACATGTGACTTAGGAATTTAGTATCCTGCTGGTTGCAAGTTAGAATTGTTTACCTATTGTGATGCTGATTATGCTGGGTGTAAGTTAGATAGAAAAAGCACTAGTGGCTTGTGTCTATTTCTAGGTGGGTGCCTTATCTCTTGGGCTTCTAAGAAGCAACATTCAGTTGCTCTGTCAACTGCAGAAGCTGAATATGTTGCAGCAGGTAGATGTGGAACTCAGATTCTCTGGGTGAAACATCAACTTCTTGATTATAACCAAGATTTAGGGTGTGTACCCATCCTATGTGATAACACAAGTGCCATAAATTTGTCTAAAAACCCCATTCAGTATTCTAGAACAAAACACATTGAAATTAGGCATCATTTCTTGAGAGATGAGGTTGCAAAGAAATCTTTTGAACTCCATTTTATTGAAACTGAAAAACAAATTGCAGACATATTCACTAAACCCCTTCCTGAAAACAGATTTTCATCTTTAAGAAGAGAACTTGGTCTTTGTAAATGCCCATCTTCTTGATCTCTCTTAAGGTTTGGGTTGAGTGCTATGCATTATCTAAGGGGGAGTTCTTTGCATTTCATAATTCCTTGCTTCCTCAAGCTACATTGTTCATATCTCTCTCACTTTCAATTCTATTTCCCTTTTTACAATAAATTCTCCACTTCTGATTGTGTTGAAACTTCTGGTATATCAAATAGTGATTTGAAGAAGGACAAGTTATGCTTGTCTGGACACTTTCACTATGCGAGAGTATATGTCTCCGCCAAGTACTAAGAAGTTGATATGCAATAGCTGAGGGGGAGCTTTTATTGTTCAAAGAGAATACTCTTTCTGATTTCAAAAACTTGCTAGTTTTCACTTCCATTTCTTTTTGATAATGAATTC
>CM024758.1:70274145-70359137 GCA_014218235.1 Colocasia esculenta
AAGGGAGTGTAGCTTTGGCAGAAGGACTGGAGAGTCAATTTTGAGATCGGCAAGTCCACTGTGAGGGAAGATTTACTGGACGTCTGATCTCAGCATCACTAAGGCTGAATGAAATTGGTAGAACTGTACTTCAGGCAGCTTGTCAAATAGCAAACACTCTACAGCTGAAAATTCTTGGCAATTCGGATCTCTTTCAAAATGAAGGGTCCCCACGAGTTCTTATGCTGAATAATGAACCACTCAGAAAGAGTGAGTGAGTGAGCTCGATGGGTAAGAGATCTGCCCTGGCAGTCAAATATTTGTTGTATTGAGCTTTGTTGCCCTTGACATTGGCCCACTGATCTTCAGTCTTGAACTCAGTGCCCTTAAAGATTTTGGATTTTTGAGGGTGGGACAGCGGGTAAGAGGAAGAACAATGTTTAGATGCTCAGAGAGGTCAGGAAAAGAATACCATAGATAGTGGAGAGGATGCACTTTTGAACATATCCTTATAGAGGATCTTCTCTGAGGTTCGAGGGTAAGAGAGTACTAAAGAGGAGGAAATAATGGTGAGGAGGGGATGCTGACAGAGGCTGAGTTTCCTTTTTTCTTGGCAGGACTGGGAGGATCAGTCCGGTGGAAGGGTGGGGTGGAGAGATGGTGGAATAAGTGAGATATTCTCTCCAAAATCATCCGGCAGATGTGTCAAAGACACCAAGTAGTGAAGGTTTTTCTGGATGATAGTGACAGAGGAGGAGGATAGGAGGATAGAAGAGGTGTTTGGGATGAATGATGTAGGACGGGTGAATGGAGTGTAGTGGTTGAGTGAGAGGTGAGGGGTGAGAATGATGATGGAGCTGAGGTGTGAGAAGGGTTATGGGGAGAGAAAGAGGTTGAGATGAAATGAGAGAGAGAGGGTGGGTGCGAGACGAGGAGTTGAGAGTGGTGGTGAGGAAGGGGCTTGTAGAAGAGATGAAGGTGAAGAGAGGGTTGGAGTGCAAGAGTAGAGTGGTAAGGGGCCATAGTAGCTGTTCAGGGCTCTTTCCTTTTGTCTTGACCTTCTCTAACAACTAAGAGGGTCCGATGACCTGAAGCTGGCATCTGGTGCCCTGGTGGCCCTGATGCTTGAGTGATGGCCCTGCTGGCAGAGGACTCTTGAGCTGGAGGCACTGGTGGCGGGGAAAAGCAGCTGGTCTAGCTCGAGTAGCTGCATGGAGAAAACTCCACTTGACCTTGAAAAACTCTAGCATGCGATGTAAGGCCCTCAAATTTCCGTCGCATTATTTGCATTTATGTGTGTATGTTTGTATGTGTATGTATGTACATATTTACGTACGCATTAATTAGTATAATTACGTGTACATGTGTTTATATTAACATAAATAAGTATGTATTGCATGATGATAGTATGGATACGATAATGTATACATATTGCATGTATATATGCATGGTATGCATGGTTTTCTGCATAATTTAGGGTTCTGGCCGAAGGCACCTTGGCGTCAACCCCAGGCCTTGAGGTGTCAGCGTCCAGACATGGACGCCAACACTAACTCCGGCGTCCAGCGATATGGACGCCAATCTCTCTGGCCTGCATGCGCAGCAGAGCTGCAAGCTTCTGAAACAAGGTATGGCCACCATTGGGGGATGTCCCCCAACGGCTCTCAGGTTGTCAAATCGGTATGGTGAGTGGGTGAGGGGCTCTCCTTAGGTCTGAACCCGAATTTGGTCCCTCCCACTCCTCACTTCACCTTGCAAGAGGAGAAAAGAGGAGAAAAACCCTAGGAGAAAAGCTGTGAGAAAAACCCATCTTACCACCTCAAATCCGACCCTTGGAGCTTGATCGGAGATCTACTGCGACAAGGAGGAAGCTGGAGCAAAGGAGAAGGCTTCCCCATCGACCTTGGCGTGGAGATCGTCCAGAACCCGGAGGAAGGTGATCTTGGAGGGAGTTCTGCAACTTTCTTGGGACTGCCCAAGGAGGTCTTCACCAAGCCCTAAATCCCTTGGAGGAATTTTAGAAAGGCAAGTGACCTATCCCTGATGTTCCCTTATGAGTCTAGGTTGGTTTTGTGATTTTTATGGATTTTTCCTCGAGTCCTAGACCCTCCAATTCACCCAAGATTCAGAGCTCGGGTCTGTGTTTCTGCACAGACCTGGTTCGACGGCAAGGTCCCTGGACGTCCAGTCATGCTTGGCGTCCATCGACCATGCCGCTGACCCTGAGTCAGCGGCCAGAGACCGCCGCCGAGTTCTTCTGGACAGAACAGTGAGCTGTTCTGTCCCTCTTATACATTAATTTCGGTATGTTTTACGTGATGAGGATATATGGTAAACCTTATACTCTATGTATATTGTGCATTGTGGTGTGTGGATGAATGTGGTGTGTGTTGGTGATGTGGGAAATGGTGTTCCTTAAACTTGTGAGCATGAATGTTGATTTTGCAATTTAGTTTTCCTGATTAGAATGTGTATGAATGCTGGTTTTGGTCTGATCATGAAGATTAGTGGGTCAGCATATGTGTTTGCAATTTTTGGTAATTTATCCATGCTTGTGATTTGTAATAAGCTCGGTTCGATAAAATAGAAGCATGCAAAAATGATTTGTAGTGTTCAATCCATAGATGTATGAATTAGGGAAATTTTGTATTCTCAGTTCATGCATATGTGAATAGCTTATGTATAAACAGCAAGTGGCTAATTTGCAAAATGTGTTAGACCCATGTTAACTTAAGTTGTTATAGAGCTAATTAGGCGTTTTATTTTCTGTAAATCCTATTTAGCTCAGAAAAATCTGAAAAATTGAGGGTATGACTTGAACCCGAAAACAGCATGTGGTTAAAATTCAGGTCATTTGGATCAGTAAATAAAAGTTATGTGTTTTCATGTGAAATGTGATAATTCGTGCATATGATCGTAATGTGATTAGATTTGTTTAAACCAGCATGATTAGTGTGTTTACTGTGTGTTAAACCTTGAAATTCTGTAGTACCATGTTAGGAAAAACAGAGGTATTCATGTGAGTGAGAAAGTGAATGAGATGAAGTGTTATGTGTAAAACCAAGTGTAAAACGGTAAATATGTAAATGTGTAACTGTGCCAATGTGACACTGCTCCGTAGAGGGCAGTGGAGCTGTATCAGGGAAAAGTCCCCTGAGAAAGTTCATTGTGTTAAGTGACCCTAAGGGCATTAGGGGGAATCCTGGAGGTGGACAAGTACCACTGGTTAGGGTGGAGACTTGTTCTCCCTGTGCGTCAGTCCAAGAGTCGCCATTGGAATGCCTAGATGGCGTCTATGTGTAATGTGATGTGTATATGTCCTTCTTTGGTGGTTTGGACTATGTGTCACGGCACCTAAAATGTGTAATGTGAAATGTGAATGTGTATGTGTCCATGTGTAAATGTGTAAGTGACATGTGAATGTGTATGTGTAAAGTGAACCATGTGAAAAGAGGAAACTTGTGTAAATAAAAATGTGAAACTAAGATGTGTAAATGTGTTATTGAAACCATGTGAGACAAATCTGAAACCATGTGAAATCAGAAATTATGTTATTATTCATGTTTTATGTGCAAAATGTTAGAATCCATGTTAGGGATAATTGGTGAAACGGGCAACAGATAGCATGATGTTTGTTCACATGACTGTTTATGCATTTTGTAGCTCTCATGCATAGGTTTTCAGCCATGAAACATATGAAATCAGCAACCTAAAGCATGTGAAAAGGTTCATGTATGTGTTTAAAAATGTGTAAAATCCATGCTAGTTGTGTTTCCCTTTCATGTATGTAAAGTTTCATGTTGATAGCTCTCATGTTTGTTCTTAAAGATTAAAGTTCATGAGTAAATTGAATAGAGACCATGTGATAGGTGAATTTATTTTAGAAATCTGAAAGCATGAGTTATGTATAAAATTGTAGAACTTTCATGATAGGTTGAAAACTTGAAATGACTAGCATGCTATGTGTTGCTAATTGTAATGTGCATGTAGAAACCACTAGGACTTATAAGTGTATCATGAGTAGTGTTGCTGCTGAGTCCTTGGACTCACTCCTTGCTTCGGCGTACAGGTATAGTTGGTGACACAGTACCTTTGGAGGAGACAGCAGAGACGGACTCCGAGCGTGGAGACTAGCTAGTTTTGGAGTTCTTGAGATTGTGTATTTCATAGTATGTAATTTGGAACATTGTACTAGAAGTATCATGAGAAGAATGTATAAGTGGACATTTGTATTTATTTCAGCAATTTAAATTATGTGAACTTTAGTTCTTTTGTTAATTGCAAACTGCATGTATGTTTAATGTGGATGATGAATGAATGAAGACATGGTCTTTTACTTCCGCTACTCTGTTGTATATTCGCGTGTATCTCAGCTGTTGTATCGTTTGGGTAAATGTCCCACTGTGGCAGCACTCGCTATACCGACGTGGGTCGGTATGACCGTACCGGTGTAACGAGGGCCGTCACAGAGATTGGTATCAGAGCGACCGGTTGAGATTGCACATGAATATACCTAAGTCATCATCCCCATTGCATGCTAAGTATGTCCACATGTGTAGAAAACACTAATAGAAAGTGAAAGATAGATAAGAAAATGGTTAGAAAACTTAGTAACCTAGCTCTAATGGTGGCTGAAATTTTATTACAGCCATGGCTTCCCGTGGACGACGTGGAGGTGTGCCAGCTCGCGACGACGAGCAGAGGCGTGAGGAGCGGGCGGAGCAGCAGGCCCCGCCCCACAGGGTCCTGTGCTTCCCCACCACCGCCAGTGGACTATGGAGTATTCATGCAAGGTCTGGTGCAAGCCATGCAGACGCAGGCCCACACCCAGGCAGCACTCCAGGCCCAGTTGGAGGCCCAGGTAGAATAATAAAACAACTAGTAGTTGCTATTAAATTGCATGATATTGTGTTTATTGTATATTGTTATTGTTTAATGTAGCAGGCTCAGGCCCCAGCTCAGGACCATGGTGGACCTTCCATCATGGAGCGATTCAAGAGGATGGCCCCACCCTCTTTTAAGGGGGAGAGTGATCCGCTAATGGCAGAAAGCTGGATGAGGGAGACGAGAAAATCTTCCGAGCTATCAGGTGTCCTGATGAGGACAAGGTGACCTTAGCCACCTACATGCTACAGGTATGTTTGGTTTATGCTTGTATGTTGTTTGTCAAGTTAGAAATTTGGTTAGTGCTTATGAAGGTGTATTGCAGGAGAGAGCTGATGTATGGTGGTCCTCCCTACTGCGTACGCGCTTCGAGGACGGAGCAGTTGATGTGGCATGGGACGCGTTCGTGAGGCTCTTCCGAGCCAAGTTCGTCCCAGAGCATATCCAGGACAAGATGGAGCAAGAATTCCTTTCCTGACGCAAGGATCAATGACCGTCCTGGAATACGAGGCAAGGTTTTCTGAACTTTCTAAATATGCACCGCATATAGTAGAGGATGAGCGCAGGAAGACCAAGAAGTTCGTGATGGGTCTCAAACCATCACTGAGGACGAGGCTCGTGGCGTTCGACCACCGCACGCTAGACGAGGCCCTCAGCGCAGCCTGCAGACAGGAGGGAGAAATGGAGCAGTATCTGGAGGAGAAGAAGGCTTCGCAGAAGAGGCCGGCAGCGACATTCCAGCGGCAGGATAAGAGGAAAACGGTGTACCAGACACCGCAGAAACAAATGGCAGTCAGCAACTCTCAGGTACCTTTGTACGTTCCCCCGTGCGAAGAAAGAGTGTCCCATTGTGGGAAGACCCATGGAGGTTCCGAGTGCTGGTTAGTAGCGGGTAGATGCTTAAAGTGTGGGAGCAGCGACCACAAGATCAAGGATTGCCCAAGACTTCAGCAAGGAGCTCAGCGTGGAGCGCCAGTACCAGCAGTAGCGGCAGCCGCGCCAGCTACAGGACGACCAGGAAGGCCTCGAGCCCCAGCTCGAGTGTTTGCGTTAGCTCGTGAGGACGCCGAGCAGGCGGAGCATGTCACCGAAGGTACATTTTACTTTTCGGTGTGCACGCTCGGGTTTGTTTGATACGGGTGCTACTCACTCGTTCATTTCCGAGCGGTTCGCTAGGCAGTTAGCCCTAGAGTCAGGCATAGAGTCTGAGGAGTTAGAGGTCCCTTTGTCTGTGCACACCCCTGCGGGTACGGTATCGACTAGGAAGTGCATTCCGTCGTTACCTGTGTGCATTGAGGATAGATTCCTAGATGGGTGTTTCTTCTTGCTAAGATGAAGGATTATGATTGTATCCTTGGTCTGGATTGGCTAGAGGAGCACTATGCGTTAGTGGATTGTCGTAGGAAGAAGATTGTTTTCCGCATTCCTGGTGAGGATGAGTTCTCTCATCCCTTGCCAAAGAACTTAGCGGGAAAGTTAGTTATCTCTGCCATGAAGGCGATGCGCATGGTGAACAAGGGTTGTGACGCATTTCTTGCCAGCGTTATGCTAGTACCCGATGCTGGTTCGTCACTGACTTGCAGAGATCGATGTGGTGCAGGACTTTCCAGATGTCTTTCCCGATGACTTGTCTGGATTGCCACCGGATAGGGAGATAGAGTTCACTATAGAGTTGCTTCCAGGCACCTCTCCTATCTCGAAGGCCCCATATCGGATGGCCCCTGCAGAATTAGCCGAGTTGAGGAAGCAATTGCAAGAATTGCTCGATAAGGGATTTATTCGCCCTAGTGTTTCCCTTGGGGCGCACCTGTATTATTCGTCAAGAAGAAAGACGGGTCACTTCGGTTGTGCATTGATTATAGGAAGCTAAACCAGGTGACTGTGAAGAACAGGTATCCCTTACCTCGGATTGATGATCTGTTTGACCAGTTGCGAGAGGCATCAGTCTTTTCCAAGATTGACTTGCGATCTGGTTATCATCAGTTGAGGATTAGGAGTGAGGATGTGTCCAAGACGGCATTTAGAACCCGTTATGGACATTATGAGTTTTGGTTCTTCCTTTCGGATTGACCAACGCCCCTGCAGCGTTCATGGATCTCATGAACCGGGTGTTTAGTCCGTATTAGATAGCTTTGTTGTTGTGTTTATTGATGACGTGTTGGTCTATTCTCCGGATGAGGCCACATCGTCAGCATTTGAGGTTAGTCTTAGAGGTTCTCCGTGAGCACAAGCTGTATGCGAAGTTCAGCAAGTGCGAGTTCTGGTTGCGCGAGGTTCATTTTCTCGGGCATGTTATCTCCGGCGCTGGTGTAGTTGTTGATCCAGCAAGATCCAGGCAGTTATGGATTGGGAGTTCCCAGGACCCCTTCGGAGATTCGTAGTTTCCTTGGGTTAGCTGGTTATTATCGGCGATTCATTGAGGGTTTCTCATCCATCGCCGCCCCTTTGACAAAGCTGACCAGAAAAGGTGAGAAGTTCGTATGGTCTGAGGCATGTGAGCGCAGCTTTCAGCTATTGAAGGCTAAGCTTACTTCTGCTCCGGTATTGGTATTGCCCAGTGGTCTAGAAGGTTTTGCCATTTATACGGATGCATCTCAGATTGGTTTAGGCTGTGTGCTCATGCAGCAAGAGAGGGTAGTGGCTTATGCTTCTCGTCAGTTGAAGGAGCATGAGAGGAACTATCCGACTCATGATTTAGAGCTCGCAGCTGTGGTTCATGCACTAAAGATCTGGAGGCACTATCTTTATGGTGTCAGATTTGAGGTGTTTACCGACCACAAGAGCTTGAAGTATCTTTTCTCCCAAAAGGAATTAAACCTGAGGCAGAGAGATGGATTGAGTTCTTGAAGGACTATGACTTCGACCTTCAGTATCATCCTGGAAAGGCGAACGTCGTAGCGGATGCTCTTAGTAGAAAGAGGTCTTCGCTCCAGCAGGATTGGAAGATGTTGGAGGATGCAGCGTGCTCTATGACCGAGTTAGAGCCATCGTTGTGTCAGGCTTTTGTAGCTCAGCTATCCCTTAGATCCTCAGTCTTGGATGAGGTGATTGAGCAGCAGAAAGCCGATCCTAGATTGTTAGAGTTAGTGGGTAAGGCGGGCATTGCTCGTGATGAGGACGGTGTGATTAGATTTCAGCACCGTGTTTGTGTCCCCGATGTGGTAGATGTCCGTGAGCATGTGTTAGCGGAGGCTCATAGATCGCGATTCTCTATTCATCCGGGTAACACTAAGATGTATCAAGACCTGAAGAGATCATTTTGGTGGTCCGGCATGAAGAAGGATGTTGCGGATTATGTGTCTAGATGTCTAGTATGTCAGCAGGTGAAAGCCGAGCGGCAGCGACCATCCGGCCTTATGCAGAGGATGGATATCCCCGTATGGAAGTGGGAAGCTGTCACTATGGATTTCGTATCGGGTTTGCCTCGATCTAGAAGGGGCAATGACTCGATTTGGGTAGTTGTAGATAGATTCTCGAAGACTGCTCATTTCTTGCCTATGAAGAAGAAGCAGTCAGTAGAGAGTTTAGCTAGATTGTATGTTAGCGGTATCATTAGATTGCATGGTGTGCCGAAGTCGATCATTTCGGATCGAGATCCGAGATTTACTTCGAGATTGTGGAAGGGTCTTCAGGATGCGTTAGGTTCGGAGCTTAAGCTCAGTTCGGCGTTTCATCCCCAGACCGATGGACAGTCCGAGGACTATCCAGACGCTCGAGGATATGTTGAGAGCGTGTGTTTTGGATTGGAAGGATGATTGGGAGCGTCATTTACCTCTTGTGGAGTTCGCATACAACAACAGCTTTCATGCTAGTATTGGTATGGCTCCATTCGAGGGCGTTGTATGGTAGGCCCTGCAGATCTCCTTTATGTTGGGAGGAGACTGGTGATAGGCAGTTGATCGGACCGGAGTTAGTTCAGGAAACTTCGGATAAGATTCAGCTTATCAGGAAAAGGCTTGTTGCGGCACAGGATAGGCAGAAGAGTTATGCCGACAACAGGAGAAAGGATTTGGAGTTCGAGGTTGGCGATCATGTCTTCTTGAAGATATCGCCTACTCGTGGAGTTGTCAGATTTGGCAGGCATAGCAAGCTAAGCCCTAGGTTCATTGGCCCATATGAGATTCTCAGACGTTTGGGCAACGTGGCGTACGAGCTAGCTTTACCCCCAGCTTTGGCTAGCGTTCACCCTGTATTCCACGTATCTATGCTCAGGAAGTATGTCCGAGATCCGTCTCATGTGATTAGTCATGAGCAGTGGAGATCCAGCCAGATCTTTCGTATGTCGAGCAACCAGTAGCCATTCTTGACCGGAAGGTTCAGCATCTCCGGAACAAGAGTATTGCGTCGGTGAAAGTTCTATGGCGGAACTTCTCACGTGAGGAGGCTACGTGGGAGCTTGAGGATGCGATGAAGAAGAAGTATCCCCTTTTGTTTGAGTAGTGTCGTTCTAACTTCGAGGACGAAGTTTCTTTAAGGGGAGAGGGGTAAGGCCCTCTAATTTCCGTCGCATTATTTGCATTTATGTGTGTATGTTGTATTGTGTATGTATGTACATATTTACGTACGCATTAATTAGTATAATTACGTGCATGTGTTTATATTAAACATAAATAATGTATGTATTGCATGATGATAGTATGGATACAATACCGTATACATATTGCATGTATATATGCCGGTATGCATGGTTTCCTGCATAATTAGGTTCTGGCCGAAGGCCTTGGCGTCAACCCAGGCCGTTTAGCTGGTGTCAGCGTCCAGACATGGACGCCAACACTAACTCCGGCGTCCAGCGATATGGACGCCAATCTCTCTGGCTGCATGCGCAGCAGAGCTGCAAGCTTCTGAACAAGGTATGGCCACCATTGGGGGATGTCCCCCAACGGCTCTCAGGTGTCAAATCGGTATGGTGAGTGGGTGAGGGGCTCTCCTTAGGTCTGAACCCGAATTGGTCCTCCCACTCCTCACTTCACCTTGCAAGAGGAGAGAATAGAGGAAGAAAAACCCTAGGAGAAAAGCTGTGAGAAAACCCATTTTACCCCTCAAATCCGACCCCTTGGAGCTTGATCTGAGATCTTCTGCGACAAGGAGGAAGCTGGAGCAAAGGAGAAGGCTTCCCCACGTCCCCTTCTGTGGAGCATCCAGGAGCCCGGAGGAAGGGATCTTGGAGGGAGTTCTGCAACTTCTTGGGACTGCCCAAGGAGGTCTTCACCAAGCCCTAATCCTTGGAGGAATTTTAGAAAGGCAAGTGACCTATCCCTGATGTTCCCTTATGAGTCTAGGTTGGTTTGTGATTTTTATGGATTTTCCTCGAGTCCTAGACCCTCCAATTCACCCAAGATTCAGAGCTCGGGTGTGTTTCTGCACAGACCTGGTTCGACGGCAAGGTCCTGGACGCCCAGATCATGCTTGGCGTCCATCGACCATGCCGCTGACCCTGAGTCAGCGGCCAGAGACCGCCGCCGAGTTCTTCTGGACAGAACAGTGAGCTGTTCTGTCCCTCTTATACATTAATTTCGGTATGTTTTACGTGATGAGGATATATGGTAAACCTTATACTCTATGTATATTGTGCATTGTGGTGTGTGGATGAATGTGGTGTGTGATGGTGATGTGGGAAATGGTGTTCCTTAAACTTGTGAGCATGACTTGTTGATTTTGCAAATTAGTTTCATGATTAGAAGTGATGAATGCCTTGGTTTGGTCTGATCAGATGAGATTGTGGGTCAGTATGTGTTTGCAATTTTGGTAATTATCCATGCTTGTGTAATTTGTAAATAAATCGGTTCGGTAAAATAAAAGCATGCAAAATGATTGTAGTGTTCAATCCATAGATGTATGAATTAGGGAAATTTTGTATTCTCAATTCATGCATATGTGAATAGCTTATGTAAACAGCAAGTGGCTAATTGCAAAATGTGTTAGACCCATGTTAACTTAAGTTGTAATAGCATGCTAATTAGGCGTTTTATTTCTGTAAATCTATTTAGCTCAGAAAAATCTGAAAATTGAGGGTATGACCTGAACCCAAAACAGCATGTGGTTAAAATTTCAGGTCATTTGGATCAGTAAATAAAAAGTTATGTGTTTTCATGTGAAATGTGATAATTCGTGCATATGATCGTAATGTGATTAGATTTGTTTAAACCAACATGATTAGTGTGTTTACTGTGTGTTAACCTTGAAATTCTGTAGTACCATGTTAGGAAAACAGAGGTATTCATGTGAGTGAGAAAGTGAATGAGATGAAGTGTTATGTGTAAAACCAAGTGTAAAACGGTAAATGTGTAAATGTGTAATGTGCCAATGTGACACTGCTTCCGAGAGGCAGTGGAGCTGTATCAGGGAAAAGTCCCCTGAGAAAGTTCATTGTGTTAAGTGACCCTAAGGGCATTAGGGGGAAATCCTGGAGGTGGACAAGTACCACTGGTTAGGGTGGAGACTTGTTCTCCCGGTCTGCGCAGTCCAAGAGTCGCCATTGAATGCCTAGATGGCGTCTATGTGTAATGTGATGTGTATATGTCCTTCTTTGGTGGTTGGACTATGTGTCACGGCACCTAAAATGTGTAATGTGAAATGTGTATGTGTCATGTGTAAATGTGTAAGTGACATGTGAATGTGTATGTGTAAAGTGAACCATGTGAAAGAGGAAACTTGTGTAAATAAAAATGTGAAACTAAAGATGTGAAAATGTGTTATTGAAAACCATGTGAGACAAATCTGAAACCATGTGAAATCAGTGAATTATGTTATATCATGTATTATTGTGCAAAGATGTTAGAATCCATGTTAGGGATATTGGTGAAAACGGGACAAGATAGCATGATTTTGATCACATGATGTTTTATGCAGCGTTGTAGCTCTCATGCATAGGTTTCAGCCATGAAACCATATGAAATCAGCAACCTAAAGCATGTGAAAAGGTTCATGTATGTGTTTAAAAATGTGTAAAATCCATGCTAGTTGTGTTCCCCTTCCATGTATGTAAAATTTCATGTTGGTAGCTCTCATGTTTAGTTCTTTAAAGATTAAAGTTTCATGAGTAAATTGAATAGAGACCATGTGATAGGTGAATTTTATTTTAGAAATCTGAAAGCATGAGTTATGTATAAAATTGTAGAACTTTCATGATAGGTTGAAAACTTGAATGACTAACATGCTATGTGTGGCTAATTGTAATGTGCATGTAGAAACCACTAGGACTTATAAGTGTATATCATGAGTAGTGTTGCTTGCTGAGTCCTTGGACTCACTCCTTGCTTCGGCGTACAGGTATAGTTGGTGACACAGTAGCTTTGGAGGAGGCATCAGAGACGGACTCCGAGCGCGGAGACTAGCTAGTTTGGAGTTCTTGAGACTGTATCATTAGTATGTAAATTTGGAACATTGTACTAGAATATCATGAGAATGATGTTAAGTGTGGACATGTATTTAATTTCAGCAATTTAATTATGTGAACTCTAGTTCTTTTTGTTAATTGCAAACTGCATGTATGTTAATGTGATGATGAATGAATGAAGACATTGTCTTTTACTTCGCTACTCTGTTGTATATTCGCGTGTATCTCAGCTGTTTGTATCGTTTGGGTAAATGTCCCACTGTGCAGCACTCGCTATACCGACGTGGGTCGGTATGACCATACCGGTGTAACGAGGCCGTCACAATCGACTTCATATCAAAAACATTCTTTATAAACCACTTCATTGCATTTCTGACGGAAGAGAGATCAGAGGTGGTCGAAGCTTGATAGGAAGTATCCCTGGCACACGGACTGCACTGCTGACAGAATCTCTCCTGAGCCTTCAACAATTCTAAAACCGGTTCAGATTGACTTTCCTATGGCTCTTTCTGAGTTTTTGGACATACCCTCTGCCTTTCCTCTGAGGTGCTGGGTCTTCAATAGACTGCTCTCCCTGAGCAGGAGCTTCCTTTCAATCCATTGCTCCCCATGAGCAGGAGCTTCCTCTTCAATGGATCTACTGGAGCACTGGACTGCTCCACAGGAATGATTCTTCAATGTGGCCTTCTGCCACAGCGTCTTCCATTTCAATTTCACCAGACTGTGAGTCGATTCGAGTGGAGAGAGATGATTCAACTAAATCCTAAGAATTGAGCCAATTATTGAGGAGGGAATCACTGGCTTTATCTGCCACTTCCTCCTCAACTACAGAAGCTGTAAGAGATTCTGGCTGAAAGTGGTGCTACTGCCTGTGCTCTGCTGCTGACTGAGTGCTGCTGTCTGCTATGACTCTTCTGCTTGCTGCTGCTCTGCTGGTGACTCTCTGCTGCTGCTGCTCTGCGGTGCTTGATTGCTGATCGCGAAGGGTTACTACTGCCATTTCCTGAACATCAGGAATTTCTACATCACCAATTATGGCCTCTCCCTTGGCCACAGTGTCTTAGACCATACACCTTCAATTACAGAGAAACCACTTTTCTTGAGATTTCTGGACCTTATACATGGCCCATCTCTCCACAACTGCCCAGATAAATCTATTCCAAAATGTTTGAAAATCTTGAAGTAGATGAGCATAGGGCAATGAGACATTTAACTACTTTTTGTATCCCATATTTGATCTCTGGCAAATTTTATCCTTCCAACATAACTTGCGCCATATTAATCTCCTTGTGTTGAATCGCCCAAAAACATCATATCTGAATCTGCCCTAGTGCACGTTGAGAAGGTGGCACTGCGAGGAACCACAATTTGACAGATAATGAAATGAAGAAGACGGTTGTATGCATTCATCTGATTAATATCCAATTTTCCGTCTCTTAGCCTAAACCCTGGACCTATAATGCCAAGGCCTTTTGCTTCATCGTTCACTGCGTGAACCCACTGAATCCAGACGTCTTCACTCCAAACACATGTGCAACAATCATGATCGACTTTAATTTGGATTCCCTTTACCGATGATACAAGGGACCCATCTGCCTCTGACCTTAAGCACACATAAAATGCTTTCACCAGGTCGGGATAGCTTACCTCGGTGAAAGTGGCAATTTCATCCACTGCATCCTTCTCAGAGTTTCTGCTATACTTCCCATGCCATTCTTCTCGAGATTTGGAACATCCACTGCCTTGTTTCCGCATACCTTTGTCTTCACGAAGGGAACCTTTCCTGCTGTTCTGCGGACAGGTACTCAGCACTGTAGCCCCCTACACTTCCGGAGATCATCGGAGCGGCCATGGTAGAGAGGAGAAGAACTGTTCTGGAGAAGGGAGATGATGGAAGAGATGGAAGCCTCGAGGGATTCTTCGCGGGAAGAGGGGAAAGCTTCAAATCTTGCAGAGAGTCGATGTCGGAATCGTTAAGGCATCGGCTTTGGGTGAATAGATAAAGGAGAAAGGGTAAGGTAGAAGATGAGTCGTTCTCAGAACGATTTGACTAATTAGAATTATTTTATCAAAAACAGGAAGCGCCAAAAGGCGGTGGTAACGGCACAAGGCGACAAAAGGGTTTGACGAGTCAAACTGCTTTTAACACAATAGCGGTCAAGGAAGAGTAAATAAACTGAGTTTTGCTTAAAGTGAGAGAGAGAGAAAATTTCATTTATTCTGAAAAATTATATGCCATTTTAAATACATGAATCTTTTCACAAATTGTACATCCCTAATCCCTTCTAAGAGATGTAAATCTCTCTTCAGGTAGGGCTTTGTGAAGATATCTGCTAGTTGGCTATTGTATCAATAAAGGAATTTCTATATTTCCATTTGCAACATGATCACGAATAAAATGATATCTAACCTCAATATGTTTTGTCCTTGAGGCTGAACTGGATTCTTGGTCAGATTAATGGCACTGGTGTTGTCACACAGCAATGGAATTGATTTGATATTAATCAAAGTCTTCAAGTTGTTGCTTTATCAAAGGAGTTGTGTATAGCAACTTCCAGCAGCTACATATCAGCTTCAGCTGTTGATAGTGCCACTGAGTTTTGTTCTTTGAAGACCATGATATCAAACATCCTGCAAGAAATTGACAACAACCACTGGTGCTCTTTCTATCTATCTTGCATCCAGCATAGTCAGCATCAGAATATCCTACTAAATCTGTTTCACATGATTTGGATACCAAGACCTAAATCATGAGTTCTAGCTAAATATCTAAATATTCTTTTTACAGAAATTAGGTGTGATTCTCTAGGGTCTGCTTGATACCTAGCCACATGCATACACTAAACAAGATGTCCAGTCTACTTGCTGTTAAATAAAGTAAAGACCCTATCATACCTCTATAGTTCTTTTGATCTACCTTTTTACCATTTTGATCACTGTCCATTCTGTGATGTGCTCATTGGAGTTGACAGTGGTTTGGCATTATCGAATCCAAACTTCTTCAGGAGTTTCTTGGTGTATTTGGCTTGACAGATATGTGGTGCCTTCCTTCCCTGCTTGACTTGCAATCCAAGGAAGTAGTTTAGCTCCCCCATCATACTCATTTCAAATTCTCCCTGCATAAGCTTCTCAAAATACTTGCAAAGAGATTTGTCAGTAGAACCCAAAATGATATCATCTACATAGATTTGAACTAATAGTATGTGATTGACCTTTGACTTTATGAATAATGTGCTATCTACTTTGCCTCTATTGAAACCATGATTAACAGAAAAGAGCTAAGCCTTCATACAGGCTCTAGGTGCTTGTTTTAAACCGTATAATGCCTTATGGAGTTTGAAAACATGATTAGGAAATTCGGTGTCATCAAAACCTGAGGTTGTTCAACATACACTTCCTCTTTTATAAACCATTTAAGAATGCTGATTTAACATCCATTTGAAATAGTGTCAAGTTTAGAGCTGATGCATATGCAAGTAAGATTCTAATAGCCTCAAGTCTAGTACAGGTGCATAGGTTTCATCAAAAATCTATGCCTTCCTCTGAGAATAGCCCTGAGCTACCAATATGACCTTGTTTCTTAGGATTACACCAGTTTCATCCAATTTGTTTCTGAACACCCATTTGGTGCCAATAACGGGATGATCTGATGGTCTAGGAACAAGTGACCATACTTGGTTTCTCTTGAATTGATTTAATTCATCTTGCATGGCTATTATCCAAGATTCATCAGTTAAAGCTTCATTGACTGTCTTAGGCTCTATCTGAGAAACAAAGGCTAATAATCACAAGGGATTACATTACCTCTTGTTCTTACCCCTATGGATGGATCACCAATGATATTCTCAAGTGGGTGATCTTTCTTATATCTCCATTCCTTTGGAAGATTTTCATGAGTAATTCTTCTTGTTGTAATTCTTCCAGAGGTGGATCATCCTTGTCCTCAATTGATGTATCTTTAAGCTTTTGGACAGTTCATCTACATCATCATTATCACTATCTACTTCCTTTCTCAAGGAAGGGTTAGTTTCATCAAAAATAACATGCACAGTTTGTTCAATTAATAGTGAGCATTATTGAAACTCTATAGCCTCTGGGTTTAGAAGTATACCCATAAAGATGCCTTCATCTGACTTGCATCCAACTTACCAATGTCCCTTTTTCCGTTGTTGTGAATAAAGCAAGGACATCCAAAGATTCTGAAATGACTTACCTTGGGCTTCTTCCTTTGAACAACTCATATGCAGTCTTCAGTATTGGCCTGATCATTACTCGGTTGACAATGTAACTGGCTGTGTTGACTGCTTCAGCCCAAAAATATGGTAGCTCATATTCAGAGAGCATGGTTCTTGCCATATCCAAGAGTTCTGTTTCTCCTCAGCTATACCATTTTGCTGTGGTGTCCTTGGTGCTGAGAAATTGTGCTGAATTCCTTGATCATCACAGAATCTAGCAAATTTCATTTTGGAACTCACCACATGGTCTGATCGAATGGACACAATACTGAACTTCTGATCTTTCTGGACTTCTTACTGAAACTGACAAAATTATCAAAACTATCATCTTTATGCTCTAAGAATGATAACCATGTGAATCTTGAGTAATCATCTACTATGACAAATCCAAAATTCTTTCCTCCAAGACTGGTAGTCCGCATTGGTTCAAATAGATCCATATGTAGGAGCTCTAAGGGTTTTGAGGCAGTCACCACTGTCTTTGATTTGAAGGAACTCTTTGTGTGCTTTCCCTTAGCACAGGCTCTACAAACACTTTCCAATTTTCCATTGACTTTTGGTAGACCTTCCACAAGATTCCTCTTTCTGAGCTTGTTCAATCCGTCCAAGCTGCAGTGGCCTAGTCTTCTGTGCCACAGCTCAGTTGATTTGTCTTTGCTGGCTGCCAGACACACATTTTGCTCTTTGAGTTCTTCAAGGTAGAGCACGTACAATTCTTCTCTCTATTTGCTTCAAAGATGACTGCTCCATCCTTTAGTATGGCACTTTGATTCTTGAAACTTGATTTGATGACCTCTATCACACAGCTGACTTATACTGATGAGGTTGTGCTTTAATCCTTTGACTAATAGCACATCTTCTATGACTGTTTTTCCTTTGCTATTACTGATCCACTGCCTACTATAGTTCCTTTCCCATTATCTCCATAAGTGACTGTTCCTTCTTCAGCTTGGAGATGGGAAAACAGCTTCAGGTTTCTGTCATGTGCCTTGAACACCCACTATCCAAATACCATTTGGATGCTCGAGGATTAACCTGAAATTAAGACATCAAGCTTTAGGTACCCAAGTTCTTTTGTCCTGATGGGTCAGTATCATATTTTTTACTTTCATTATCCACTTCTTATGTCTTGTTGGACAGGTGGATTTAAATGACCTAGCTTATTACAGTGACTACAACATGATGTTTTTGTTACTCTTTCAATATACTTAAAATTAGCTTTATAGGCTGTATTTTCCTCAGGAACAAATCTTGGAGTTGGATACACTTGGGTGGAATTATAGTTTCTGCATTTTCAAGGGGTGTGTAGCCTACACCATCTTTCTCTTACCTGAGCGTCTAGGTCTTTTAATATTAAGGGATTCTTACCATTTGTAAATTTTCTAATGTGCTTGCTAATTTCTCATTCTCTTCATTTAGATTTATATCTTTTCTTAATTCATCTACACTTTCTTGTTTTTCTAATTTGTTATTTGTTTATTCTTAACTTTAAGTCTTCACAACAATTCATTTCTTCTTTTAGTTCGATAATTGCTTTTCTAGTTCTTCATTTTTGTTTTAAGTCTGAGTTAGTGTTTTCTAAGCATGTATATATTCTCTTACTAATCTTAAGTAATTTAGACACCTTTTATATTTGTCGTAAAGTCATTAAAGGCGCTTCCAAATTGTCAGAATCTGAATCAGAATTATTACAAGAATCGAAAGAAGAGTCAGAGGTTACCTTTCTTCGAGTTGGCCATGAGAGCAGGTTGGCTTCTTCTTCATCACTGCTTGAGCTTGACTCACTGTCTGAGTCACTGCTGTTCTCCCAAGCAATGCCATTGCCTTTTTCTTGTATCTTCTGAACTTCTTGGAGCTATCCTTCTTCTTGTGATCATTTTCTTTAGCATTGGACAATCTGCCTTGATATGTTCAGGCTTCTTGCATTCATAACAGATGGTCTCTCCTTTCTTCATTTCTTTGCCATCTGATCTTTTGAGGTCTTTATTTTCTTAAAGTACCTTCTGCCGGATTGAAATTTTTTCTTCTTGGCCAGGATGCGCTGCAATCTCTTAGAGAGCATTGCTTCTTCATTTTCGCTGTCTACCTCACTCCGCTAGAGCTTGCTTCTGATGACTCTTCTTCTGCTTTCAAAGCATTGGAGTGCTTCTTTCTGCTAGATGATTCTCCTAGCCTTTCCATGTTGATCTCATGGGCCATGAGGGACCGATGAGCTTTTCTACTGACATTCTCTTAAGGTCATTAGCTTCTTCGATAGCTGTGACCTTTGGTGTCCATGAAGATGGCAAGGATCTGAGAATCTTCTTACCATATCACAATCTCATAGGACTTTCCTAGACTGGCTAAACCATTGGTGATGTCAGTGAATCGACTGAACATCTGGGTGATTGACTCACCTGACTGCATTTGAAATCTCTCATACTGAGTGACAAGAATGTCGATTCTTGTCTCCTTTACTTTATGTACCTTCGTATGTAATCCTTAGCTTTTCCCACATTTCCATGGAGGATTTGCAGGCTGAGACTCTGTTAAACTCCTTCTTGCTTAGAGCACAACATAAAATGCTCTTGGCTTTACAGTTCAAGGAGATTTTCTTTTGTCTTCATCTGTCCATTGTGCTTTCTCATTTGTGACAACCAAGTCACCTTCTTCTACTATTGACCAGATTTGATAGTCGTGGCCTTGTAGAAAATATTCCATTCTGGTCTTCCAATACGGATAATCTTCACCATCGAACAAAGGGGGTCTATGACTGACTGACCTTCGAAGTTGCCTTGGGCTGCCATTGATCTTTGCTCTTCAGATCGTTGGATCTTCTTCTTTGTCGAAGAGACTCGCTCTGATACCACTTGTTGCCCAGCTAGCTAGCCCAGAGGGGGGGGGGTGAATGGGTTATTAACGAAACTGATCTTTGATACCTGTTTACTAAAAATTACACAACAACTTAAATGAAGGTTAGAGTTAGAGGAAATAAGATAGCAATCACACAAAATACAACCACAAGACAGTAGGATTTTTATCCTGGTTCGGAACTCCTTTCCACAGGAGACCTACGTCCAGTCCCTGAGCAATACCTCAGGATTTCACTAATCAAGGGTACAGTCCCCCTTAAGGACACAACAACACCCCAACTCAGCTGGTCTTCCTTCACACCCGAATGGAACACCACCCTGGATACCACCAGGTCTTCTTCACACTAGAAGGGAACAACACCCTGGATACCACCAGGTCTTCCTTCACACCCGAAGGGAACACCACAAAAGAGGTTTGAAAGACAAGCCCCTAGATCAAACTGCAACAAGCATGATCTGAAGGACCTAGCACTGAGAGCAAAGAATCTAAATCTAGGCTCACTCTCAGAACTACACAAGCTCTCTTCAAATGATCTTTCACTAGCTAGTAGAGAGCAAAAGAGCAAAAGCTAAGAGGAATGAAGTTTTCTGCTCTAAACTTTCTTCAGAAGAATTGAATGTTTTTCTTGAACGTTGTATTTTCTTCTGTTCTTCTGACTTGTATATATATCTTCAATTTGAAATCTAGACGTTAAGAGTTGTTGTCTCTCTTTTGAGTAGTCGTTAGACTGAATGACATCTGGAGTCTTGGAAGCTTCCTATCAACAGTCTTTTGATTACTTGAGCACGCAAAGAGATGAGATCTTCAAAGATATTCGATGGCTTCTATTTGTTAACGTTGTACCATGAAGCTAGATCAGAGGTCTGCACATATGTCAATCTCAAATAGCAGACAGATAAGCTGTCTCTGATATCAGTCAACGTCAGTAGCAATAGTCAGAAAATAGTAATGCCAAATAGCTTAAGTCTAAAGACGTTATCAGAGTAACACGATAAAGGATGATATGGTCTGCATGCATGCATAGATATGTTCAGATCTCAAAATGCAAAAGCGTCAGAGAGATGTCTACGTGGACTTTGACTGGTCAATGCTTTAAGATGATAAGATATCAAGATATGAAATCGATGACTATATGACTCATGAAATCGTTATGAGTCATAGCAAATCGTTATGAACACTTATCAAGTCGTTATGAACTCTAAAGAAATCGGTACGGCTACCAAGTCGTTACGAGTTTCAAGGAAATCGTTACGAGAACTAAAGAAATCGTTACGGCTACCAAGTCTTACAGTTTCAAGAAATCGTTACGAGAACTAAAGAAATCGTTACGGCTACCAGTCGTTACGAGTTTCAAAGAAATCGTTACGAGAACTAAAGATCGTTACGGCTAGCAAGTCGTTATGAGTTCTAAAGAAATCGTTACGAGAACTAAAGAAATCGTTACGGCTAGCAAGTCGTTACGAGTTTCAAAGAAATCGTTACGAAACTAAAGAAATCGTTACGGCTAGCAAGTCGTTATGAGTTCTAAAGAAATCGTTACGAGAACTAAAGAAATCGTTACGGCTATAAGTCGTTACGAGTTTCAAAGAATCGTTACGGAACTAAAGAAATCGTTACGGCTAGCAAGTCGTTATGAGTTCTAAAGAAATCGTTATGAGAACTAAAGAATCGTTACGGCTAGTAAGTCGTTACGAGTTTCAAAGAAATCGTTACGAGAACTAAAGAAATCGTTACGGCTGGCAAGTCGTATGAGTTTCTAAAAATCGTTACGAGAACTTACGAAATCGTTACGGCCAGAAAGTCGAAGAACGACCTACCAACGACTGGAGACTAGATCAAGAAATTTCTGAGCACCCTCTTGCTTTAGCCGAGAGGGCTTCAATAGCAAGATTTGATCTTCTAGGATTTTATAGGGCAAGTAACCTATGTACATCATCCCTATACATGTCCTAGTTCCAGAATTTTTACGGATTTTTCTCGAGTCCTAGACCCTCCAATTTCCCCGTACATGTGAGTGTGACTGTGCAGATTGCTGTCTGAAAGTTGACGGCAACATCCCCTGCCGTCAAGTTCATCAGTTGACGGCAAGAGATGTCGCAGTTAACCCAGTTGGCGGCCAGGACTGTGCAGTTAAGTTCTTCAGTGTTCTGAAAAATACTATTTGATCTTCTTTAATATATTTAATGATTCTGGGTATGTGTTCATGCTGTAACTTTTATGTGGGGTCAAGGGTGATTAGTAGGTCATGTCATGAGTTTTCATGAATTTTCATGATTTATGTTAATTATTAAAATTTTTTGAAATTGAATTATGATAATAAAATAACCATGTTTTAATTTGTGTAAAAAGGACAGTTGTGAGTTAGAGTTTGGTGAATTTTCTGTAATGATATGTTTATTGTATATACACCTTGACATTGGCATATTAGACACCCTTACTAGAATTTCTGCTTTAGAGAAATTAGTGAGAAATGCACCAGTGATTTGGTTTAACTGTTATAATTATATTTTTGTTCATAAAAATCTGAAAATTTGAGTACATGTTATGGTTGCTGTTCATAACCTCTGATAAAAATTTCATGAAGTTTTGATGATAGTAGGTATTTTTATGGTTTAAAATGTGAAAATAGTCATGTTGTGCATGTTAGAGTTAATTTTGTATACTTTAAGAGTTAGCAACATGTAATATCTTATCTTAAGTTAATTATCACTGTTTATCAGTAAGGTGAATTTTCTATAAACGGAAATGTGAATATTATGTAAGTGTATGTGAAATAGGATGAAAAAAATGTGTGTGAGCATGAGTAAAAGGTGATAAGAATGATAAAGTGATTAATGAAATATTTAGCCATGTATGACACTGCTACCATAGGGGTCTGAGAGCTGTACCATAGAAGAGTCCCTATGGAAGGCTCAACGTATGAGATAAATCCTAAGGGCATTAGGATAAAATCCTGGAGGTGGAAAAGTATCGTGGCTAGGGTGGAGAGGGCTTCTCCCGGTTCTACGCAGTTACCTAGATTTGCCACCGCATTGCCTAGGTGACAAATATGTGAAAGTGAGTGCTAAGTGGTAAGTGATAAGCGCTAAGTGCTAATGTGATTGTTTTCCTCTACTTGGTAGTTAGGACTATGTGTCATGGCAACTTAAGAGTTTAAATGTGAATATAGTGTAAGTGATAAATGTGAATGTAAGAGTAAAGGAAATGGAGGGAGTGTGAATTGATATGAAAGGGAAGAGTAAAAGATAATAAAAGTATAATTTCATGTGAAAACCAATATATTAATACATGTGTAATTACTTATGTCATTCATAGTAACCATCATAATTGTAATATCATATTTAGTATTATGTGATATAGTTAACTATCTCCATATGGTGGTGTGTATGAATATGTGCATGTAATATGTAAAGAAACACAATGTAGACAATTGATATGTAGAGTTGACAAATGAATAAAATGACATGAAAATAAGTGTAAATCCATGTAATTAAGTTTAATTCATGTCAAAACAGTAAGCTAAATGAGATTTTGTTTTTGATAAACATACGAAATAATGTCCTAAGTTCTATGATAGAATTGCTATTCATTTAGTATGTACTTTCATACTTAATTTGTAGATGATTGCCATCCGATTGAATGTGTATAAATCTTCATTCCATGTTTAATAAGGTGAGATCATGGTGAATTATTCATATTAAAACAGCAAATGAAATGTGTAAATAAATGAGAAAAGTGCATGTGAAAAATAAATAGAGATCATGTTAGGTTGTTATCTACGTTATGTATAATGCATGTTCTAATTGGTAGAGCTGTTACACAATAAGGAAAAAATGTTTAGATTAATATATCATGTTACATGATAGGTGTTTAAGAGTGCATATGTTCATGTCATGTATGTATTAATTGGATTATGCTTAACTATGATAGAAAGATTAATATCATATTATGTGTTTACTAGAAAACATGTGCAAGTGTCATGAGTGTATGATAAATTGTACATTAAAACAAAAGTTAGTTGTATGATAAAGTGATGTGAATACATGAGAATTTGACCAAATACTATGCTAAAAGTATGCATCATCTTGTACATAACCTTGTATTTAAATTGATTAAATTATGCAATAATATGATAAAGATTTGAACCATGTATCATAGAATATATAAAATGTGTAGAGAACTTGTGTAGATGTATGTTTTTGTATGATTTAATATGAGCATGTATTAATCTGGAATGTGTTTGGGAAACATAGGTGGGGTAACCATAAAAAGCTTGTGCTATGTGAATTAACGTGATTAGTATGATAGCATGTGTTTCATTATTGTTGGTAGTTTAATGTGTATATCATATATATAAGTTTGATGTTTTAGATTACTTGCTGAGTTTGAAAGACTCATACTTGCTTCGGCGTACAGGTGTGACAGATTATCCAGTAGCTGAGGAGAGAATAGTGAAGATTGATACTGCATACAAGGAATAGCACTGAGGAGATTTATTTTTGGTAGTTGCTTAAATTTATAGTTGAATAATGTTATCATAGGACAATGTACGAACAATGTAGTTCTTTTCAAGTTGTAATAATGTGGACTATAGTACTTCTTTTACTATATAGACTGTGGAATGTGGTGATGGTGGAATGAAATATAATATTTCTTTTAATTCCGCTGTACTCTTTTATTATCATGGACATATCAACCTTATCGTTTAGTGTGGGTTACTTTCCCACTGTGACGATGCTCTTTGTACCGATGGGGATTGGTATAATCGTACTGGTATAAAGGGGGTCGTTACAGGTAGGGACCCCTTGATCCTCTCGCCCTAGCATGCTCCCCTCCCCCTTGAGATGTTGTTTTCCTCGTGGTTTGGGGTGTGGGAGTGTGAGGAATCCATGCTCGTGGTTGAGTGAGGTTCCATCGAGTGTAGATTCGTGTAAATCCATGTTTGTGGGGTTTTAGGGGTGGTATGCTTGATTTATAAGCTTTCTTACATGTTCTCCAAGCTCCCCTCCCCTTGTGGTGTGTTGTAATCCCATTTTTGGGGTGGTCTCCGGGAGGTCTACTCCGGAACCCCCCTCGGCTAGAGACGGGACCGCTATAGAGGTCGCGATGATGTCACGACTGGAAGGCCGTCGCGACATCATCACGATGCTCTTGTGCGTCGTGACAAGGTCGCGACGGCTTGGGCCACCGCGACAGTGTCACAATAGGGTAGGGTGTCATGATAAGGTCGCGACGGCCCAATGCGTTCCGACTACAGCAGTGTCACGCCCCAACGCGGAATATCGGAGCGCGAAGGCAGTTGCAAGAAAAGTATAGAGCGTATACTAGACATCAAACCATTGCCACTGAATAATACTAAAGCAAATCTTTCTCATTATTAATTTTCCAAATGTCTAGTTACAACCACTAATATCAGAGCCATTCTATAGGGCCCAATTACATTGCATTAGAAGGAAATAACTAACTACAACTGTAAGATAACATAACGACTCGAGGGTACTCCTGGCTTCACTCTTGGTCATTCCCTTCTCGTGAGTATATGTGTCATCCTCGGTCTCACCTGAGAACACAACATTAAATAACGTAGGGTGAGCGATAACGCCCAGTAGGACTTAAATCTCAGGCTCAAGCAGGCTTTAAATAATTATGCATTTAATGGCAGAGTATCTAAAGATAGTAGGTACAAGAGAGTCAAAATATAGCAAGAGATAGAACAATAGCACGAGAGCGAGTATAGTTTCCAAAATAGCACAAGTATCGAGTATAGCACGAATAGCAGAATGGCCATAGCACAACTAGCACAAGTATAGTAATAGCACGACGAGTATAGCACTTGTTGTCATTCTAGCCATCGAGAGAGTATAGCACGTTTTGTGTTTTTGATTGTCATATAGATAGTCGAGATAGATAGCACTTGAGTGTAATGCCAAACACTCTGATCATTTAACTCCCATGGGCACTAGCACTTTCGGGCGCACATCCCAGGACCAGATCGGGCCCTTTATATATTGCCAAGCATTGGTTATATTGTTTATCTTTAGACAATCAGTCAATGGCCATATAGAGTACCAGAAGTAGATGAGAGCACTAGATGAATAGAAGAGAAGCAGAGTGACGTGAATAGACGAGCGAGTAGAGTACAGATGAGAGCTAGTGGTTTGTACGTAATGCGTCGAGTAAACAGGCGATAGTAACAGTTGCACGACACGCGCACGTCGTGTTGGCAGTCAGGTGGAACTCACATCCTACCACTGGCCTTGTTATGCACAGGTCCAGAGGTCCGGCGTGATTTAAGATGAGAGTGAATCTCTAATAGCCGTTTGGATCATAGATCCCTAAAGGGTATCGTAGGTATTAGGGTACAACCGGCTCGTCGACCATGTGGGAATCCATGATCAGAGGAGACTTACGGAGGCCTTGTGCAAGGGTTCACTAGTCGGCGAAAGGAATATCCGACGGAGAGTTCACCACAAGCCAAGTATAGTGTGTATATAAACATGTGCTCGACGTTCTAGAGGAATTCTAGAACAGTGGAGCGTCGATATCGGTATATAAACAACGCAAGAAACGAATACAAGTCCTTTAAAATAGGGCAATTACTATACCTTACTTCGGTAATTTACCAGATACATTATGAGATATTTTCTGCAAGATTTCAGCCATAAATGGATGGTTCAAGTGTGCAAGTGCAAGTGGAAATCATAGATAGAAATAAGTCGTGAACATGTATTTTAAATCATTCAATATAGCATCCTTTTTAAGTAGGGTTTTTACTAGGGGTATAACGGAGAAGGCGTAAGGATTATTTATAAAATGACAAAATTATTATTTATTTTTTTTATGGGTTTTTCATCAAAAACTTGTGAAGGTGACATACCCCTGTACTGGTCGCGACAGGGTCAGGACAGAACGCGACAAGGCCTAAAAAGGGTCGCGACAGGGCATGCAAATGGGTACTGAGAACGCGACGGCTCGTCTGTCGCCTTCTTGGTCGCGACAGGGTGGCTGTCGCAATCAGGCCCCAGAAAACGACATATCGAGGTGTCGCCTTCTGGTTGTCTGCGTCTGACTCCGACAGGAGTCAGACCAGGCATTGGATTGCGGGCCAGAACATTGAAATTTCGATACAGGGTCGTTCAGGAAATCATAACTAATTATATAGTCAACGACAAATCATGAAACCAGTTGCAAATTAAACTAGACATGTAAGGGTACTTCCAATAAATCGGAATTAGAGAGAGAGCATGGTTTGAACATGGTTTGAGAACGAACAAGAACAAGTAACATAGAACATGATACAGGGAGCAAGATCGATTTAATTCGAGTAACATGTTCAATAGAAATTAGGGCTTTTAGGGGCAAAAGATGCCTATCATGCATCAGTATCTCCCATTAAAATTTGGAGGCATGAGATAGAGTATCCAAGGAGATATGAATTAAGCATGAAGGTTCGGGGTCATAAGAACTGCAGAACTTTGAAAATTCATAAGAAAAGATTTGATCGCTGGAAAATTATGAAATTTGAGGGTTTTGTTCCAGAGGGTAGAAAGATCCTACAGAAAAAGCTTCACGGTTTATGCTTGTGAGAATGCCTACCTTGACTCGATTTCCTCTCTAGGGCTAGAACTTGAAGAACGGGGTTGAGAGCTTGAAAGGTTCTTCTCCCCACGAAATCTCCTCCTCTGGCCTCTCCTTCTGGTCCAGGAATCCTTTGGCACGAGCTTGGGTCGGCCATGAGGGTTTTAGGAGAGTATTTAAGCTTCTCCTCTTTCTATTTCCTAATAGGACTCTAATTTCTCTTAAATCTCCGAAATTTCCTTATTTTCCTCTCCTTCCTTGCTTTCCAATCTCTGTTTAGACTAGGAAGAGATCCAAATTCGTGCTAACCCATATGGGGTAGGTTTAGGAATCCTATTATAACTCAAACTAGCTATTAATGCATTAAATACCCCTTTTCTATTTAGGTAATAATTTAGTTACGAATTTAGGATATTTTCCTATTATTCTCCCTTTGTAAATTCATAATTTTAACCCAATAAATTCTAGAAGATCCATTAAGCAACCCATTACTCTTTTCCATCTAATGAGTTTTATTTAATGCTCTATTTAAATATCCATTAGCTAGGTTTTAAATTCTTTATTTAAATTTTATTTTTCGTAAAAATTCAGGTTGCTACAAGCAGAGACGGTAGGTCTTGTGAAGTTTCGTGTTTTGTGAAGTCTTCACCGCTCTTCCGCTTCTTACTGTACACGTGGCATCTGTGCTAGTTCCCTAGTACGGTCCTACACTAGTCATTCCCCAATGCTCAGCACCTGAGGGTCTATCCCGTGAGAGAGGTTGTTACTGTTGCTTGGGACCCCCATCCTCTTGCGCCATAGAGGGAGCGTTCGGGCGACGAGTGTACTCGAGTCACAGACTCTGGAGTTGAGGGGAAAACGGTGGTTAGGACTGCGCATCGAGTCGTTTGCAGAGCTCTCTTGGTTAGCCTGGGACACCGAAGACGGCGGAGTTCTACCTGGTGCAGGCTAGCCAGTCCTTTTCTCACTGCCTCGCTCTTTGTGGCCAAGCGTGGGACTGTGGTCCGGTCAGACTACGGCGGTTACTGTTGCGTACTTTGTGTCTACCTCACTTTGACGAGACGTGGAGGTCTGGACCTGAGTCGAGGATAAGATGTCAGTGGACGCACCTGACCAGTTGACTAGTGGTAGTGCTTTCCGTAGCTAGTGTTTCTTGTCCAGGCGAGGTTTCCCCCTGTCTGTGTTGCTAGCCATGTGGTGGTCACGATGAGTAGTCGTACGGAGTTTCCGACCTTGTTGTACTCCGTACCGTTTCTAGTTAGTAGCTTTACTTCCACACTTCTGTTTGTAGGTAGAAGATATAACTGTTGTATTTAATTGATATATATATATTATATATATATATATATATATATATATATATATTCTTCTGCTGTTAGAGCCAGTAGGAGATTGGTAGTCCCTACTGAGCTTCTGTTGTGATGCTCATCCCTCCATTTCCCAGGTGAGACTTCTCAGCAGCAGCAGGGCGCGCACGGGTGGAGGAGATGGGGCGGTAGTTGTGGTCCTCGTAGCTAGCAGTGATTTCCCCTTCTCAGTGTACGTCACCCTCGGGGTATGCCCCTAAGGGACTTGTATCCCCTGCTTTTGCTTGTACTAGTTGTGTGTGTTGGGACTGTACTTAGAGCGGTACACCGCGGTCTCGCTCATCTTTTTGTTTCCGCATGTGAGCTTCTATTTTAGCAGTTGACATTTACTTCCATTACATATCCTGTTAGATTTATATTATAGCCCTTCCGGGTCTCCGGATCCATGGGCCAAGGGTCGGGTTCTCGGGGTCGTTACAGTTGGTATCAGAGCTAGAGTCTGACAGGACTTGTAATGGATTTAAACTGTGGCAGGAAGTCCCAAAAGTAGTACAGGTACACTGCTAGCCGCACGAGTCGGTATTATTAACCTTATTGGTTGTGTGCCGTGTAGGACATGGCTTCGCGCAGGCGTAGGCAGGCCAGAGAGCTGATAGAGCAGCAAGATAAGTCGGATATGCCCGCGTAGGGGCAGGTCCAGGAGGAAGTGTTAGCAGAGGAGTCTGTGGCACAGCCTCAGGGTGCAGCGGCAGCAGCAACAGCAGGAGGCCAGCAGCAACAGGAGTACCAGCCCCCACCACAGCATTACGCAGATTGGTTTCTCTTGGTAGAGCAGTTCTTTAGGAACCTGTACTAGAGAGCGTGGTAGCCTGGGCAGGCGGCAGCGGGAGGTCAGCCTCCAGTACCTCCCCCAGCGCTACTGGAGCAGCAGACAGATGCAGAGGTGGAGCAACCAGCAGTTCAGCAACCGTCTGATACTGGGAGTACTAGGCTGGTCAGAGGAGGATGGCTATCACGGAGGACATGATCGCCCTCTTGGAGAGGTTCTTGCATCTCTGACTGCCAATGTTCTTTGGTGAGTATGATCCAGACAAGGCGGAGAGTTGGACGCATGAGTTGGAGTGCACGTTCGAGACTATGGAGTGCGCCGAGGAGGACCAGGTCAGACTGGCAGTGTACCAGCTCAAGGGAGCAGCCCATGAGTGGTGGAGAGTTCAACGGAAGACTCAGTTCTAGGGGTAGTGTTTAGATCAAATCACTTGGCAGCGGTTTTTGTAGATCTTTCGTGGCGAGTACTTCCCCGACTATGCTCGACGTGAGAGGCGAGACCAGTTCCACGAGTTGGTGCAGGGCGATCTCTCGTTACACAGTACCACCAGAGGTTCGTCCGGTTGTTGAGGCATGTTCCTCATGTAGCAGGCAGTGAGCAGGCTTGTGCAGAGAGGTTCATGGCAGGTTTGAGGCCAGATTTGAGGTGGGGCATGACTGCTCACATGTGTACCACCTTATGGGAGGCCGTGGCTAAGGCCACCGCCTTGGAGAGAGAGACCTGGCAGCCCCAGCAGCAGCAGCAGTACGAAGGAGTTTCTTCGAGGTTCTCACCGTACCAGTGCCCCGCAGGCAGTCGTGGTAGTGCGACTTCTTCTTCCTCGGGCTCAGGCAGTTCACGATTGCGCTCGAGATTTAAGCAGATGACCACACATGGTGGTGGTCGAGGGAAGCAGTAGAAGCGCCGGTCGAGGTTTGCGGAGTAGTCAGTCCAGCAGGGAGCGGAGCAAGGCAGACAAGAGGCAGTTTGCTACACTTGTGGTTTGCCGGGCCACTTCAGGAGGGATTGCCCGATGGGGCAAGCCTAGCATCCACAGCAGCCAGTGCAGTACACACAGCAGCTACCGTAGTACCAGTTCCCTCCTCAGCAGCAGGCACCTCATCAGCAGCAGCAGGGACAGTACCATTTGCAGCCTCAGTAGTTTCAGCAGCATCAGCAACCTCAGTAGTTCCAGCCATACCAGCAACAGCAGCAGTTCCCTCAGAACCAGCAGCAGCCATAGTAGCAGTAGCCCCAGCAGGTGCCGCAACGTGGGTGTGGTCGTGGCCGTGTGATGGCTCTTACCAGGAAGCAGGTAAAGGCATGGAACCTGGTTATAGGTACCTTGCCTATCCTTGGTAGAGCTGCCCATGTTTTGGTTGACCCCAGTGCTTCTCTCTGTTTTGCTTCCTAGGAGTTACGAGTCTCTGGTTCATCACACCCCTGAGAGGCAGTGTGATGTGATGGTCGATCTCCCATCCGGCAATTACATGCGTTCTTTTGGTTACCTGGAGGGCATCACAGTTGAGGTTGAGGGACACCAGTTGCCAGCCAGGTTGTACGCATTGCAGCTTCGTGACTTTGACGTCATCCTGGGCATGGACTGGTTGGAGGCTCACTCAGCTGTGGTTGATTGTCAGCGGAAGACCGTTCGGTTTGAGATACCTGGAGCGCCCGTTCTCTGCTTCTGAGGTATCCGGTCTACCCGTCGACCCTTTATTTCCTTCTGTAGAGCTCGTCGTTTGATCCGTGATGGTTGTGTTGCATACCTTGCTTCTGTTTGTTCCTTGGAGCCTAGCGGATCATCGGTTTTTGACGTGCCTGTTGTTTGTGAGTTCTCTAATGTTTTTCCGGAGGATCTACCTGGGTTACCGCCTGAGCGGGAGGTAGAGTTCTCCATCGAGCTTTTACCTGGTACGATGCCTTTGTCCAAGGCACCGTACCGGATGGCTCCGACGGAGTTGCGCGAGTTGAAGCACCAGTTGCAAGGGTTGCTTGAGCTGGGCTTCATTCGTCTGAACCGTTCACCGTGGGGAGCGCCGTGCTGTTTGTGAGGAAGAAGGATGGTAGTCTACGGTTGTGCATCGATTATCGGTAGCTGAACCAGGTAAAAGTGAAGAACAAGTACATGTTACTGAGGATTGATGATTTGTTTGACCAATTGCAGTCAGCCAGAGTTTTCTCGAAGATTGATTTGAGATCCAGTTACTATCAGTTGAGGATCAGAGAGTCTGATATTAGCTTGATGGATTTCCGTTCGAGGTACGGTCACTTTGAGTTCGTCGTGATGCTGTTTGGACTGACGAATGCGCCCGCGACATTCATGGATTTGACGCATAGGGTGTTCAGTGAGTACCTAGATCAGTTCGTGGTCATCTTCGTGGATGACATCTTGGTCTACTTGGCTTCTGAGGAGGAACATTTGAGGATCGTTCTAGAGACCCTACGGAGTCACCAACTGTACGCCAAGTTCGACAAGTGTGAATTTTGGCTAAGGGAGGTGCACTTTCTCGAGCACGTGATTTCAGGTTCTGGTGTGGTAGTGAACCCTGCCAAGGTCGAGGCAGTGCTGTCGTGGGAGCAGCCCACATCAATGTCAGAGGTTCACAGCTTTCTGGGCTTGGCAGATTACTACAAGAGATTCATCCAGGATTTTGGCAGGATTGCAGAGTCGTTGACCAGGTTGATAAGGTGGACGCTAGATGTGGTGGTCATGGGACTGTAAGCGAAGTTTTCAGGAGCTGAAGACGAGGTGACTTCAGAGTAGTGTTGGTCTTGCCGTCTGATAGCGGAGGGTTCGTGATCTACACCGATGTGTCGAGATCAGGTTTGGGTGCCATGCTGACGCAGCATGGTGGGGTTGTTGCCTATGCTTCTCGGCAGCTCAAGAAGCATGAGGAGAACTACCCTACCCACGACTTAGAGTTGGCAGCAGTAGTGTTTGCTCTAAAGTTGTGAAGGCACTATCTGTACGGAGAGGCATTCAAGATCTTCACTGACCATCAGAGTTTACATTACATTTTCACTCAAAGGATTTAAGCTCAAGGTAGTGCAGATGGCTGGAGTATTTGAAAGACTACGACCTAACCCTCTCCTATCACCTAGGAAGGGCTAAGGTCGTGGCAGATGCTTTGAGCAGGCGGGTTCGCTGAGTTTGCTGATGGTCAGGGAGTGGAGGCTGTTTGAGGCTGTCCTAAGGAGTGTGTTTTACCCGTCGAGGCGCAGAGACCGTGCAGTGATGACCAGCTTGTCAGTTCGTGCGTCAGTGTACAAGTAGGTGTTGCAGGCACAGCAGGCAGACTCAGAGTTAGCAAATATTTTGCAGATGCCAGATGTTAAGCTGGACGAGGATAGTGAGTCAGATTTCGAGGCAGGTTGTATGTTCCCGGTGATGCGCGCCAGGCGCTTCTGTCAGAAGCTCATAGATCGAGGTATGTTGTTCATCCTAGTTCCACCAAGATGTACCATAACATGAGGAGGTTCTTCTGGTGGCCAGGGATGAAGAGGGGCATAGCAGAGTTTGTCGCTCGGTGCCTTACTGTCAGTAGCTGAAGGCTGAGCACCAGCATCCTGGTGGTGAGCTACAGTCGTTGCCCATTCTTGAGTGGAATTGGGACGATATCACCATGGACTTTGTGGTTGGTTTGCCCCGTACCCCACAGCAGCATGATGGTATCTGGGTGATCGTGGATCGTTGACCAAGGTAGCGCATTTTCTTAGCTAGGCTGTATGTGGACAGAGTTGTTCCGTTTCACGGAACCCTAGTTTCGATCGTCTCCGACAGAGATCCGAGGTTCACATCAAGGTTTTGGCGCAGTTTGCAGAGAGCTCTAGGTATAGAGTTGAGGTTGAGTATAGTGTATTACCCGCAGTCAGATGGGCAGTCAGAGATGACCATTCAGACTTTGGAAATTATGTTGAGAGTGTGTTGTTTGGACTGGAGTCGCACCTTTCGATGGTAGAGTTCGCGTACAACAACAGTTATCACTCGAGCATCGGAATGGCACCATACGAGGCTTTGTATGGTCGCCCGGCAGGACACCACTTCACTGGTTTGACGTCGGAGAGAGGCAGCTTTTGGGACCAGAGATGGTGCAGCAGTGCATAGATACCGTCAGTTTGGTCAGGCAGAGGCTTCGGGCAGAATAGAGCAGACAGAAGAGCTATGCAGATATCCACAGGAGGCCGTTGTAGAATCGAGTGATTAGGTGAAACAGATCTAGAAGGGGGGGTTAAGTAGATCTGTTGCCAATTCTTGCGGAAGCTTAAGAAAATGAAAACTACTTTGACTCAGAGATCTAATCACAAAAACAATTTTCAGATCTGAAGTGTGAGTGTGTAAGAGGAGGTGTGAGACATTAGGCAATTAGTGTGAAACCACAATCCTATGCAATCATCTAGGACAGATCAACAATTCAAACCATTGCACATAGGATTTTATCGGCGCTTCGGAAATCACACCTGTGATCCCTATGTCCACCCCTCACACAATGAGGACACTCTACTCAAAATTTGAGTACAACTCACACTGGAGCACGACGACTCCAACACACTTGAGTTAGACAACTCACACACAAATTCCAGAGCACAACCGCTCCAGAAACTGAACACACTTGCTCAAACACACACTGAGTGTTCAAATCACCAAAACCGAGCTCAATGGCTCACAAAACACAAGCTAGATCAAGACCAACATAAATCAGACCCTCTAGCAATGATCTAATCCAAGGCAAATTCATTTACAGAAACTTGTGCAACACTTCATGCACAAATCTCATGGATGAATCAGAAGAACAACTTCAGAATTGTAAGAAATAGATACAATATTTGTGTTCTTGGATGAAGATTCCTTGCAGAAGGTTGAATTGAAGAGATCTGGTGATGCTTTCACTCACTTGGCGATGCTCTACTTCAATTGCCTCTGAATCACCATAAAATTCTCTTCAATTGCTTGCCTCTGCTGGATCTGCTCCCTTGAGAAGTGCTTCAACTTCTTCTTCAGAGCTCTCCTCCTTTTTTTTTTTTTTTTTGGATACGAATCTTTTTTTTTTTTTCAATAAAAGGTCACAGGTTCAGCGAACCAGCTAAGTGCACTACTCCCCAGCGGGGAATAGTGTGATTACTCCCCTGGTGTAAATCCCTGGGACCTGATATTTTATAACTGAGATAAAACTTGATACAAAACCTTTGGGGCATACCCCTGCCAAAATACCCATACAAGCAAGGAAAAACCCGAATACCAACCCATCCAAAAACAAACTCATTCAAGGTCACCCTGAATACAATTAAACCTGACGGAAGCTAGGTAAACCCGCCTTATCAATCAATATAGCTCCTCGAGATGACTGAGGTAGAGAAGATAAGTCATAAAACACCGAACTGGAAGAAGTATTGCAGGCATGATTGGCTAAAGAGTCCGTGGCTTGATTTCCTTCACGAAAAGTATGCTCTATCCGAGGCTTCATCAGATAAACAAAAGGAGCAGTCTGCGCCACCAAGGGAAGACACCCAGTGGGGAAAACGACCCGCTGAAATCGCCTACAGGGTTGTATGAGAATCCGAATACAAAATGGAGATGTTCAAATTCCGTTGCTTTGCTAATCGAAGCCCATCATACACAGCTCGGACTTCAGCAACTGCACTACTACCCATGCCATAAAAGTAGGAAAAACCACATAGGAAAACACCATGCTTATCTCTGATACAACCCCCACCACCACTCGGTCCTGGGTTACCTTTGGAAGCTCCATCAACGTTCAAACAATAACCATCCAAAGGAGGGATCCAGCTGACCGGGGAAGGAAGCTTGATGCTGACAGCGAAAGGAATATTGAACATCTGGAGAGTGGCTGCATTGCTATGAGAAATAGAACCATAGAATTTAATAGAAGCCATAGAAGAATGCACGGTCACAAGGATTTTCTTTTTTATAGACTCAATCTGAGTAAAAACACCCTCCATGCGAGCCCTACATCTAAATTTCCAGATTTCCCATAGCATAGTAATGGACATCAGCAATCCTGTAACCTGTAAAAGAGAGTTCATAGAAGTACCCACTAAAATACTCCAAAATCTGATGGATACATGATCACTCCAGGACATGTTGTTGCATAGGAGAGGAGCCACCCAGGACCATAGATCTTTGGCAATCATACTGGAGACAAATAAGTGATCTAGACTTTCCTGCTCATGAGAGGTACAACACACACACTTGGAAGCGATAGAAATGCCACACTCCACAATCCGAGAATCCACTGCTACCGCCCTATGGATCAGTTTCCAACCGAACATAGCAACACGTGGAGGGATAAAGTGAGACCACAGCTTCAACCATGCACTACGGACCACGCCAGTGGCCGAAGCTAAGGATAAGCTGATTTCACAGTAAATTCACCATGAGGATGGGAGCCCAAATAATGTATCTGGCTGTTCCGAAAGAAGAGATTGCGCATGCTGAGGAGATAAACTGAGAGAGGACCAACAGGTTTAGCAACATCAAATAAAATTTCTTTAACCGAAGCATGAGGAGTAGTAATTGCAACAGAGTTCTGAAGGGCTTGTAAGAGACTAGGGTCGCCTATCCAAGTATCAAGAAAAAACTCACAGTAGTACCATCCCCACCGATCCACCTTGTATGAGCCAAGAGCAACTCTTTAGCCTTCAAAAAGATTTTCTTAGAGATTCCAAAAGGAAAAGGAGAATGGACCTCCTGAAGTGAGAAAGAGAAAGGATCTAGATTAGCATAAGACGACCAGAGTGAGTGACCATGAAGGATGCCAAAGTTGCTTAGCCGCCATTGCCACCTGCAGAGTATTAAGATTACGGAAATTCAGTCCACCCTCATTAAGCGGCTTTTGCAACATGGACCAAGCCACCCAATGAAAATTCAGAGCTCTCCTTCACTCCCTCGTGCTTTCCAAGGAAGTAGATGGTTCACCACAGCAACGAGAAGAGCGGGAGTGGGGGATTCCTCCTTTTGCCGCCAAATGGTTTTTGCTGGAATCTTCTGGAGGTCTCCTAGGTCTTGGGGGTCAATAATTAGGGGGTATATATAGCCCCATAAGTCCAATTGTACCCTTGGGGTGTGTGGGCACACGATCCAAGGCAACTTCCCTTGAACCCCAAGCAGCCACGTGTCCAGAGGAATCAGATGTTGAGACTTCGGAGTGTGTCGACACCACCACTGAGTATGTCGACACCCTGTCCCAGGTAGGCAAAATGATCTCCTGGAAGCTGGGACTAGTGTTGACACCACCATTGAGTGTGTCGACACAACTTGACCCTGTCTTTAAAGATAGCTTTTGGAACAGTGATCCAATGTCGACACCACCAAGGGATGTGTCGACACCATCATGACAAAAGCTGTATAGCCCTGAGAATTTAACATATAAGCCATTAGCACAAGGCATTATCATCAACGTGTGAAATGTAAAATGTTCAAGACATGTTGTTTGGACATTATTATTATATAAATGAGGCATGTACCATGTTCAACCGAACAAGCACAAAATCACAAAGTGTCATCATCAAAACTAGGGAGAGAGAGATACTAAAACCACACTCAACCAACATCTCCCCCTTTTTGATGATGACAACATTGAATCAACATGAAAATTTGATTTTCTTACAAATGTGATTTTGATCCATTCTTTCACAAAATCTCAAGCATACAAGATATGACAGTGATATTCAACATTTTCATTTACTCCACCATTGTCATTGAAAGAGAATTCTCTACAAAATATGAGAGTTGTCACAACCAAATGGTTTTACTGACAAGCATCCCTTTACAAAAAGATTTTGCTAACAAGCACCCCTTTCACAACATGAACCAACCCATGAACCAACCCTTCTCCCCTTTGACATCATCAAAATAAGAGAATCTATCAAGAGGATGGAGGTGGAGGAGGGAGAGGGAGTAATAGACTCATAGACTACATTCTGGCGTCCAAAGCAGATAAGTTTGTCCTCAACTGAGTTTGCATGGGGACAAATGAGTATGCAACAGTTCTTCCATTCGTTGATGATTATCATTAATGTGCTCTTGAAGTGTACTGAGATAAGTTGGAACTTGAGATGAAGTTGAAGATGAGCTTGGCACATTGCTTGATGGTTGGATATTCCGGAGCTCACCCTTGAGTTTTGTCATCTCCTCATCAATGTGAGCTAAGAATGCCTTCATTCTATCCATATCATCAACTAAGTGAGCAAACGACAGTCGAGTCTTAGACACAAGTGAGAGAGACTCTTGACTGTTGAAAAGATCTCGCTGAGTGTTAGCTAAAATTCCTTAGAGAACTGCTCAAGCTTGTCTTGAAGTCCTTTCAGTTGGACACAAGCATCTCCCAAGGTGCCAATAAGTCTGTTGAATCAATGAGTTGCATGTTCTGCTAGCTCTTTCTGTCTAATGAACTAACCATTAATTGTATTTTCCAACCGTTGAATGCGAAGCTCAAATCTGTCGGCCAGTTGTAGTATAGAAGAATTGAGAGTGGCAAACTTTTCTTCAAGGAAGGTACAGCTCTGGTGGAACAGAAGGTCCACCAGTAGAAGTAGATGCTAAACCATTAAATTGGTGAAAGAAGGATGGAGGATCCACATCATGAGGTAGAGGTGAGGAACCATGAAGTGTAGGTGAATTATGTGTATCCTGTGGAACTTGGACCTCAACCTCAGATGGGGGCTGAACATCTTGATCAAGCCGTGGTGACTGAACAGCAGAAGGATGTGCCTCTCCTTCAGGTGCAGTAGGTGGCTCAACAATTGGTCCTCGACAAACTTGAGCACCCTCAATCCGAAAGCCCATAATTTTTTACAATTGTTTCAAACAATAAATATTGTTTTGTGGAATAGATTGAACTTTTTCATTTGTAAAAGAAACACCAAAATGTTTGAACACAACAGTGAGATGAGCAGCATATGGCAGTGACCTATGAAGGTCCTTTCTGGTTGTTTCAGACAAAATTTGTGTCATGATAGGATGCAGATTGACTTTGATATCCTTCTTCATGCAATACATGACAAGCCTCTGAATATCTGTGAGCCTATCCCTTCCACCACCTTGTGGTGTGATAATTGTGGTGAGAATGTGATGAATTAACCTAAGGACATGTGGAAATGTGTTTGCATTGAATCTAGTTACATGGGTTTGCCTGGAATCCGTTTGATCATGAGGGAGACCAGTTAGCAGGGTGTATGCTTCATGCAAATCAAATTCAAATTCATGGTAATCTTCCCCTTCATCAGGAATCTTGAAAAGTGTAGAAGCCAGCTCGGTTGATAAGAGAATAGAACCCCTTTCACTTCAGATTGAAAACCCTCTGGTACATCAGTCAAATTCATGTAAAATTCTTGCACCAACCTAGGGTAGAAAGTGCGAAATTCAGAAATAAAGTGCAGCCAGCCTGAAACTTGAAAAAGTTGATGAAATCAAGAAATGCACTGAAAAAGTCCTCATCTTGCAAATCAACTGCTCGGGGCTTAAGAATGGGTTTTCCTTCAGAGACTATCTTGGAAGGTGTAGCTTCAGAAGGATTAGAAGAACCAGATGAGGTGGAGGAAGATTCCCCTGAACTTGAGGCACTGGTTTCAGAAGAACTGGAGAGAAGCTTCCTCCGGGGATGACGAGGCACTTTGGTGATTTGCCATGACCAGAGGATGGCAACCTACCTCGCTTAGAGGAGTGGCAGAGGGTGAAGACGCATCATGTTGCTGCGTTGGATCATGGCGACGCTTTCTCCTGCGTTCAGTTGGGGGCTCTTCAATCACAACCCAACGAGCAGTAGCCCTAGACCTCGCGCCCCTCCTTGGTGTCTGCTTGGGAGGCATCGCAGCAAGCAGAGAAGAGAGGAAGATGATGTGGAAGAGGAGGAGATGGCGGGAACAAGAGAGAAATCTCTTGTTTCCTTTGAAATGAAAAGAGGCGGTGGTCACATGCAAATGAGGGCATAGAAAAAGGCTTGACGCAAGAGATGAAGAGGTAAGATGAGCCGCCGGTGCTCCTTACCCTAAACAATGTCGGATGAAAAAATCCGCTTGGAGAAGTAATGGTGTCGACATAGGAGGGGACTGTGTCGACCTGACCAGTGATGGTGTTGACACATGAAGAGGACTATGTCGACCTGACTGGGCAAAAACTGATGATATGATCAAGAAAACCTGGGATGGGGTCTTTATGATAATGAAAGAGGTATGAAATCAACTTGTCATGGATTTTTAATATGTTCAAGAATCCATTTGTCATTTCTTAACAAAAACCCATTGTTAATTCAAGGGTTAAGCAATAACTTACAAGATATGTTCATTGATTAAAATGAAACACTGAAATGACATTTTTGATTGATATAGGATATTCAATACAGTCAATGGCAATCTTTCATATTCTTCTAATCCAAGGTAGTGAAAATTTCTTTTTGAATGAAGTCAATTGTGATGAAGTAAAACAGTCTTAATCAATCTGATTTAGGGTAAGGTTGTTTGTTTTGTGACTAAATTTTTATGGACATTTTTTTTTTATATCAAACTTTCAAATGTATTAAATCTTGTTCACACAAGAACTAATGCTTTTTACACACCATAGTCCCTGGTTACTAAAGATTTAATCATTATCCAGTTTCAAAGGGGCAATGATAACCTTTTGACATGAAATATACGTTTATGAGACGCCAATATTCTAGTTACTCAGTTATCATCAATTTAAGATTTTTTTTTTTACCCCTTTGAACAAGATAGCAACAAAAACGCTTCATGACATATATGGCACTTCATTCTTTGTGAAGGTTTGTAGTTTCTCAGCATTAGTGCCATTGCTCTGTTAGAAGAAAGATGGAAGTGAATGAAATAAAAAAAATTTCAACCTTGTCCCTCATCAGTTGTAAAAGAGATGTCTAAATTCAATGCACAAGTGATCTTCATATTTTTAAAGAAATTAGATTACTTTAGGAGTTCAGAATATAATTGAAGATTGACTGTAAAAATGTAATAGATCAGTCAAAAAGCCATTCTGTGGTTTCTTTTGATAAGATTAATGAACATCTCATGAATAGGAATTGTATCAACACAATGAATTAATTCTGAGTTTATGTAAGAAGAAGTATGAATTCTTTAGCTCCCCCTGAGTTGTTGATTCCAAAAGTCTTTCATTAAGATAAAGAGAATTAAAAGATTTGAATGAAAAAATTAAGATGAGCAGAAATGTTTTTATTGAAGGACAGGGACTCCCCCTCAACAATTGCATACAAGACTCTTGATACTTGGCGGAGACATATACTCACGCATAGTGAAAGTGTCCAGACAAGCCTGACTTGTCTTTCTTCAAATCACTATTTGATATACCAAGAATGCCAATGCAATGTGAGAGTGAGGAACTTATTTGCAAGAGTTGAGAGTGTTGTAAATGCAAAAATAGATAGAAGAATGCAAGAAATATTTACAGCATGAAGCAATTACTCCCCCTCAGAATGTGCCCTAACAAAGACACACAACACTCAACCCAATGATGGAGAGGTCAAGAAGAATGTGGACATTTGCATAATCCAAGCTCTCTTCTTAGAGATGAGAATCTGTTTTCTGGAAGAGGCTTAGTGAAAATATCAGCAATTTGATTTTCAGTTTCAATGAAATGAAGTTCAAGAGATTTCTTAGCAACCTCATCCCTCAAGAAATGATGCCTAATATCAATGTGATTTGTGTGTGAATGCTGAATTGGGTTTTTAGACAAATTAACAGCACTAGTGTTGTCACATAAAATGGGAATGAATCTAACTTATGATTATAGTCTAGGAGCTGGTTTTCACCCAAGAATTTGTGTGCCACAACAACCACCGCGCAACATACTCAGCCTCTGCAGTGGATAGAGCAACTGAGTGTTGCTTTTTGAAGCCCAAGAAATCAACATCCACCTAGATATAAGCACAAGCCACTAGTACTTTTTCTATCAAGCTTACAACCCGCATAATCAACATCACAATAAGCAATCAAATCTAATTTACAACCAGCAGGATACCAAATGCCAAGTTCACATGTTCCAACAAGATATTTAAAAATTCTTTTGACAGCTAACATGTGACTTTCTTTAGGATTAGCTTGAAACCTTGCACACAAACACACACTAAATTGAATATCAGGTCTAGAAGTAGTGAGATAAAGTAGAGATCCAATCATACCTCTGTAGGTCTTGGGGTCTACTGACTTACCATGAGTCTTCTTCTAGTTTTACATTTACTGCAATTGGTGTGCTTGAGTGCTTGAGGTTCTGAAAGTCAAACATTTTCAAGAGTTCTTTGACATACTTTGTTTGACTTATAAAGATCCCTTCACTGGTTTGGTTAACCTGCAATCCTAAAAAGAATTGTAAATCACCCATTAAGCTCATTTCAAATTCAGTTTTCATTTGGTTAGCAATTCAGTGCACAAATCTTTATTTGTGGATCCAAAAATTATGTCATCAACATAAATTTGGACAACAATTATTTTTTACTTACTATTTTTGTAAACAAGGTTTGATCAACATTACCTCGAGTGTATCCCTTATCCAATAAAAATGAACTCAAATGGTCATACCAAGCTCTTGGAGCTTGCTTGAGACCATAAAGAGCCTTATGAAGTTTGAAAATTGATCAGGAAATTTTCATTTTCAAAGTCTGGAGGTTGTTCTACAAAAACATTTTCTTTGATGTAACCATTTAAAAGGCACTCTTTACATCCATTTGATAAACTTTGAATTTCAATGAAGATGCAAAGGCAAGAAATATTCTCACAGCTTCTAGTCTAGCTACAGGGGCATATGACTCTTCAAAATTAATGCCAAACTCTTGATTGTACCCCTTGGCAACTAGTCTAGCTTTATTCCTAACAACCTGTCCATTTTCATTCAATTTATTTCTAAATACCCATCTAGTGCCAATAACAGATTGGTCACTAGGTCTAGGTACTAATTCCACACTTGATTTCTGTCAAATTGATGAAGTTCATCATGCATTGCATTGATCCAATCTTCACTCATTAGAGCTTCATCAATTGACTTGGGTTCAATTGGGAAATTAGTGCTAGTGGGTCTTCATTTATTGCATTCAAAAAAGATGATCTAGTTCTAACTCTATCATGCACATTGCCAACTACATTCTCAATTGGATGATCTCTCAAAAATCTATTTTCAGGAATTACCTCTTGAGATGCATTCAAGTCTGGAACAATATTACCTGATCCACTTGTGGTAGGTGAATGGTTGTCCAGACTTTCAAGTGAGTCTTTATTTTCCTCAATGGTTGGTGAAGACTCAACAATGAAATCATCCTCTTCCTTATTTTGATGAGCCCTGCAAGATGTAGAATCATCAGTTGAAAATGAGTTTTCATCAAAGACTACATGTGGAGATTCTTCCACAGTTTTATTTTTGAGAATGTACACTCTAAAAGCTCTAGAGATTTCTGAATAACCAAGGAAGATGGCTTCATGACTTTTGGCATCAAATTTATCAAGATTTTCCTTATTTTATTATGTACAAAGCATTTGCAACAAAAACTTTAAAGTAAGATAAGTTGGCTTTTTGTTTTTCAACAGTTCATAGGGGGTTTTTCTGATTTTTGGTCTGACCAATGCTCTATTTAGAATGTGATTTGTTGTGTTTACAGCTTCAGCCCAGAAGGATTTGGGCAGTTTGCTTTCCAAGAGCATAGATCTAGCCATTTCCACAAGTGTTCTATTCTTCTTTTCCACAACTCCATTTTGTTCTGGAGTTCTTGAAGAAGAGAATTTGTGGAAAATGTTTAGTTCAGCACACAAATCAGAAAAAGTTTTGTTCTCAAATTCACCCCCATGATCAGTTAAAATGGATTTGATTTTATGTGAGAAACCTTTTAAGGCAGAGGTGCAGAAGTTCTTGAATTCTAGACAAGCATCACTCTTGTGGGATAGGAAAATAACCCATGTATATCTAGTAAAATCATCAATGATGACAAAACCATATCTTTTGCCACTAAGACTAAGAATCCTTGTTGGCCCAAAAAGGTCCATATGAAGCAATTCTAGTGGCTTAGATGTGAGTACATCTTTAAAAGATTTTCTGGTTTGTTTTCCTTGAGCACATACCCCACAAAGTTGATTCTCAATGTTTGGAAAAGATTCAGGAAGTCCTTTAACCAGATTTAGCCTTAAAAGTTTATTTATTGTGTTGAAACTTGCATGACCAAGTCTTTTATGCCATGTCCATGCAACTTCATCTTTATTTGCAACTAAACAAATGTTTTCAGCAAAGTTTTTATCAAGATTGATCATGTAGACATTGTTTTCTCTCTTGCCAAAGAATTTTATTTTTTCAGTTGAAGAGTCAATTATTTTGCAAAAATCTGATTCAAACACAACCTTGTGACCTTTGTCACACAGTTGGCTTATGCTTAACAAATTATAGTTCAAACCATCAACTAACAGAACATTTTCAATTGAGTTTGAGGAGGATTTACCACCTTTCCAGATCCAATGATTTTCCCTTTATTTTTACCTCCAAATGTGACAGATCCTCCCTCCTTTTCAATCAAAATGAGAACTTTGTTCTGTCTCTTGTCATGTGTCGTGAACACCCACTATCAAGAAACCATACATTGGAGTTGGGTGCACGACCTTTCTGCAAAAATCAAATCAGAGAAGAGAAGATTTTGGTACCCAACATTGTTGGGACCATCAGTGTGTTTGAGCAGAGACAATAGATCTTTTCTAATCCATATTTGAGTTGTTTTTGCATTTGATTTGTTTCAGAAGTGATTTCTCTTTTGCCAACTTAACATTTCTTTTTGGAATGAAAACACCAGTGTTCTTTCTTTCATGAGCATGGAGGTTATGCAATTGGGCATAATCATTCATGTATGGAAATTCAAACCAAGGATTTTTGGATAAAAAAATTGTGAATGGTACCAATAAGGATTATGATACCATTGATTCCAAGATTTGATCCAATCAGATTGATGTGTTGTCTTGGATCTCCAAGAATTATCATGAAAGTTTCCTTTTGTGTTTGATTATTTTTCAAATTTTTGTTTGATTTTTTGTTTAACTGATTGTTGATTTTCAGAGTTGGATAGGTCGACCTGTGTTGGATTGTGTCGACGAGCACAATTGCTTTCATTTTGGTTGGCTGTGTCGACCTATTGTTTCTTTGGTTAGAGACATTCTTTTTGTTCTGATTCTTGAATTTTCAGATGTGTTATTTGACACTTGTTTATTGTTGTTTTCTGGACTAGCACTTTTACAAATTTTATCAAGAGAGTTTTTGAAGATTTTTCTTTCTTTTCACCAGATTATTCTTCAAGATTTTTTGTGGTGAATCCTAGTCCATGTTTCTCAGATCTCATTCTTGCTCCTAACAATGCATCAAGATTTTCTTTTCCTTTTGTGAAGGTTTCAATTACTTGTTCCTTTTCTTCCAACAAATTCTTAAGTTTCTGGATTTCATCAATATCTTGTTGCTTTTCCCTTTGTTGCAATTCCATTTTTTTAGAAAGTTTCTCAAAGTCATTATTGGCCTTTTGAGATGCAATTTTCAGTTCATCAATTTCGTTCAAAAGTTCTTCCTTTTCTTCATTGAGTTCATATACTTCATTTTCAAGTTCAGAAATTCTTCTATTCAATGAAGTATCATGCATGGCATTTTCAAATTTCTTTTTCAAATGTTTGTTTTCCTTTCTTATTTCAGAAAACTTTTCAACCAACTCAGCATATGCATCTTGCCAATCTTCAATAGTGTATTGTTCAAAGGAAGTACCTACCTTTCCATCGCTGCTGTTGCCATAAAACATAGCTCCTCATTCCCTGAACTTGAGGACTTTTCTTCTTCATCTTCACTTTGGTCATCATCTGACCAAGTTGCTACCATAGCTTTAGGCTTCTTCAATTTGTTGTTCTTTTTGTACTTGTCCTTTTTATTTTCAGAACATTCCCCTTTCATATGTCCTGCCTTGTTGCACCTGTAGCAAATAATAATCTCATCAGTTTTTTGATTTCTACTGGAATTGACATTTGAAGCAGAAGAAATATTCCTTTTGCCAGAAGAGAATTTCTTCTTTCAATAAATTTCCCTTTTCTTGATTTTAAAAATTTCTGAATTGCCTAGTCATGAGGGCAAGTTCATCCTCATTGGACTCAGACTCTTCAGAACTTGATTTTTCTTGACTTTTCTTTTTGTTACTTGATGAGGCTTTAAGTGCTACTGGTTTGGCTTTAAGTATATGTTCTTCATTCTTTTCAAATTTATTTCATATTTCATTAAGATCCTATGAGTTCATCCAAAGAGATTTTGGCCAAATCCTTAGAATCTTCAATCACAGTGGCCTTAGTATGCCAGATAGATGATAGAAAGTGCAAAATCTTTCTTACCAAATCAGCATCAGTGTACTCTTTACCTAGTGCCTTCAGTCCATTGACGATTGTCATAAACCTAGCAAACATTTCAGAAATTGATTCATCAGATTTCATCATAAACAATTCGTATTCAGAAACAAGTATGTTTGCTTTGGTTTCCCTAACTTGTGATGTTCCCTCATACATTAATTCAAGTTTATCCCACATCTCTTTAGCAGATTTACACATGGATATTCTTGAATATTCTTTAGGGTGGACTGCACACTGAAGCATGTTCATGGCACTATAGTTAAGAGTGGCCCTCCTAATTTGTTCTCTAGTCCAATTCTCTTCATCTCCTTGATTTTCATAAGGACCCACTTCAACTACCATCCAGATTTCATAGTTTTGAGCCCTAAGAAAAACTTGCTTGCGATTTTTCCAATAAGAGTAATCAGACCCATTGAAAAATGGTGGCCTATTAATGGAATGATCTTCAGCAACAAAACCTCGAGAATCCATTAAGTAGGAAGCAAAGCAGTAACAAAACAATCAACCAATTCAAGAAGTGTCACACAAAGATTAGAAAAAAACACTCAAATTAGATCAGAACAATTGTGAACCCCTCTGATACGAATTGTAGTTGAGTGATTAGGTTAAACAGATCTAGAAGGGGGGGTTGAATAGATCTGTTGCCAATTCTTGCGGAAGCTTAAGAAAATGAAAACTACTTTGACTCAGAGATCTAATCACAAAAATAATTTTCAGATCTGAAGTGTGAGTGTGTAAGAGGAGGTGTGAGACAATTAGGCAATTAGTGTGAAACCGCAATCCTATGCAATCATCTAGCGTAGATCAACAATTCAAACCATTGCACATAGGATTTTTTAGGTGGTTTGGAAATCACACCTGTGATCCCTACGTCCACCCCTCACACAGTGAGGACACTCTACTCAAAATTTGAGTACAACTCACACTGGAGCACGACGACTCCAACACACTTGAGTTAGACAAACTCACACACAAATTCCAGAGAACAACCGCCCCAGAAACTGAACACACTTGCTCAAACACACACTGAGTGTTCAACTCACCAAAACTGAGCTCAATGGCTCATAAAACACATGCTAGATCAAGACCAACATAAATCAGATCCTCTAGCAATGATCTGATCTAAGGCAAATTCATTCACAGAAACTTGTGCAACACTTCATGCACAAATCTCATGGATGAATCAGAAGAACAACTTCAGAATTGTAAGAAATAGATACAGTATTTGTGTTCTTTGATGAAGATTCCTTACAGAAGGTTGAATTGAAGAGATCTGGTGATGCTTCAATCACTGGCGATGCCCTACTTCAATTACCTCTGAATCACCATAAAATTCTCTTCAATTGCTTGCTTCTGCTGGATCTGCTTCCTTGAGAAGTGCTTCAACATCTTCTTCAGAGTTCTCCTTCACTCCCTCGTGCTTTCCAAGGAAGTAGATGGATCACCACAGCAATGAGAAGAGCAGGAGCGGGGATTCTTCCTTTTGCCGCCAAAAGCTTTTTGCTGGAATCTTTTGGAGGTCTCCTAGGTCTTGGGGGTCAATAATTGTGGGGTATATATAGCTCTATAAGTCCAATTGTACCCTTGGGGTGCGTGGGCACATGATCCAAGGCAACTTCCCTTGAACCCCAAGCAGCCACGTGTCCAGAGGAATCAGATGTTGAGACTTCAACCGGAGTGTGTCGACACCACCACTGAGTGTGTCGACACCCTGTCCCAGGCAGGCAAAATGATCTCCTGGAAGCTAGGACTAGTGTCGACACCACCATTGGGTGTGTCGACACAGCTTGACCATGTCTTCAAAGATATCTTCTGGGATAGTGATCCAGTGTCGACACCACCAAGGGATGTGTCGACACCATCATGTCAAAAAGTTGTATAGCTCTGAGAATTTAACATATAAGCCATTAGCACAAGGCATTATCATCAAAGTATGAAATGTAAAATGTTCAAGACATGTTGTTTGGGCATTATTATTATATAAATGAGGCATGTACCATGTTCAACCCAACAAGCACAAAATCAAAAAGTGTCATCATCAAAACTAGGGAGAGAGGGATACTAAAACCACACTCAACCCAACAGCCGTTACAGTTCAGTGTAGATGACCTTGTGTTCTTGCGGGTCTCGCCGACCAAGGGAGTATGAGGTTTGGTAGGAAGAGAAAGCTCAGTCCCAGGTACATTGGGCCTTTCCCTATAAGTGAGAGGATCGGCGAGGTGGCTTACAAGTTGAGTCTTCCGGTAGAGTTGGCATGTGTACACAGTGTCTTCCACGTTTCGCAGCTCAAGAGGTACGTCGCAGATCCATCACACATGTTGGAGTACTCATAGCTAGAGGTAGCGCCAGACTTGTTAGTGCCAGAGTTCCCAGTCAGAGTTGTAGACCGTAGAGTTCAGCAGTTGCGTCGGAAGCAGATTCCGCTGGTGAAGGTCGTCTGGGAGAACCGCGTTGGTGGCGAGGCCACCTGGGAGCGCGAGGGTGAGATGCGAGAGCAGTTCCCATATTTGTTTGATTGATTGGTATGTTATCTTTCCCTTTACTGCATTCCAGTTTTAGGCCGAGTTTATTTTAATTTCGAGGATGAAATTTCTTAAGGTGGGTGGGATGTAAGACACGGCCCTCCTGGCGTTCTTGTCGCGGTGTCTGGCGGTGTCGCGACTGCTTTTCTGATGGACGTGACTGTTGTCCCATCTGTCAGAACGATCGTGTTGGGTGGCAGGTGCGTACAGCGTTGATGCAACTTGGTCATCCGTCGTGTTTGCTTTTCCGGTCTTCGAGGTTCGACTTCTTTTGGGGTTGTATCGGGGGTGGCCGTTGTGACATGGTCGTTGTCGCGCCGGTCGACCCGTCGCGTCTTGAGGGCCGTTGGTTTAAAACTGAGGCTATGCCCCATTCTCCCCCTCTCACCTCTCTCTTCTCCTTTTTCCCTCTTCTTCCCCTCTCGAGCTCCATTGTGATTTCTTGCCGGTTCTTCGTGCTCGTGGTGCTCGTGCTGAGGTGGGGTCGTCCCGTTCATGTAGGGGACGTGCTTGTAGAGCTTGGAGTGAGGAGGAGGTGGTCATTCCGATGTGAAGGCCCCAACGGGTCGGCTCTACTTGTGGAGGTAGGGACCCCTTGATCCTCTCATCCTAGCATGCCCCCCTCCCCCTTGAGATGTTGTTTTCCTTGTGGTTTGGGGTGTGGGAGTGTGAGGAATCCATGCTCATGTTGAGTGAGGTTTCATCGAGTGTAGATTTGTGTAAATCCATGTTTTTGGGGTTTTAGGGGTGGTATGCATGATTTATAAGCTTTCTTACATGTTTTTCATGCTCCCCTCCCCCTGTGGTGTGTTGTAATCACATTTTTTAGGTGGTCTCCGGGAGGTCTGCTCCGGAACCCCCCTCGGTTGGAGATGCGACCGCTATAGAGGTCGCCATGATGTCGTGACTGACAGGGCCGTCACGACATCATCGTGAAGCTCTTGTGCGTTGCGACAAGGTCGCGACAGCTTGGGCCACCGCGACGGCCCGATGCGTCACGACTATAGCAGAGATAGGTAGGCCTTGCGAAGTTCTGTGTTTTGTGGAGTCTTCTCCACTTTCTGCTTCTTACTGTACTCGTGGCACCTATGCTAGTTCCCTAGTACCATCCTACACTAGTCGTTCACCCAGTGCTCAGCACCCGAGGGCCTGTCCCGTAAGAGTGGTTGTTACCGTTGTCTGAGACCCCCATCCTCGTGTGCCTTAGAGGGAGCGTTAGGGGCGACGAGCATACTCGAGTCACAGACTCTATTGTTGAGGGGAAAACGGTGGTTAGGACGGCGGCGTCGAGTCATTTGCAGAGCTCTCTTGGTTAGCCTGGGACACCTAGGATGGCCGGAGTTCTACTCAGTGCAGGCTAGCCAGTCCTTTTCTCACTGCCTCACTCTTTGCGGCCCCGGAACTGCCTAGAGAGGCGAGGCGTGGGACCATGGTTTGGCCAAACTACGGCGGTTACTGTTGTGTACTTTGTGTCCTACCTCACTCTGATGAAACGTGGAGGTCTGGACCTAGGTCGAGGATAAGACGTCAGTGGACGCACCTAACTGATTGACTAGTGGTAGTGCTTTCCATAGCTAGTGTTTCTTGTCCAGGTGGGGTTTCCCTTTGTCTGTGTTTCTAGCCATGTGTTGCTCATGACGAGCAGTCGTATGGAGTTTTCGACCGTGTTGTACTTTCGTACCATTTCTAGTTAGTAGCTTTGCTTCCGCACTTCCGTTTGTAGCTAGAAGATATACTGATGTATTTAATTGATATATATATATATATATATATTCTTCTGCATGTTAGAACCAGTAGGAGATTTGTAGTCCCTACTGAGCTTATGTTGTGAAGCTCATCCCTCCTTTTTTCTAGGTGAGACTTCTCAGCAGCGGCAGGGTGCGCGCCGGGCGGAGGAGACAGGGCGGTAGTTGTGGTCCCCGTAGCTAGCAGTGTTTTCCCCTTCTCAGTATACGTCACCCTCGGGTATGCCCCTAAGGGACTTGTCATCCCTTGCTTTTGCTTGTACTAGTTGTGTGTGTTGGGACTGTACTTAGAGCGGTACACAGCGGTCTCGCTCTTCTTTCTATTTTTGCGTGTGCGCTTCTAGTTTAGTAGTTGACGTTTACTTCCGTTACATATCCTGTTAGATTTATATTATAGCCCTTCCGGGTCTCCGGATCTGTGGCGGCGACCGCGAAAATGAGGTCCTCGTGTGGGCCGAGGGTCGGGTTCTCGGGCTCGTTACACCTCCAGCCTTTATTGCCTCTTCTACAATTGCTCTCCTCATTACTGACATAAGCATTAAAGACTCATCCCAGATCCTTGATCCTTGGTCTTCCTCGTAGATCCACCCACAAGAGGATGAGGCATGGTTCCATTGTCATCTCTCCCATCACTACAAGGAAATGCGGAATTTTCGACAGAAACAATTCGTCGGAAATCCGTCAAAGAAGGTTCCTTCCGACGGCTTTCACGCAAATGTCTGTCGAAATAAGTTCGTCGAAAATAATGTGTCGAAAATTTCCAACTGAAAGTCATCCGTCGAAAATTCGTCGGAATTACTGACGGATTATTTCTATCGTAAATTCCGTTTGCAAATTGCCGACAAAAATATCGTCGGCAAATCCATCGGAAACTCAAATGGAATTATAGACCAAATAAATTCGTCTGCATTTTCGACGAAACAACTTCGTCGGCATTTCCGTCGGTAAATTTCTGACGGAATCTACGCCGGATAAATTTCATCGACAATTTTTCAACATAATTTTCGACGAAAATAATATGCCGATAATTCCATCAAAAATTTCTTTTTTTAAAAACCCACAAATAATTGACATTGATTACAACTGTTGAAAAATAATGCATCCATAAAATTGATATAATTAAATATCCATAAAAATACATCCATAACAACATATATTTATAAAACATTGTCCACAACACTAAATGATATATGATTAAAATCAAAACTAATTAAATATCCATAAAAATACATCCATAACAACAATTATTTATAAAAAATCATCCACAACACTAAATACCAATAAAACATCCACAATAATAATATAACAAATCAAAAAGAGCCAAGATAAATCTGCTGCATCTTCCTCTCCATTCGCCACATGCTCATCATAGCTGTAGGATCCTATGTTATAAAAAATTAACATTAGAAATGTAAATACAAAGTTTATTGTTTTTTATACATTAAAGAAAAAATATATGAATATTCACTAAGTAAATTTAAAGAATAGTTCTTCAAGCACCGAGTTCAAATTGGACATCCTATTTAGATTCCATCAACTCTCACATGTCCCATTCATGAACCCAGTCGTGTAGGATCGATCGGCTCGTTAATCGGACCAATATTTCATATTTTAGACACCCGAGTTAGTATTTCTCGATCTTTCTAATAGCTAATTAGGACAACGATTCTTGAGCATCGAGTTCAAACAAGACATTGATTTGTATTCCGTCAACTCTCACATGTCCCATTCATCAACCCAGTCGTGTAAGATCGATCAGCTCATTAATCGGATCGATATTTCATATTTTTGACCCTTGAGTCAGTATTTCTCGATCTTTAAAATAACTTAATTTTGACAATGGTTATTCGAGCGTCGAGTTCAAACTAGACATCTGATTTAGATTCAGTCAACTCTTGCATGTCTCATTCATCAACTCGGTCATGTAGGATCGATCGGCCCCTTAATCGTATCAATATTTCATATTTTTGACCCTCGAGTTGGTATTTCTCGATCTTTCTAATAGCTCAATTTGGACAATAGTTCTTCGAGTGTTGAGTTCAACCAGACATCTGACTTGTATTCCATCAACTCTCGCATGTCCCATTCATCAACCAATCGTGTAAGATCAATCGGCTCGTTAATTGGATCAGTATTTCATATTTTAGACCCCCGAGTTGGTATTTCTCGATATTTATAATACCTCAATTAAGACAACGGTTCTTCGAGCACTAAGTTCAAACCGGACATCCTACTTGGATTCCGCCAACTCTCGCATGTCCCATTCATTGACCTAGTCGTGTAGGATCGATCGGCTTGTTAGTCGGACCGATATTTCATATCTTAGACTGTAAGGCCCTCGAATTTTGTTCTCATTATGTCTATTTAATTTTGTGCATATTATAAGTATTTATTTACTTATGTGCACATGCATATATATGTTTATTTAAATGTGCATATAGTATTTAATTATGATGTATATATTGTATTTAATTATTTTGTTTATGTGTGTTTATTTGATGTATTTCTGTGTTCTATCTGAAATCTCTGGTTAACGTCAACATCACTTGATGTTAACACCAGGTTGACGGAAACATGTGTGCCGTTGACTTCATGGCCAGGGGATATAGACGTCCGAATCGCTGGACGTCTACTTCCTGTTAATGGACACTAAGTGGTCGTTTACTTCTCCGGTTATGTTGCGATTCCAGATCTGAAAACAACTGTGTTTCTCTCTGGGTTCTAATTAGGAAACCCACCCCAACGGTAGGAAACCTAATCCTAAGCGTACCCCGACCTTTAGCCCTATAAAACCTAGTGTTTTGCATATATTAAGACTTTTGCCTAGATTTTTATTCGTGTCCTCGAACCCCCAATTCTCTTCTTATTTGAGTTTGGTCTGCACTTTCTGCAAACAAGAGGTAGACGGCAACCTTGTTGCCGCCAAGTTCCTGAGTTGATTGCAGCATCCTGTGGCGTTAACCCATGTTGACGGCAAGGTCCTTGCCGCCAAGTTCTTTAGGTTTTTCAGAATTGTGATCTTAATCTCTATGCTGTAATTTTTGAACTTATGGTTGTCTATGCATGCTGTAAAAAATAGGGTTTGTCAAGTATGGTCTTTAGGTCATATCATGAGGTTATGTTCAATTTCTGTGCATGATATTATTTAATTTAATTTTTGTATTGGTGAAATAAGCATGTTTTGACTGTGTATAAGTCTAAATAAATAGTTTTGTTGCATGTTAGGGTTACAAAAAATTATCATGATCTTAGAGTGACTGTTCACATGTTTTAGACCTATTAGATCCAACTATTTTATTGCTTATCATGTTAAATGGAATAATAGGCTAAATTTGCTTGAAATCTATTTAAATTGTTAAAAATAGTTTTATAGTTGCAAAAAATCTGAAAAATTAGACATGTGACATATTGCATGTATAGAGTCTTTGGTTAAAATGTGATATTGTTCTGACTTCCGTGGGTAATTTTCTATGTTAAAAGGTTATTTAAGCCATGTTAAGCAAGTTTGACTTAAATCATATAAATTTTAGTGTTTAGCAGCATGTTTAAGTTTTGTTATGATTAAATTGACACTGTGAACCAGTCATATTGAATTCTATAAACTAAAGCATGTATATTTGTTTAAAGTGCATGTGAATGAGTTAAATTGTGCATATAAGTAAATGAAACCATGTGATAAGTGTTAATGTGAAATATGTGCCGATATTGACACTATTACCATAGAAGGCTGTGGAGCCGTACTGTAGAAAAGTCCCTATGGGAAGGCTCATTGTGTATGTGATATCTTGTGGGCATCAGGATGAAATCCTGGAGGTGGACAAGTACCACTGGTTAGAGTGGAGATGGCTTCTCCTGGGACTGCGTAGTTACCAAGATTCGTCACTATATTGCCTAGGTGCCGGATATGTGTTATGTGAATGTGTGTCCTTCTTTATGGTGGTTCGGACTATGTGTCATGGAAAATTAAGTGTAAAAGTGTGAATATGTGCAATGTGAACATGTGATAATGTTATGTGAATATGTTAGCATGTGAAAAGATGTGAAACCATGTGAATGTAATTTATTTATGTTAAAACAGTAAGCTAAAGATGTGTATATGTGTCATATAAGCATGTGAAAAATGTTAGATATCATGCTAGGATTGCTAGATACTATGTGCATAATTTCCATGATCTATTTGTTTAGAAATATGAATGATGTGAATGGAATTTGGCATTATAAATCAAGTTAGTTATCATGTGTAGAAAGCATGTGTAGGTTATTCATGTGTATTTACTTAATTAACATGAAGAATGTTGTAAGGCCCTCGAATTTTGTTGCTTTATTTCATGTGTGGATAGTTCATGCTTGTGTGTGCATGTATATATATATATATATCTACGTACGTATTAGTTAGTGATACTTATGTGTGCATGTGTGTAATAGGTTATAAATATTGTATGTTTTCATGTGTGATGGTGTGTATACTATACCACATATATTGCATGTATATATATATATACATCGTACGCATGGTTTTTGCATGTTTTTAAGTTCTGGCCAAAGGGCCAATTGGCGTCAACATGGTGGACGTCCATGATAGTCAACGTCCATATCGTTGGATGTTAATACTTAAATAAACGGCCATGAAGGTGAACGTTAATATCTCTGACCTGCATGCGCTGTAGACCCCGAAATTCTGGGGGCAAGCAAGCCCAGCCATTGAGGAGATGTCCCCAATGGCTATCAGGTCTTCACATCACCCTGCGGGATGTCCCAACCCATTCTCCTATAAACTAAACCCTTTGCAACCTGCAAGGACTTCTCTTGGACTTTTGAAAGAGGAGAGAAAACCCTAGCTCGAACTGGTGGAGAGCTGGACTTCACATGCTTTGATCTGGCGGTTTGGAGCTTCATCCGGCGATCTACAGCAACTAGAAGCTAGCTTGGACATTGGGGAAGGCTTCCCCAACACTGGACTGAAGCCTGCATCAACCTAGAACCTGGAGTGAAGGTGTTTTGGAGGCTTCTTGGGACTGCCCAAGGAGAGCTTCTCTGGCCATTTAGATCCCTTTGGAGAATTTTAAAAAGGCAAGTAACCCATCCCCATGGTGAATGTGTGTATCCAGTAGGTCCTAGGCATTTTTATGGATTTTTATCGTGTCCTGGATCCTCACATTCCTCTGTTATCTGGAGCTCGGTCTGTGTTTTTGCACAGACAGGAACTTGACGTCAAGCCCTCTTGCCGTCAAGATCTCCAGTCATCGGCTAGCGATCTTTCCGTCAATCTCCTTGAACGGCCAGACACTGCCGTTAAGTTCTTCCGTGCAGAACAGTAAATTATTCTGCCTTATATAATTATTTTCCAGACTTTGACGCATGAGGATATAGTGTAATTTTTATATATTATGTAAAATAAATAATGTGATGTGTGTGGAATTTTCTGTACTTTTCTATAGATGGCATAAATTGTTAGATTTATTGAAACACATGTTGGAAAATGGATTATGCATGTTCACCTACTGTCTACATGATTCCTGAGGAATTAAATGCCCTAGATTTTTCTATACCATGTGTATATGTGTCAGTCCATACCCTAAAAAATTGAGAATTTGTTCATGTTCGTGTGATTTACTGTAATTTCTGCAATGGAAATAGGAAGCATGTGGAGGATTTTCAAAAAATCCACAGTAAATTGTATGTTGTGCAATAATTTTGGGGAAAATTCCTGTAACAATGTGTATGATAGATTCAGATCTGTGAAATGTCAAATCTAAGATTCATGTTATGTTCCATGATAAATTGAATTATGAATGGCATGAGATTGAATATTTTAATTTCTGTAAATGTAAATATGACTCAGAAAAATGTGAAAATTTGCATGTGTGGTCATAAACCTGCAAACAGTGTGTGGTTAAATTTTCATGTGATTTGGATAATATAAAAAGGCACTATGAGAATTCCATGTGAAAACAAGTGATTAATGCATGTTATCATGAATGTGGTTTGATTATGCATTGTTCAGCCTGATTATTGTAAAGTATTGAATGTTTAAAGTTTGTCAACAGTAGTATCATGTTAGGGAAAAACAGAGCCATGTGTATGAATGAGAATGTGAGCCATGTGTGAATCATGTGAAAAGTGTGTGTTAAAAATCAGATAATGTGTGAAATGTGCCATGTGTGACACTGCTTCCATAGAGGGCCGTGGAACCGTACCATGGAAAAGTCCCCATGGGAAGGTTCAATGTGTTAAATCCTATGGGCATTAGGATGAAATTTTGGAGGTGGACAAGTACCACTGGTTAGGGTAGAGAGTTCTTCTCCCGATCTGCGCAGTCCAAGAGTCATCACTGTATTGCCTAGGTGGTGTCTATGTGTATGTGTTATGTGATGTGTCCTTCTAATGGTGGTTTGGACTATATGTCATGGCACTAAATTGTGAAATGTGAATGTGAACATGTGTAAATTGTGTAGTGTGAATATGTGAAAATGTGCAATGTGTAAAAAGTGAGTAATGTGAAAGTGTAATTGTGTAAACGTGTGGAACTAATATGATAAATCATGAAATTGTGATCCATTATGTATAAGTGTTAAATTTATGTCAAAACAGCAACCTAAATGCATGTAAAATGCCGTTTCCACATGTGCAAAATTTGTAGAATCCATGTTAAGGATGTTTCTTACTTATGTGTGAATAGTTCCATGTTTAATCGTTATCATGTTGAAGTTGAAAATGTGAATGTAGCTCTCATGTGAATAGACAAATAGAAAGCATGTGGTAGGGACTTTAATTTGGAATGACATAAACCATGTACATGTGTTTAAATTTTATAGAAGTATCATGATAGGTTGTTTCCTACCATGCTATATGTTTGCTATTGAAAGTGATTATAGGTCTTATTGTGATATATGCATGTATGACGTGTATGGTGTTATTTGCTGAGTCTTTTAGACTCATTCCTTGCTTTGGCGTATAGGTTTAGTAGGTGATACACCTTTGGAGGAGACCGTAGAGAGCGACTCCGAGTGCAGGGAGTAGCTTGGCGGAGTTGTAGTTGTGACATTTTGACTTCCATCGTATGTAAATTGAGGCATTGTAATAGAAACACTATGTAATTGTGGACAACTATGTATTTGAATTTAGTACTTCATTATGTGGACTTTATTTCTTTCAAATTGTCATATGGATCATGTATGTTAAATGTGGATGATGAAATGAAATGAAAGACCTTGTTCTTTTACTTCCGCTACTCTGTATCTATATTTGTGTATATCTCAATCATGTGATAGCATTTGGGTAAATGTCCCACTGTGATAACGTTCACTATACCGACGTGGGCTGGTATAACCATACCGGTATAATGAGGGTCGTCACAGGGATTGGTATCAGAGCGACCGATTGAGATTATACATAAATATACATGAATCATCATCTTCATTACATGCTAAATCTTCATAGATTGTCCACATGTGTAGAATTGATTAATAATGAATGAAAAATAGATAAGAAAATGGTTAGGAAATAAATTAACGTAGCTCTAATGGTTGCTGAAATTTATTGCAGCCATGGCTTCGAGAGGTAGGCGTGGCGGAGCTCTGGCCCGTGAGGACGAGCCGAGACGTGAGGAGCGGGCAAAGCACCAGGCCCCGGCACCACAGGGTCCTGTACTTCCCCCACCGCCGCCTGTGGATTATGGAGTGTTCATGCAAGGTTTGGTGCAGGCCATGCAGACGCAGGCCCATACCCAGGCTGCACTCCAGGCTCAGTTGGATGCTCAGGTTAGCATAATCAATCAAAGTGTAGTCTGTTTTATTTAATTGTATGATGTTATGTTGAATGTGTATTATTTGTTGTTTGATGTAGCAGGCTCAAGTTCAGCTCAGGACATGGTGGACCTTCCATCATGGAAATATTCAAGAGGATGCTGCCACCCTCTTTTAAGGGGGAGAGCAATCCGTTACTAGCAGAAAGTTGGATGAGGAGATCAGAAGATCTTCCGGGCTATTAGGTGTGCGGACGATGATATGGTTACTTTAGCCACCTATATGCTACAGGATGTCCTAGTTTTATTTGTTTATATCCCCTGTTAAGTTGAAGTTGTTTAGTTGGTGCTATGAAGGTTATGTTACAGGAGAGAGCTGATGTGTGGTGGGCTTCATTACTACGTACCCGATTCGAGGACGGCGTATTGAGGTTGCTTGGGACGAGTTCGTGAGGCTCTTTCGGGCCAAATTCATCCCCGAGCATATCCAGGACAGGATGGAGCAGGAGTTCCTCTCCTTGACTCAAGGCTCCATGACCGTGCTCGAATATGAGGCCAGGTTTGCAGAATTATCTAAATATGCACCACATAAATGTGGATGATGAAATGAAATGAAAGACCTTGCTCTTTTACTTCCGCTACTCTGTATCTATATTTGTGTATATCTCAATCATGTGATAGCGTTTGGGTAATGTCCCACTGCGATAACGTTCACTATACCGACGTGGGTTAGTATAACTGTATCGGTATAATGAGGTTCGTCACAAATGTGCCATGTATTTCTCTCATTTTCTAAAAGAATAGCATGTATGTGATATGTGTAAGGATGTACCTTTAGGTTGCTTGCTGGGTTTTTCTTTTGGAAGACTCATACTTGTTTTAACATACAGGTGAGACAGGTGTCCTCGTACTTAAGGAGGACTTAGTGAGGAGCGACTCCGAGCGTGAGGAGTAGCTGCACTTGTGGAGTTTGCTGCATAGTTTACATTTATTTTTACTAGTATGTGAACAATGTCATTATGTCATTCATATGGACTTGTATAATTGTTGACAATGGTTATTTACATTTACTATATAGATTGGGGAATATGTGAATGATGATGGAATAAGATTTACCTTTTATTTCCGTTGTACTCTATTGTTATTTATGTACATCTCGACCTATTGTGTTGTGTTGGGTAAATGTCCCACTATGACAACGCTCTTGTATCGATGTGGATTGGTATATCGTATCATTCAAGAGAGTCGTTACAGAGATTGGTATCAGAGAACATGTTAAGATTGTACATGAATAAACCATCATCTTTACAATATTGTAAAGTCTTCATAGAATTGTCCATATATGTGAAAAATAACTAATAATGAATGAAAGATAGTTAAGAAAATGGTTAGGACTAAATAACTTAGATGCTACCTAATATAATTGTTTTACAAGCTATGGCGAGTCGTGGTAGATGTGGTGCTCAGGCTCGGGATGACAAGTAGAGGCGTGAGGAGAGGGGTGAACAGAAGGCCTCAGCACCCCAGGGTCCTATAGTACATCCTCCACCGCCACCTGTGGATTATGGTGTCTTCATGCAAGGCCTGGTTCAGGCAATGCAGACCCAGGCGCAGACCCTGGCAACACTATAGGCTCAGCTGCAGGCTCAGGTTAGAGTTGGTAAGTAGGAGTAGCTTGTTTTGTTAAATGCATGATTGTTATGTAGTGCTTATATGTTTCTTAATGTCTCAGGCTCAGGCTCCAGCTCCCGTTCCTCAGGAGCATGGCCATGGTGGTTCATCTATCATGGAGAGGTTTAAGAGGATGGCTCCGCCTTCTTTTAAGGGGGAGAGTCAGCCACTCTTGGTAGAGAGCTGGATGAGGGAAGTGGAGAAGATATTTCGAGCGATAAGGTGTGCTGAGGAAGATAAAAATAGCCTAGCTACTTATATGCTATAGGTACTTAAAGTATATGTACTTATGTAAGTTTAAGGTATTGTTTAGATGGTGCTTATGGGTTGTGTTTTGCAGAAGAGAGCCGATGTCTGGTGGGCCTCCGTACTACGTACCAGGTATGAGGATGGTGCCATTGAGGTAACTGGGCCGAGTTCCGAGCTATTTCAGGCCAAGTTCATCCCGAGCACCATCCAAGACAGATGGAGTAGGAGTTTCTCTCTCTTACTCAGGGGTCCATGACGGTTCTAGAGTATGAGGCTAGGTTTTCTGAGCTATCTAAATATGCTCCCCATATAGTTGCTGATGAGCATAGGAAGGCTAAGAAGTTTGTGATGGGGCTCAAGCCATCACTGAGGTCAGGCTCGTTGCTTTTGACCACCGCACCTTGGACGAGGCTCTCAGTGCAGCGTGTAGGTAGGAGAGCGAGATGGATTAGTATTTGAGGAAATAGGCAGCTCAGAAGACATTCGCCGCCCCTTTCTAGAGGTAGGACAGAAAGAAGGCCGTGTACCAGTCACCGTAGTGTCCAGCGGCATCGAGTCAGCAGGCAGTTACGCCACCGTCACCCAGCTTCAGGCCCAGTGACAAGAAGATGTGTCCTCACTGTGGAAGGGCACACGGCGGCACCGAGTGTTGGAAGTTGTCAGGGAAGTGTCTCAAGTGTGGCAGCACCGAGCATCGGATTCGAGATTGCCCCAAACTCCAACAGGGTGTTCAGAGAGGAGCGCCAGCCCCAATAGCGGTAGTGGGAGCAGCGCTAGTCCACAGAGAGAGACCATGAAGGCCTCGGCCCAAGCTCGAGTGTTGCACTAGCACGAGAGGATACAGAGCAGACTGAGAACGTCACGGAAGGTATGGTTTTTGTAACGATCCTCCTTATACTAGTATGATTATACCAATCCACATCGATATAAAGGGCGTCATTACAGTGGGACATTTACCCAACACAACCAAATAGGTCGAGATGTAAATAATAACAAAAGGGTACAACGGAAATAAAAGAGAGGTCTTATTCCATCATCATTCACATAATTCCACAATCATATAGTAATAAAAGAAATACAAATGTCCACAATATTACAAGTCCTTAATAACATAATGACATTGTTCACATACTAATGAAATAAAGCAAACTAAGCAGCGATCTCCACAAATGCAGCTACTCCTCCCGCTCGGAGTCGCTCCTCACTAAGTCCTCCTCAAGTATGGGAACACCTGTCTCACCTGCATGTTAAAGCAAGTATGAGTATTCCAAAAAGAAAGACCCAGCAAGCAACCTAAAGGCATATCCTTATACATATCACATACACATGCTATCTTTTAAACATAAAAGAATTCATGGCACACGCTTCATGACAATTAAGCATAAATAACCTACACATGCTTTCTACACATAATATGTACCATGATTCATGGTTTCAATTTCTATTCTATCATTCACAACTCTACACAATTTGATCATGGAATTTTGCACATGATAATTAACCTCCTAGCATGATATCTAACATTTTTCACATGCTTTTCTGACACATATACACATCTTTGGCATGCTGTTTTAACATAAATAACTTTCATTCACATGGTTTCACATCCTTTCACATGTTATCACATTCACATAACACTATCACATGTACACTTGCACATATTCACATCTTTCACACTTTTACACTTAATTGTTCGTACACATATCCGAACCACCAAAAAGAAGGACGCACATTCACATAACATATACCCGTCACCTAGGCAATATAGTGACGAATCGTGGTAACTATGCAGAACGGGAGAAGCCCTTTCCACCTTAACCAGTGTACTTGTCCACCTCTAGGATTTCATCATGATGCCCCAGGATATCACATACACAATGAGCCTTCCCATAGGGACGTTTCTATAGTACGGCTCCACAGCCTTCTGTGGTACCAGTGTCAATCCGGCACATATTACACTTAACACTTAATCACATGTTTACATTATTCACATGTACTATTTAACTCATTCACATGCACTTTAAACAAATATACATGTTCAGTTTACAGAACTCAAAATGATAGATTCATAGTGTCTATTAATCATATTAGTACCTAATCATGTTGCTAAACATTGAGATTTACATGATTTAAATCAACATGCTTAATACGGTCTAATTACTGCTGTTAAAAGCAAACTCTACCCACGGGACTCCAAAAAATATCAAACTTTTATCACAGACTCCATACATATATTGTGTCACATGTCTAATTTTTCTGATTTTTTGCAGCTGTAAAACTTATTTCAAAAATTTAAACAGATTTCATGTAATTTCTGTAAAATATTCACTTAACATGGTAGACAGTAAAGCAATCGGTTCTAACAGTTCTAAAACCTGAAAATAGTAACCCTAAGATCATGGAAATTTTGTAAAACCCTAACATGCACTAAAACTATTTATTCCGAATTAAACACAGCTAAACATGCTTATCTTCCTATAGAAATTATACTAAATAATATCATGCCCAGAAAAATGACAGAACCTCATGATATGACCTCCAGACCATATCTCACAAACCTTAATTTTTACAGCAGTACAGACAACCAGAAGTTTGAAATTCACAGCATAGAGATCAAGATCACAGTTCTGAAAATCCTGAAGAACTTGTCGTCAAGGGTCTTACCGCAAACATGGTTAATAGCACGAGATGCTACTGTCAACTCAGTAACTTGGCGGCAACAAGGTTGCCGTCAGCCTCATGTCTGCAGAAGTGCAGACCGAACCCAAATAAAAAGGAGAATTGGGGGTTTCTAGGACACGAATAAATTTGGAAAAATTGCTAGGACCAAGAGGACATGTCTAGGATGATACCCCTTGTTACTTGCTTGATATCAAATCTCTAAAGGGTTGATTTTGTCAAAGAAGCCCTCCTCGCCAAGCCAAGAGGTGAGATTTGCACCCCTAAATCACTTCTTCACCCCTGCACAGAAGGTCCTCTGGAGTCGAGGAAGCTTCTAGAACACTTAGAGTATCTCCTAGTCGAAGAAGATCGCCAGAAGACCTCCCCAATTGCCGGATCAAGCTTTGAGAAGTTCTGGTTTTCTCAAAAATGAACCCTAGGTTTTCCTTTGAGCCAAAGAACCTAATCTGGCCGAAAATTGTAAGTTTTAAAGGTTTAAGGGTCGGGGTGCGCCTAGGATTAGGTTTTCCTACCGTTGGATTGGTTTCCTAATCAAGAACTCGGAGAAAACATAGCCGTTTTCAGATCTGGAATCGCAACATAACTGGAGAAGTAAAACGTCACTTTGCTTCCGTTAACAGGGAGTTGGCGTCCATCGATCTGGATGTCTATCACCTGAAGCCATGCAGTCAACGGCACACAAGTTGCCGTCAACCTGATATTAACGTCAGGTGATATTGACGTTAACCAGGGATTTTGGTAGAACACAGAAATATCAATAAACATACATACATAGAATAGATAAATACAATATGCACATCAAGTTAGCTGAGTAGTGGCACTAGTGTGGTTATGCTGTGTAGTGGTACCTCGTGTGGTAGGTACCTGTACCCTTTGAGAGTACCGATTTCTCGTGGTACATTGTGTATCAGGCTTTTTAGGTGTTGAGGTGGAGCTGTGCTCCGTGAAGGTCGAATGGTGAGACCTTCCACCTGTTGTGCTTTACCCTTCCTCGAGTAAGCCTCTGTATATGGTTTCCGTATGTAAAGGATTGGTTGTCGTAGCCAACTCTGCCATTCTGTGTGTGGCTTCCGACATATTGTGGTTTGGGTATAAAGGGCTAGCTTTTGGTTAGTAGTCCTGTTACTCATGTACTTGAGACTCGTCCTATAAGGCTTATAGCTTAATGATTAGTTGAGACTATTTGCCGTAAGGCTTGAGGCCTCGGCTTTACTGTGTTGAGTGGACTAGTGGTGTGGAGCTAGTCCTGTTGTTTCCTCTTACTTTTCGAGGCTATGAATAGTTATGTGTTTATGTATAATTGCAGTTTAGAATTAGATGATGTGAGCATACCATGATTTGACTTTTGGTATTGCCTGTGAGACCCTCTGGGGTTGAGGTCTCTTGAGTTTCTTGTGTTGTTTTGGGGCTCCCTACTGAGCCTGTGACTTGTTGAGGCTCACTCCCCTACAGTTCTTTCAGGGTTTGCCGTGTGTTCGGATTGTGGAGACATTGTGTCAGACTTGTACCACAGCAGTAGTGTAGTAGTTAGTGTTGTGTGAGCCTGTGCTCCCTCGGGTATGCCCCAGATAGTTGTACTTTTTAATTGGACATGCGATAATCTAATGGGACAGTTGAAATTGTTATATACAGGTATGGGCACATGTACTTTCTTGTGTCTTATACTGTAGTGGTTTGTCTTTATATTGTTACTGGACCACGTGGTGAGATATCTTTGCGAGACTTCGGTCTGTTCGCGGGAGGCGGATCTGGATATGGAGCCTTATTCGGCATAAATACCCCAGTCTGTCACAGTTGGTATCATAGCATGATCCAGTTAGAATATAAAAGACATTGAAGTTACAATGTCCCAATACATGGATTAATGTCCACTGCTGGTAGTAAGTCTGTGATTTTGTGTGTTATAAAGTAGTTTTTAAGTGAGCTTTTGGCACGTAAACCGTGAGTTTCTGTTTGTTTAATTAGCAGGTGTGAGTGTTATTGAGCCATAGAGTGGTTAAGTGGTATAAGTTGTGTTGTTGCACCAGTGTGCCAGGATGCAGTTGAAATTTTATGTTTAAATGTTTTCAGTGGCAGATATTAAAGGAATCAGTGGAGTTAATTATGTTGGTTAGCAAAAGTAAAAGGCAATCTCAGAAAGATATTTGTAAATGGTGCTTTAGTAAAGAATAAGGGTAACAGAGATAGGTATAAATGAGGTATCAATGTGACAGATCAACAGAATGTTACCAGCAAAGCATAGTGTATGTGTGTGTGATAAGTTGCCGAAGAGGACCTTGGTAGTGGTATTGTTCTGTTTGAGATTTGTAAATGGCTTGAGTATAAGTGATTAGAGCTTTGGCAATATAAGAATGATTAAATGAGGCAGACTGGTTTCAGATGAGGTACGGGTACATAGAGGAATAAAGAATTGCGACAGTCCAATAAGGATAAGGGTGTTCTGACAATAAAGAATTGAGCAGAGTGGTTAGTTAAGTAAAGAAAGGATAAAGAAAGATTAATGTATAGTTAGACTTTTCTGAGCACAAGAAAAATACCGGTCTAGCAAATGGCAGTTTATGAGAATTATATAGAGTGGGATGTAGTGTTACGATAAGGTTACTGTTGTTTATAACTGAGTATAATTCGAGAAGAGTGGAGGTGAAGTTTGTGTTTAAAAGAGATTGAAGCTATAAGCGTTATGTGAATCAGAATAGAAAGAAGCATATTTATTAAGAAATAGTTAAGTGATGCCAGTTAAGTGAAATAGATAATCAGGCGGAGTAGGCTTTTGTATTTAACAAGATGGTTTCAGACTATGGCCTTGGCAGTTGTGAATAAGAATACTTATGTGACAACAACAATAGCGGTATGAGTGGTAAAGGATGAAAGTTAGGCAGCACAATAATTGGGAAGATGTTTACAGAGAAGATATTATGTGTAATACAGTTGGCAGATTATTAATCTGGAAAAAGAAAGAGTGTGATAGATTGTGAAACAGATATAACTGAAAGATCGAGAAAGTGATCAATAAGAGTTTGCATGGGAGAATGGAAATTGAAAGGGCAAGTACAAACGGAGAGAATGTAATCAGTTAAATAGTGAATGACTTAAAGTTAAATGATACCCGATGAAATAAAGTTTAATGCATGTCAAGTTAGCTAGTAGTTTAATTCTTCCCTAAAAAGAAAGTGTTACAGTAATGAAAGCAAATGTTTTGAGAAATGGTAGAATATTATGGTTAGTCAATCAGAAAGTGTAAGTTGAAGCTAAAAAGGAATATGAAATGTGGAGTGTGTGTAATAATGTACTGGCAGGGCAGAATTTAGATTGGGAAATGTGTGACACAATCAGAATTGAAGTATTAAGGAAATAGTTTAGAAGTTCGATATTGTCAGCCAATATTGATCAAGTAATAAGGTGATTTGAGAAGCATAAATAGTCAGTATCTAATATAGACAGAATTAAAGCAATCATGAAAGTGTGCAGCAATTGTGAACAATAGTAGAAGCAGAATGTATGAAATATTCTGTCAGATATTCAGCAGGATCAGAGTAACGCAGCGAAAGGTCGTAACCCACATATCAGACAGTTGAGAATATAAGAATAAATAAAGCAAAGTATGGTTAACAGTGATAAGCAGATAGTGAAATGGCACCGAGTAATCTGGAAATTTCAGCAAGGTTCAATATAGCGGAGTACCAAAGCAGCAGAACAAAGTAAAAGGATTTGAGCAAGAAAAGTGGCACAGAAGAAATGTTACCAACACAGCCGAGAAAATGTGAAGATAGGTTCGGTCTAAGGAGATAAAGCGCCACTAGCAAGATAGAATTGCCCATGATAGAAAGATATAACTAATAGATGCAATCCGTGAAATAAAGCAATTATGAAATAAAAAAAAGAGAAAGGAAAAGCGGATAACTGCAGAATGGAATAGAATGAGACTGGCAGTGTGAAATAAATCTAAAGGCAAGTGCAGAAATAAAAAAGTATCCTTTTGTTCTGTACACGGTTTTGTTCTTTTTAGGTGATAGTCCGGCTATACCGTGGTTTATGTTGAATGTCGAGGACGACATTTCTTTTTAGGTGATAGTAATGTAACGTCGCGCGTTTTTTCGGATCTTCGTGGATCCTCAGCTTAGCATTTGGGGTGGTCACGTCTTGACCAGTGCGACTCGTGTTGTGTTTTCTTATTGGATCCTTAACAGGGTTGGTTTGGATCTGTGTTGGTGTACAGTGCGCTAGACATCAACAGTGGTTGGCGTCCAGGTGTGTGACGTCTGTTGGTGTTGGCGGCAATGGTGTTGCCGTTAGCATATTCTGGCGTCCATCGATGTAGACGTCCACCGTGTGAACTTGGCGGCGAGCGATGTGGACGCCTAGTTGCGGCGGTTTGGTTAGCGGTGCAGATGTTGACGTTAACCTGACACACTTGTGTTTTTAGGGCTGACCAAGCGTGTTCTTTTCCCCACTCTCTCCCTCCTCTTCGCCCACCTTCACCTTGAGCCTCTTCACGAGTTCCGGTGGTCGACGGGAGTACGAGGGGCAGCCGTGGTGCGCGTGGTAGCGGCAAATCAGGCGGGGAATGACGAATTGGAGCGCGGTGTTCGTGGGGCATTCCTCCGGTTTCGGCGTGATTCAAGGTTCTTCGGGAGTTCAATCGCGTTTCTAAGGTAGGGACTGGACCCGTTGATCTTTCCTGGTTAATTTGTTATGCTTTCTTTCCATAAATCGGATGTTAATTGAGTTTTTGGGAAAGGGGGGTCTTCATACTGGGAAATTGGGTGGTTTGATTGATCCAAGCATTGGATCATGACTTTCCGGTTTAATTGTGGTTGCTAGATGTAAGGGGAAGTGTTCCCCTAGTTTTTCCGAAGTTATTGGGCTAGATTGCCGTGTGATCGACCTGAGGCCGGTCTGCACGTTCTGTGTATGTGGGGGGCTGAGGATCTTGGCGTCAACATCGATTGACTCCAGATTCTTCAGTTGGAGATTAACGGCCAGGTGTCTAGCCGTTAATATTAAGTCTATTTAGTTTTAACGACAGGATAGGTTGCCGTTTGTATCTGGTGGACGGCGATCGATGTTGCCGCCAACCTGTGCATGCAATAGCGCAGGGTGTTTTTACGTTGCTTTTCTTGTTATAAATATCACGTGATTGTGTGTGCATGGCAATGACAGGTGAGAGCCATTAACTTATTGGTTCATGGAGCGTATTGCTCTTTAAGTGGGCATGTTTAGATGTGGTTAATATGTGATGTACGTAATTGGCTTACGTAGTATGTGTGGTACGTTGGCATCTGTAGCACTCTTGGAGTGTGTTGTCCATGTGTTGGACATGTGGTTAAGTGAATGACGTGTGGTGCACCTGACTGGTGTACTATACATGTGATGTTTTATGGTTTGATATCATATATGTGGTTGTGTGTGCATAGCACATTATACGTTATTGTGTTAATTGTAGATTAATTATTATGATTAGTCTGTGGTGTTGTGGCGATGAGGTTCGCGTCTGAACCTAGCCTTGATCCTTTAGGATCTTTTATAGATTATTCTGGATGGATAATTAGTAAAGTGTAAGTATGATTATTATGTAAATATTGTGGTCAGTGTTTAATTTTCCTCTACTGTCACAAGATGATCAATGATAGGCCAAGTATGATTGGCTATCGTGGTTTATATGTGTGTTTGTGTGAATTAGCTTGTAGGTCACTTTGTGACCAATGGCAGGCCATGGTGTTATCATTAATATGGTTTATATGCGTGATTGTGTAGGTTAGGTTGTAAGTCACAAGGTGACTAGAACAAGCTATTCCTAACATATGTACCGTGATTGGTAATAGAAAGTGTTTGTGTATATTCCGTGGTTTGAGCTTGCCAAGTTTGGTGGTGCGGCGCCTATTCTGGAATGCCTCTCTGGTTGGGTACCCTAGGTTCTCTGTGAGCCAGGCATGTGTTTGTTGCGCTCGGGGTTTGTCTCGGTACAGTGTGGTACTGTTGAGGTCTGTGTCGTCTTCCTGGACACCCTCACTCCTGAGTTTGAGTTGTACGTCCGGCTGAGGGAAAGACGGCAGTGGGACAACGACTTCCCAGAGTTTGTTTTCAGTCGCTTGTAGCGCGCTCGTAGTTGGGGGTACGGACACCAGTGGACGTCACTGCCAGCTATTCCTATTTACCAGTGCCTCACTTTAGGGTGCTCGGCCAGAGACCCTAGAGGTGCCAGGCATGGACCTGCAGCTGTTGTCTGCAGGTGTGGTGTTGGTTGGTCTCCACAGTTGTTTGTCTTTACCTTGTGGAGCGGCAGTTGGACCTTTCGTCCGTGACTGCGAGACTGAGAGGTTGTTCTTGTGTTGTGTTGTCCAGGTTGGATACTGGCCTGATCAGTCAGTAGTCGGTTCCCGTGTGGGGGCGTTGTTCTTCTCCGACTCGTGACTTTCCTCTGGTTGTGGCTTTTGTGTGTTACTTGTTGGTTGAGGTTTTCCTCAATGATGTGTGCCCTAGTGTTGGCACAATTGTAATTGTGTTTTCTTAAGCGGAGACTCACAGGTTGATGTTTACTTTGTGTGGAGTGCCCGTCGTTGGCACATATGTTGAGGTTTTACTGTGGTCGAGTGCCTTGTGTGGCACTAGTGTGGTTAAGCTGTGTAGTGGTACCTCGTGGTGGTAGGTACTTGTACCTTTGAGAGTACCGGTTTCTCGCGGTACATTGTGTATGCCTTTTTAGGAGTTGAGGTGGAGCTGTGCTCCGTGAAGGTCGATCGATGAGACCTTCCATCTGTTGTGCTTTACCCTTCCTCGGGTAAACCTCTGTATATGGTTTCCGTATGTAAAGGATTGGTCGTCATAGCCAACTCTGCCATTCTGTGTGTGGCTTCCGACATATGTGGTTTGGGTATAAAGGGCTAGCTTTTGGTTAGCAGTCCTGTTACTCATGTACTTGAGACTCGTCTATAAAGCTTATAGCTTAAATGATTAGTTGAGATATTTGCCTGTGAGGCTTGAGGCCTAGGCATTACTGTTGTTGAGTGGACTAGTGGTGTGGAGCTAGTCCTATTGTTTCCTCTTACTTTCCGAGGCTATGAATAGTTATTGTGTTTATGTATAATTACAGTTTAGAATTAGATGATGTGAGCATGCCATGGTTTGACTTTTGGTATGCCTGTGAGACCCTCTGGTTGAGGTCTCTTGAGTTCTTGTGTTGTTTTGGGGCCTCCCTACTGAGCCTTTGACTTGTTGAGGCTCACTCCCCTACAGTTCTTTCAGCGTTTGCCGTGTGTTCGGCTTGCGGAGACGTTGTGTCAGACTTGTACCACCAGCAATAGTGTAGTAGTAGTGTTGTGTGAGCCTGTGCTCCCTCGGGGTACGCCCCAGGTAGTTGTACTTTTTAATTGGACAGGTGATAATGTAATGGGACAGTTGTAAATTGTTATATATAGGTATGAGCACATGTACTTTCTTGTGTCTTATACTGTAGTGGTTTGTCTTTTATATTCTTACTGGACACGTGTGTGAGATATCCCTTGCGAGACTTCGGTCCGTTCGTGGGAGGCGAATCTGGATATGGAGCCTTATTGGGCATAAATACCTTGGTCCGTCACAGTTGGTATCAGAGCATGATACAGTTAGAATATGAAAAGACATTGAAGTTACAATGTCCCAATACATGGATTAATGTCCACTGTTGTAGTAAGTCTACGATTTATTTGTTATAAAGTAGTTTTTAAGTGAGCTTTGGCACGTAAATCATGAGTTTCTGTTTGTTTAATTAGTAGTTGTGAGTAGTTGTTAAGCATAGAGTAGTTAAGTGGTATAAGTTGTGTTGTTGCACCAGTGTGCCAGGAAGCAGTTGAAAATTTTGTGTTTAAAAGTTTTCAGTGGCAGATATTAAAGGATCAGTGGAGTTAATTATGTTGGTTAGCAAAAGTAAAAGGCAATCTCATAAAGATATTGTAAATGGTTCTTTGGTAAAGAATAAGGGTTAACAGAGACAGGTATAATATGAGGTATCAATGTGGACAGATCAACATAATGTTACCAGCAAAGAATAGTGTAGTGTGTGTGATAAGTTGTAGAAGAGGACCTTGGTAGAGGTATTGTTGTATTTGAGATTTGTAATGGCTTGAGTAATAATGTGATTAGAGCTTTGGCAATATAAGAATGATTAAATGAGGCAGACTGGTTTCAGATGAGGTACGGGTACATAGAGGAATAAAGATTGTGACAGTCTAATAAGGATAAGGGTTTTGACAATTAAAGAATTGAGCAGAGGTGGTTAGTTAAGTAAAGAAAGGATAAAGAAAGATTACTGTATAGTTAGACTTTTCTGAGCACAAGAAAAATACCGGTCTAGCAAATGGCAGTTTATGAGAATTATATAGAGTGGGATGCAGTGTTACAGATAAGGTTACTGCTGTTTATAACTGAGTATAATTCGAGAAGAGAAGAGGTGAAGCTGTGTTTAAAAGAAATTGAAGCTATAAGAGTTATGTGAATCAGAATAGAAAGAAGCAGATTAATTAAGAATAGTTAAGTGATGCCCGGTTAAGTGAAATAGATAATCAGGCGGAGTAGGCTTTTGTATTTAACATGATTGGTTTCAGACTATGGCCTTGGCAGTTGTGAATAAGAATACTTGTGTGACACACAACAATAGCGGTATGAGTGGTACAGGATGAACAGTTAGGCAGCACAATAATTGGGAAGAATGTTTAAAGAGAAGATATTAGTGTAATACAGTTGGCAGATTATTAATCTGGAAAAGAAGAGTGTGATAGATTGTGAAACAGATATAACTGAAAGATCGAGAAAGTGATCAATAAGAGTTTGCATGGCTGAATGGAAATTGAAAGTGGCAAGTACAGAACGGAGAGAATGTAATCAGTAAACAGTGAATGACTCAAGTTAAATGATACCCGATTGAAATAAAGTTTAATGCATGTCAAGTTAGCTGAGTAGTTTAATTCTTCCCTAAAAAGAAAGTGTTACAGTCATGAAAGCAAAATTTTGAGAAATGGTAGAAATATTATGGTTAGTCAATCAAAAAGTGTAAGTTGAAGCTAAAAAGGAATATGAAAGTAGAGTGTGTGTCAATAATGTACTGGCAGGGCAGAATTTAGATTTGGGAAATGTGTGACACAATCAGAATTGAAGTATTAAAGGAAATAGTTTAGAAGCTTCGATATTGTCAGCCAATATTGATCAGTTATTAAGGTGATTTGAGAAGCATAAATAGTCAGTACTGAATATAGACGGAATTAAAGCAATGATGAAAGTGTGCAGCAATTGTGAACATAGTAAAAACAGAATGTATGAAATATTCTGTCAGATATTCAGCAGATCAGAGTAACGTAGCGGAAGCGTGGTGGCTCGTAACCACAGATCAGACAGTTGAGAATGTAAGAATAAATAAAGCAAAGTATGGTTAACAGTGATAAGCAGATAGTGAAATGGCACCGAGTAATCTGGAAATTTCAGCAAGGTTCAATATAGCAGAGTCCCCAAAAGCAGCAGACAAAGTAAAAGGATTTGAGCAAGAAAAGTGGCACGGAAAGGAATGTTACCAACACAGCCGAGAAAATGTGAAGATAGGTTCAGTCCAAGGAGATAAAGTGCCACTGGCAAGATAGAATTGCCCATGATAGAAAGATAATAACTAATAGATGGAATCCGTGAAATAAAGCAGTTATGAAATAAAAGAAAGAGAAAGGAAAAGCAGGACAACTGCAGAATGGAATAGAATGAGACTGGCAGTGTGAAATAAATTGAAAGGCAAGTGCATAAAAAAGTATCATTTTGTTCTGTACACGGTTTTGTTCTTTTTAGGTGATAGTCTGGCTATACCGTGGTTTATGTTGAATGTCGAGGACGATATTTCTTTTTAGGTGATAGTAATGTAACGTCGCACGTTTTTTCGGATCTTCATGGATCCTCGGCTTAGCTTTTGGGGTGGTCACGTCTTGACCAGTGCTACTCGTTTGTGTGTTTCTTATTGGATCCATACCGGGTTGGTTATGGATCTGTGTTGGTGTACAGTGCGCTAGACATCAACAGTGGGTTGGCGTCCAGGTGTGTGACATCTGTTGTGTGTTGGCGGCAATGGTGTTGCCGTTAGCATATTCTTGCGTCCATCGATGTAGACGTCCACGTGTGAACTGGCGGCGAGCGATGTGGACGCCTAGTTCGGCGGTTTGGTTAGCGGTGCAGATGTTGACGTTAACCTGACACACTTGTGTTTTTAGGGCTGACCCAAGCCTTGTTCTTTCCCCACTCTCTCCCTCCTCTTCGCCCACCTTCACCCTTGAGCCTCTTCACGAGTTCCGTGGTCGACGGGAGTACGAGGGCAGTCGTGGTGCGCGTGTAGCGGCAAATCAGGCGGGGAATGACGAATTGGAGCGCGGTGTTCACGGGGAGTTCCTCGGGTTTCGGCGTGATTCAAGGTTCTTCGGGAGTTCAATCGCGTTTTTGAGGTAGGGACTGGACCCGTTGACCTTTCCTGGTTAATTTGTTATGCTTTCTTTGCATAAATCGGATGTTAATTGAGTTTTTTGGAAAGGGGGGTCTTCATACTGGGAATCGGGTGGTTTGATTGATCCAAGCATTGGATCATGTCTTTTCCGATTTAATTGGGTTATTCCCCTAGTTTTCCGAAGTATGGGCTAGATTACCCGTGTGATCGGCCTGAGGCCGGTCTGCGCGTTCTGTGTATGTGGGGGGCTGAGGAACTTGGCGTCAACATCGATTGACGCTAGATTCTTCAGTTGGAGATTAACGGCCAGGTGTCTAGCCGTTAATATAAGTCTATTTAGTTTTAACGGCAGGATAGGTTGCCGTTTGTATCTGGTGGACGGCGATCGATGTTGCCACCAATTTGTGCATGCAGTAGCGCAGGTGTTTTACGTTGCTTTTCTTGTTATAAATATCACGTGATTGTGTGTGCATGGCAATGACAGGTGAGAGCCATTGCACTTATTATGTTCATGGAGCGTATTGCTCTTTAAGTGGGCATGTTTTATGTGGTTAATATGTGATGTACGTAATTGGCTTACGTAGTATGTGTGGTATGTTGGCATCTGTAGCACTCTTGGAGTGTGTTTTCCATGTGTTGGACATGTGGTTTAAGTGAATGACGTGTGGTGCACCTGACTAGTGTACTATACACGTGATGTTTATATGGTTTTGATATCATATATGTGGTTTGTGTGTGCATAGCACATTATACGTTATTGTGTTAATTATTATTAATTATTATGATTAGTCTGTGGTGTTGTGGCGATGAGGTTCGCGTCTGAACCTAGCCTTGATCCTTTAGGATCTTTTATAGATTATTCTGGATGGATAATTAGTAAGTGTAAGTAATTATTATGTAATATTATGGTCGTGTTAATGTGACCTCTACTGTCACAAGATGATCAATGATAGGCCAAGTATGATTGGCTATCGTGGTTTATATGTGTGTTTGTGTGAATTAGCTTGTAGGTCACTTTGTGACCATGACAGGCCATGGTGTTATCATTAATATGGTTTATATGCGTGATTGTGTAGGTTAGCTTGTAAGTCACAAGGTGACTGGAACAAGCTATCCTAACATATGTACCGTGCTTGGTATAGAAAGTGTTGTGTATATTCCGTGGTTTGAGCTTGCCGAGTTGGTGGTCCGACGCCTATTCCGGAATGCCTCTCTAGTTGGGTACCCCAGGTTCAATGTGAGCCAGGCACATGTTTGTTGTGCTCGGGGTTTGTCTCGGTACAGTGTGGTACCGTTGAGGTCTGTGTCGTCTTCCTGGACACCCTCACTCCTGAGTTTGAGTTGTACGTCCGGCTGAGGGAAAGACGGCAGTAGGTCAGCGACTTACCAGAGTTTGTTTCAGTCGCTTGTAGCGCGCTCGTAGTTGGGGGTACAGACACCAGTAGACCTCACTGGTCCCCAGCAAGTTCTATTTTCCAGTGCCTCACTTTAGGGTGCTCCGGCCAGTGACCCTAGAGGTGCAGACATGGACCTGCAGCTGTGTGTCTGTAGGTGTGGTGTTGGTTGGTCTCCACAGTTGTTTGTCTTTACCTTGTGGAGTGGCAGTTGGACCTTTCGTCTGTGACTGCGAGACTAAGAGGTTGTTCTTGTGTTGTGTTGTCCGGGTTGGATACTGGCCTGATCAGTCAGTAGTCTGTTCCCATGTGGTGCGTCGTTCTTCTCCGACTCGTGCCTTGCCTCCGGTTGTGGCTTTTGTGTTGTTACTGTTGGTTGAGGTTTTCCTCAATGATGTGTGCCCTGGTGTTGGCACAGTTGTAATTGTGTTTTTTTGAGCGGAGACTCACAGGTTGTGGTTTACTTTGTGTGGAGTTCCCATCGTTGGCACATATGTTGAGGTTTTACTGTGGTGGAGTGCCTTGTGTGGCACTAGTGTGGTAGGCTGTGTAGTGGTACCTCATGGTGGTAGGTACTTGTACCCTTTGAATGTTCCGGTTTCTCGTGGTACATTGTGTACCATCCTTTTTAGGTGTTGAGGTGGAGCTGTGCTCCGTGAAGGTCGATCGATGAGACCTTCCACCTATGTGCTTTACCCTTCCTCGGGTAAACCTCTATATATGGTTTCCGTATGTAAAGGATTGGTCGTCATAGCAACTCTGCCATTCTGTGTGTGGCTTCCGACATATTGTGGTTGGGTATAAAGGGCTAGCTTTTGGTTAGCAGTCCTGTTACTCAAGTACTTGACACTCGTCTATAAGGCTTATAGCTTAAATGATTAGTTGAGACTATTTGCCTGTGAGGCTTGAGGCCTAGGCTTTACTGTTGTTGAGTGGACTAGTGGTGTGGAGCTAGTCCTGTTGTTCCTATTACTTTCCGAGGCTATGAATAGTTATTGTGTTTATGTATAATTACAGTTTAGAATTAGATGATGTGAGCATGCCCTGGTTTGACTTTTGGTATTGCCTGTGAGACCCTCTGGGGTTGAGGTCTCTTGAGTTTCTTGTGTTGTTTTGGGGCCTCCCTACTGAGCCTGTGACTTGTTGAGGCTCACTCCCCTACAGTTCTTTTCAGGGTTTGCCGTATGTTCGGCTTGCAGAGACGTTGTATCAGGACTTGTACCACCAGCAGTAGTGTAGTAGTTAGTGTTGTGTGAGCCTGTGCTCCCTCGGGGTACGCCCAGGTAGTTGTACTTTTTAATTGGACATGTGATAATGTAATGTGACAGTTGTAAATTGTTATATACATGTATGAGCACATGTACTTTCTTGTGTCTTATACTGTAGTGGTTTGTCTTTTATATTCTTACTGAACACGTGTGTGATATATCCCTTGCGAGACTTCGGTCCGTTCGCGCGAGGGGATTGGATATGGAGCCTTATTAGGCATAAATACCCCGGCCGTCACAAAAGATACCTCAGACTCTTATGGTCTGTGAACACCTCAAACTTGACACCATAAAGATAGTGTCTCCAGATCTTCAGTGCATGAACCATAGTCGCTAACTCCAAATCATGGGTCGGATAGTTACACTCATGATCCTTTAACTGGCGAGAAGCATAGGCAACTACCTTACTATACTGCATCAACACACAACCAAGACCTATCTGAGAAGCATCAGAGTAGATAGCAAAACCCTCTGCACCACTAGGCAAGATCAACACGATTGTAGATGTAAGCCTCTCCTTCAACAACTGGAAACTACTCTCGCAGTCATCAGATCGCACAAAATTCACACCCTTCCTGGTTAGCTTAGTCAAAGTGCGGCGATAGATGTAAAGCCTTCAATGAATTGCCTATAATAGCCTGCTAAGTCAAGAAAACTCTTGATCTCCAATGGGGTCCTTGGAATCTCCCATCTAACATTGCCTGGACCTTCGCCGGATCAACAGAACTCCAGCGCCAGAGATAACAAGCCCAAGGAAATGAACCTCGCGCATCCAGAAGTCGCACTTGTTGAACTTAGCATACAGCTTGTGCTCTCAGAGAACCTCTAGAACAACCCTCAAATGCTTACGGTGTGTAAGCCTCATTAGGAGAATAGACTAACACATCGTCAATGAACACCACAACAAAGTTATAAATATGGCCTAAACACCCTATTCATGAGATCTATGAGCGCTGCAGGGGCGTTGGCCAGACCAAATGAAGCACAAGAAAACTCATAGTTGTTGGGTTGAGTGTGAATATAATTCATTTCTCCTCACATTTGATGATGACAAGCTGTGATTTTAATGCATAACAATTGGAACATGTGAAATACATCACACCTGAAATAACAATATTCAAAAAGCATGTTTCTAAGCACATTTATCATGATATTCATGATATATATTTAACTAATGATTTATGTGTTTATTTTTCTCAGGGACAAACATTTATTGCAAGGATGGTGTCGACACACCTCACACTGGTGTCGACACAATGTTCCAAGATCTAAGGCAAAAGTGAAGAAATGATCAACTAGTGTCGACACTAGTCCAGGCAGGTCGACACTAAAGACAGATCCCAGAGAAATATGTTAACAGAGCTTCTATCTCAGGTCGACACTAAATCAGATAGTGTCGACACTAGAGAGCCTTCCAGAAGGCCGGTTTTTTTCAGATGGCTAAAGCAGGTCGACACCAAATGCAGGCAGGTCGACACTAGATGGCTCTCCCAGAAGGCCTGTTTTGCTGTCTGGACATGGTGTCGACACTGAATCATCTCAGGTCGACACTAGAGACCTCTCCCAGGGAATTGATTTGCCAGTCTGGGACAGTGTGTCGACACACCTCATGGGCAGGTCGACACACTCCGGAATCAATATCTCTGTGACTTAAATTTTGTCCTGGACATGTGGCACCCTAGGAACTATTGGATTAGTCTGGATCGTGTGCCCACGACCCCCAAGGGTACATTTTGACTATTACGGTATAAATACCTTCTATTGGCTATCCAACATGCAGGAACCCTTTCAGAGCCTCCCAGAAATCTCGTTGGCGGCTAGAAGAGTTCTCCTCCCTGTTCTTGCCTTCCTGGTGCTTCCTCAAGCCAAATTCTCATCTGCTTAGCATGAGAAGTGGAAATTGATCGTTGAAGAAGCAATTGGATCACCTCAAGGAAGCAGATCAAGTAGAAGCCGACTCTGTGAAGAATTCAAGGAAGATCTTGAAGATCAGATTGCAGAGCATCACCCAGGAACTTCCAGAGATCAGGCTCTTCACAATTCGACCTTCTATAAGGAGTACATCTGAAGAGAAAAGCTCATCAATCAATTCTCATTTTCCTTCTCTTCTGAGTGATTCTGAGATTGTGCATGGGTTGTTGCATGAGTCTCATGAATTAACTCTTGTTGGACTAGATCTGTTGCTAGAGGATCTGAGTCTTGTGTTTTTCTAGCAAGTTGTTTGTGAGCCGTCGAGCTCAGTGGTTTTGAGTCGTCGTACTCAAGTGGTAGTTGAGCAGTCTTGCTTAGGGGGAGTTTGTGTCATTTGTAAACTCAGGTGGTTGGAGTTGTCAGGCTCCAGTGGGTGTGTTGTATCCAGGTGATTAGTGGATCCTCACTGTGTGAGGGGTGGATGTAGGAATCACATGGTGTGATTTCCGAACCACCTAAAAATCTCTGTGCATTGATCTGATTGTGGTTTGAATTTATCCTTTGTAGATGCATGCATAGGATCGTTTGAATTCATCTAATCAATTGTTCACACACTCCATTTGCACAACTCACTCAATTTTCTTCAGATCTGTGAAATCTGTTTTTCAATTTGCCTATGATTCAAGAGTTTTTAAAAATTGGTTAAGCTTCCGCATTAGTAGGCCTAGATCTATTCACCCCCCTTCTAGATCTTGTCCTCATCATTTCTCGATCCTTCAATGGTATCAGAGCGGGTTTACACTTGATCTGAGTAATTTCTGAGAGTTCTGTGTGATTTGTTTGCTTGCTTGTTTGCTTGCTGAGTGTTTCCTTCTTTGCACCATCTGTTTAATAAATGGATTCCAGAGGATTCATAGCTGAGGGTCATCCATTAATAGGCCACCATTCTTTAATGGAACAGACTATTTTTATTGGAAAAATAGAATGCAAGTTTTTCTTAGAGCCCAAAATTATGAAATCTGGAAAGTAGTCGAGGTAGGCCCCTATGAGAACCAGGGAGAGGAAGAAACCTGGACTAGGGAATAGATAAGAAGAGCTACATGAATTACAATGCCATGAATATGATTCAATGTGCTGTTCACCCAAAGAGTACTCAAGAATCTCAATGTGCAAATCTGCCAAAGAGATATGGGATAAACTTGAGTTACTCTATGAGGGAACATCTCAGGTTAAGGAAACTAAGGCTAACATTCTTGTCTTGAATATGAATTATTCATGATGAAATCTAATGAGATAATTTCTGAAATGTTTGCCAGGTTTATGATCATAGTCAATGGACTGAAGGCCTTAGGTAAGGACTATACGGATGCTGACTTGGTAAGAAAAATTTTACATTCTCTCTCTTCAATTTGGCACACAAAAGCCACTGTATTGAAGATTCTAAAGATCTGTCCAAAATTTCTTTGGATGAGTTGATAGGATCTTTAATGACATATGAAATCAATCTAAAGAGAAATGAAGAACGCATAATCAAAACAAAGCCAGTAGCTCTAAAGGCCTCATCTAGTAACAAAGACAAGAGTCAGGATAAAACCAGTTCTGATGAGTCTGAGTCAAATGAGGATGAGATTGCCTCATGACCAGGCAATTCAGAAAATTCTTGAAATATAGAAAAGGAAAACTTTATGGCAAAAAGAAATATTCATCAGGTAAAAGAAACACTTCCTTTTCTAATGCTAATTCTAACAAGAATCAAAAATCTGACGAAATTGTCATCTGTTACAGGTGTAAACAAGCCAGGACATATGAAGGGAGAATGTCCTGAAAACAAGGAGAAGCATAAGAAGTTTCACAAGTTCAAGAAGCCAAAGGCCATGGTAGCCACTTGGTCTGATGAAGACTCAAGTGAGAAGGAAGAAGACGAAAAATCCTCAAGTTCTGAAAGTGAGGAAATCTACTTCATGGCGAATAGTTCTGATGGAAAGGTAAGTACATCTTTCGAAGACTATTCAGTTGAGGATTGGCAAGATGCTTATGTAGAACTTGTTGAAAAATACACTGAAATGAGGAAAGAAAATAAGCATCTCAAAAAGAATATTGAAAACATTTACCATAACCAATCCTCAAACAAAAGAATTTGTGAACTAGAAAATGAAGTAACAGAACTGAATGAAGAAAAAGAAAATCTTGAATTTGATTGATGAGCTTAAGCTAGCCTCTCAAAAGGCCACCCATGAATTCAAAGAACTGTTGGAAAGCTAGAAATGGAAAATCATGATAAACAACAAAAGGTTGAGAAATCAAAATCTTACAAAACCAGCTAAAAGAAAAGGATGAAGTTATTGAAACATTCACTAATGGTAAAGATAATCTGGAGGCCTGCTGGGAGCAAAAATGAAATCAATTTCTCATGGACTAGGATTTGATAAACAAAAACCTAAGAAAGACAAATCTGGTGAGAAGAAGGATAAAGCACCATTAATTAAATTTGTCAAAGGCTCTAGTCTTGAGAACACAGAAATCAAACAAACATCAAGCAAAACACCAAAAATTCCAAAAACTCAAAATCAAACAAGGCAACCAGGTCGACACAGTCACCTGATAGGTCGACACACGTCCACAAGAAGAAGGTTCTGTGGCTGTTGTGTCGACACCAGTCAAGGAGAGGTCGACCTGCTCAACATCAACAAAGACAAACACAAAATTAAAAATTCATAAAAAATTGAAAAATAATAAAAATTCAAAGGAAGTCATTCATGAAAAACCTTGGACTTCCAAGACAAGATATCAAGCTGATTGGAACCAATGGCATTACAACTCATGTTGGTATCATCCCCAATTCTTCTATCCAAATTTTGATGTACCAACAAAATCCTTGGATTCCACCTCCTCATCTAAACTCTCATGTTCAAATGAAAACTTCCCCTCCTACCAAAAAACAAAAACACTGGTGTTTTCATTCCTAAAGGAAAGAAGAAAGTGAAAAAGACAGAGAACACCACTGTAATAAAACAAAATAAAAAACAAATCAAATTGGGTGAGAAAAGATTTGATAAAAATGTCCAAACATTCTGATGGTCCCAACACTGTTTGGGTACCAAAATCATCTCTCCATTGATTGATTTTGCAAGAAGGTCGTGCACCCAATTCAAATGTATGGTTCCTTACAGTAGGTGTTCACGACACATGACTAGAGATAGAGCCAAATTTTCATTCCTGATTGAGAGGATGGAGGTTCAGTAACATTTGGAGGTAAAAATAAAGGAAAGATCATTGGATCTGGAAAGGTTGGTCAAACTTCCTCAAACTCTGTTGATAATGTTTTATTAGTTGATGGTCTAGATTATAATCTGCTGAGCATTAGCCAACTATGTGACAAAGGTCACAAAGTTGTGTTTGAATCCAATTTCTGTAAGATCATTGATTCATCAACTGATAAAATAATTTTTTTTGGAAAAAGGGAAACAATGTTTACATGATCGACCTTAATAAAAACTTTTCTGAAAATCTTTGCTTGTTGCTAATAAGATGAAATTGCATGGACTTGGCACAAAAGACTTGGCCATGCAAGTTTTAGAACTTTGAATAAATTGTTAAGGCTGAACTTGGTTAAGGGTCTTCCTGAATCTTTCTCTAACATTGAAAATCAAGTTTGTGGGATCTGTGCCCAAGCAAAACAAACCAGGAAATCTTTTAAGAACTTCAACGAGGGACTCACATCTAGGCCACTAGAACTACTTCATGGACCTTTATGGCCCAACAAGAGTTCTAAGTCTAAGTGGCAAGCGATATGGGTTTGTAATCATTGATGATTTTACCAATTTACTTGGGTTATCTTCTTGTCCCACAAAAGTGATACTTGCCTTGAGTTCAGGAAATTCTGTACAACTGCCCTAACAAACTTTTCATATAAAATCAAAAATTTTGACTGATCATGGGGGTGAATTTGAAAACCAATCCTTTTCTGATTTATGTGCTAAACTTCAAATTTTCCACAAGTTTTCTTCACCAAGAACTCCAGAACAAAATGGAGTTGTGGAAAGAAAGAATAGAACTCTTGTGGAAATGGCTAGATCCATGCTCTTAGAAAGCAATTTTCCCAAATCCTTTTGGGCTGAAGCTGTAAACACAGCAAATCACATTCTGAATAGAGCTTTGATCAGACGAAAAATCAGAAAAACCCCCTATGAATTATTGAAAAACAAAAAGCCAATTGTTTCTTACTTCAAAATCTTTGGGCGCAAATGTTATATACACAACAATAATAAAGAAAATCTTGACAAGTTTGATGCTAAGAGTCAGGAAGCCATCTTCTTTGGGTATTCAGAAGTGTCAAGAGCTTTCAGAGTGTACATTCTCAAAAACAAAACTATTGATGAATCTTCACATATTATCTTTGATGAAAATTCTTTTCAACTAATAATTCTAAATCTTGTAGGGAAAGACAAGATAGTGAAGAGGATGATTTCATTGTGGACTCTTCACCAACTGTTGAGGAGCTTGAAGACATTGGTGAGAACTTAAACATCAATTCACCATCTTCAAGTGGATCAGGTAACATTGCTCCAGATTTAAGTACCCCTCAACAGGTAATTTCTGAACATCGAATTTTGAGAGATCACCCATTAGATAATGTAGTTGGCAATTTACATGATAGAGTTAGGACTAGATCATCATTCCTGCAGATATTGAAGAAGACCCACTAGCTCTAATTTCCCAAATTGAACCAAAGTCAATTGATGAAGCTTTATCAAGTTCTGATTAGATTAATGCTATGCATGATGAACTTCATCAATTTGAAAGAATCAAGTATGGGAATTAGTACCTAGACCTAGTGACCAAACAGTCATTGGCACTAGATGGGTTTTCAGAAATAAGTTGAATGAGAATGGTCAAGTCATAAGAAATAAAGCTAGGCTAGTTGCAAAGGGGTACAATCAAGAGTTTGGAATTGACTTTGAAGAATCATATGTCCCTGTAGCTAGACTAGAAGCAGTTAGGATTTTCTTGCTTTTGCATCCTCCATGAAATTCAAAGTTTATCAAATGGATGTTAAAAGTGCATTTTTAAATGGATATATCAAGGAAAATATTTTGTTGAACAACCTCCGGATTTGAAAATGAAAAACATCCTAACCATGTTTTCAAGCTTCATAAGGCTCTCTATGGTCTTAAACAAGCTCCAAGAGCTTGGTATGACCGTTTGAGTTCCTTTTTGCTTGAAAAAAGATATTCTAGAGGAAATGTTGATCAAACATTGTTCACAAAAATAGTCAATAATCAAATAATTGCAGTCCAAATTTATGTCGATGACATAATATTGGATCAACCAATAAAGGCCTGTGTAATGAATTTTCAAATCAAATGAAAAATGAATTTGAAATGAGTTTAATGGGAGATCTAAAGTTTTTCTTGGGATTGCAAGTAATCAAACACATGAGGGAATCTTCATCAGTCAAACCAAGTATGTCAAGGAACTTTGAAAAGGTTTGACTTTCAGAACCTCAAGCACTCAAACACACCAATTGCTATTAATGCTAAGCTAGAAGAAGACTCTCTTGGTAAATCAGTAGACCCAAGACCTACAGAGGTATGATTAGTTTCTACTTTATCTTACAACTTCTAGACCTGATATTCAGTTTAGTGTGTGTTTGTGTGCTAGATTTCAATCAAATCCTAAAGAAAGTCACATGTTAGCTGTAAAGAAGTTTCAAATGTTTAGTGATTTAGGAAGTATGAACTATAGAGAATTTATTCTGCTAATTACAAGTTAGATTTGATTGCCTATTGTGATGCTGACTATGCTGGATGTAAATTAGATAGAAAAAGCACAAGTGGCTTGTGTTATACTTAGGTGGGTGCCTAATTCTGGGCTTCTAAAAAGCAACATTCAGTTGCTCTATCAACTGCAGTGAGTATGTTACAGCAGGTAGATGTGGAACTCAAATTCTTGGGTGAAACATAAACTTCTTGATTATAACCAAGACTTAGGTTGTGTTCCCATTCTATGGTAACACAAGTGCAATAAATTTGTCTAAAAACCCCATTCACCATTCCAGAACCAAGCATATTGAAATTAGGCATCATTTCTTGAGAGATGAGGTAGGAAAGAAATCCTTGAACTCCACTTCATAGAAACTGAAAAAACAAATTGCTGACATCTTCACCAAACCCCTTCCTGACAGTAGATTCTCATCTTTAAGGAGAGAACTTGGTCTTGTGTAAATGTCCATTTTCTTGATCTCTCTCATTGGGATTGGGTTGAGTGTTAGGCATCTTCTGAGGGGGAGTTCTTTGCATCATCATATTCATTTGCTTCCTTGATTCATACTGATCATATCTCTCTCCATTTCACTTCTATTTTTTTTGACAATGAACTCTTCAACTCACATTGTGTTGAACTTCTTAGTATATCAAATGGTGACTTGGAGAAGGACAAGTTATGCTTGTTGGACACTTTCACTATGCGAGAGTATATGTCTCCGCCAAGTACCAAGAAATGAAAATGCAATTATTAAGGGGTAGCTTTTATTGTTTAAAGAGAATCTTTCCTGATTTCAAAAACTTGCATATCTTTATTCTGATGAAAAGTGGTTGAAATCCTCATCTCAGGGGGAGCTAGAAAATTCAAATAATGTCCTTTGCAAAATTCAAAAAACTTTCTTGCATTACATCAATTTCCTTGCATGATGTCCTCATTCAGGAGTCTAGAGTCTCAAATGATCCTTTGAGTGTTCTACTATATTCATTTGTCAACTCTCATCTATATTCTTCAAAACTATAGAAATTCAGATTTCTTTCAAAGACTGAAGAATAATGTTGCTTTGAATTTAAACATGTTTTTTGTTTACAACTGATGTTGGATATAGATGAGTCTTTTTTTGTCAAAAACTCTCCAAAATTTTCAATTCACAGAGCAATGGCACATGTGCTGAGAAACGCACACCTTTACAATGAATGAAGTGTCATGTATGTCATGAGGCACTAATGCTATCTCTGTTCAAAGGGGTTCAAAATCAAAAATAAATGCAAAGCAAAATAAATAGTCATATTCCTTTTTGATCATGACTGAGTAACTGGAATATTGACGTCTAAAAAACGTATATTTTCATATCAAAGGTCATCCTTTACCCCTTTGAGACTTGATAATGGATAACTCTTTAGTGTCCAGGGACTATAGTGTGTGAAAAGCATTAGTTCTTGAGTGAACAAGATGTATCTCATTTGATTTGTTTCAAAACAAATGTGTATATCATTGGAGAATTGTTTTAAAAGAATCATTCTTATCCATCATCAAGTTGTTCTTAAAAATTGTTTACTTTCAACACACTGATTTCAGTCTAGAAGATTTTTTTTATTTCTTTGGACTTGAAGAATATGTATGTGTAGTTGATTTTTAAATGTTATATCCCTCAAATCATCATTTTAATGACTCAAGTCCCTGAATGCTCATATCCTGTTGGATATTGTGTAAAACTTGAATTGTGTTGAATTTTTTTGCAAAATATAACACATGAATTTTTTAATCTCTTAAAAACTTTGAAATGATTATTCCACCCCCATTGCTTATCATTATAAAGATATTCCAAAGTCACAAATTTTTCCATACTCAATTTCAAATTTTTCATCAGGCCAGTCGACACTACTTACATCTAGTGTCGACACAGATTAGCTCAGGTCGACACTCACCTCCTCTAGTGTCGACACTGACCCCCCTGCCAGAGTCATTTACACCATGGGTGCTGGTTAAGGGTTTGGTGTTCCTGCAGGGGTAACTTACCCTAAATCCCCGTTTCTTCTCCAGGTCGACCCGACGGCCGTCCTCTTCCTTGAATCCAGTAGGCTTTGAATCCATTTCCACCTCTTCCCTCCTCCATTCCATCCCTGTCCCTCTTCTCTCCATTCCTCACTCTCCATCCTCTCCTATTCCACTCCATCCTGCTCCCATGGCACCCAAGCAGGCCCCTCGCCGTGGAGCAAGGTCAAGGGCTACGACAAGG